>CM057007.1:28648615-29158615 GCA_029891345.1 Dryococelus australis | reverse complement strand
TGCTGTGGGATGTCGTCGTTTTACTGTAACAGAAAAAAAGGGAACGAGATAAACTGGAACAAAAAATGTGTACTGTGAAATATTGTACAGTGATTTCTTAACTTTCGTAATTTATATATTCATTTACAGCATAAAATGCACATTCAATAAAAAAATTCTTTCAGCTGTTTTTTAAAGAGTTTTTGGTTAGAGAAGCAAATTTCTTGAAGGTGCTGTGGTGATTTATTGAAAAGTTGGCTACCAAGGTAGAACGACTCTTTCTGGACTAGTTTTAAGTTAACTGAAGCCATGTGTGAGTGTGGAGAGATGTTGGCCCATGCCGTTTGGATAGCAACCCACAGCTGCCTGCTAATTGTAGATGCAGGATCTTGGGCGCGAAAAGACCTCTCAGCCACGTTCCATAAATAATCTATGGGGTTTGTATTTTCCAAACAAATTAGTCACGGAAGTCTTTGAATTTCCCCAGAATGCTCCTCGAACCAGTGCTAGAAAATCTGGGCCAATGGCACGGTGCATTATCCTGCTGGGACATCCCATCGTTGTGGGTGTTGGAAGTCCATGAAGGGCTGCAATGTATTGCCATGACCAGCACACACACACACACTCAAGCAATGCCAGAGAACAGCTAATACGAGTTAAGCCATCAAGTATGCACACTATTCTGCATACTGTATACGAGAAACTTTGCAGTATCTTGGTGAAAGGGACGACTGGCTGTCGGTGTATGAATTTGGCTCACTCGTAAGAACTTCTTGACAGTTAGATAAATTGTTATGTATTTGTGTACGCCGTGTTTGCAGGAGACGATTTACTATGGAAAATGAGTTATAAAACATAACACGACCAATGAGGTAATGTTTTTATCAAGAAAGATTCATGCCCTTAAAAATTCGTATTTACAATTAGTTATTTGCAAGGTCTCGGAAATTAGACTGAGAGAAAATCGAACAAAATATTTGTTTGTATAGGGCCAAATATATATTTAGTTGCCCTAACAAAACGTATAGTTGAGCAAACAAAATTAGAAAAGCAGCAAAATTTATTTTGTTCGTCTAACAAAAATATATGTTTGAATAAACAAAATCTCTGTGTTGGGCAAAAAAAAAAAATTAGACTGTCAACTGCATATATTTGGTTGGCCACTTATTTGACTGCCTTCGTTCGAAAATACAGCTCGAGAGTTTATTTGTATTTTTTTTTTTGTGAAAATTAGGATAGTAACCGCGTTTGTTAGTGCCTCTATAGATGCTTGACAATCGTATAAACACGTTAAGAAAACAATGCAACAATAAACTGAAAATTAAAGTTGTGAAACTTGAAATAATAGTTCGCACACGTCGCCCAATATTTGCAGTATATTTATTTAAATGCTTTCCGGCGTCATCAGTTGTCACATTAGCTGAGATGACTAGGGCGAAGCGCTCGGACGCTGGTGATTTAGGATTCGAAACTCGGTCGAACTTGCAAACATTTTTTACATCGGCCCAAACTGTTTAGTGCACGCGTGTAGCCGAACGAATCTCTAGTTGCCCCGACCAGGTCTCACAGTTTGGAGGCACGGAAATGAGAACAACCAAAATAATTTGGTTTCAGCGACAAAATATTTCATTGCACCTATACAAACTAATAATTTGGTTGCACCAAACAGATCTTGTTTGATTCAACAAAACCTTTTTCTCAGTTTGCGTCAGATAAAACAACAAATTCACATGACTAAACACGGTCGCTGAGCATAATTGCAAAACAACAAAACACTGTTTGTTTTTTCCTTCAAGCAATAGCTGTGTTAAAACCCTATCCTTACCGTTTGTAATTTGGACGCTACAAAGTGGCGTGAATCTCGTTTCCCTGTTTTTTTTTTCTACTCGTGGAGGTTAATTTCCCCTATTCGGGGTTTTATGGACTCCATTTGTCCATCAACGGCGTGGGAATTTTTCACCCGCTTGTGTGAGCGAGGGAAGGTGCAGTAAAGTCTATGTTCCCTCGAAAATGAAACGCGCCTTCGCCTTTAAAAAATCGCTTTTCACTTTAACATTTCACTTTAACAGGGCAGAACTTTTTTTTTTTTTTTTTTTTTTTTTTTTTTTCGAAAATGCCCGCGGAAAGAGTGGTCTGTGATAATGGGATTTTAACCGGGTATTTCCATCGCAATCAAATATGGATGAGACTTGATGTATCTACTTTCAGATTGCGTGTGTCACCTTTTGGTACAGGGCTATATAAAATATTGCTATAAATTTACTTTTAGCATGCTTTCAATCGATAGGTGACAGAAATTTTACAAAAATCCTTATTTAATTCTACTGTGGCAACTTTTGTTTTCGTGTTTTATTCTAATCGATAAAATTGCATCTCCTTGTCAATTTGTTTGTAACTGATGGTAATTCGCAGCGGGCTGCAACGAGTCAGAGCATAACATATTAAAAAGCTACCGTATTAGACACTCTTTCTATTTTAATTATCCCCTGTTGTATTGTATGCATGGCGTGAGTAGTGTTGAATAGTCGGTTCGGGGACACTGACATTCTTGCGTATCCGCTAACCTATTCCCTGATTGCCCAATTTAAAATACAGCCGTGCTTACAATTCGAGGAGTATTAAGTATAGAGGAAAAGTGTTGCACACAAGTACCCATTTGCTAAGGGGCAGGTAGCATTGTGGTGAAGGACTGGGTGAACCAAGAGTCCCAGGAATGGCATCGGCAACTTGCATAAACATCGCGGCTCCTCTTGATTCGCTTAACCATGTTAAAACGTTAAATAATTGAATTGTCAGATACATTGAAGTGTTATGGGCAAGTTTTACCTACACCGTTTGTTCTATATTTCTGCGAAGTACAGTAAACCCCTCTATAAAAACTTTTCCTGAAGGCACTGAGAAATTTATACTCTTAAGTGTCCTGAACAAAGTACAATCTTGAGTGTAATTATTAAGAAAAAGGGGGAATATTTACTGGGAACTCGTTAAAATTTTTAACCATTGCCCTTTCTACCTTTAGGAAATTACATTCTGTGTTAATGAATCGAAGGACAAATTGGGCGCAACTATGATATTTTTCTGAAAAGTTCTATTTAAAAACGCATGTTGCATTGTAGTCATAAATCCACATAACTGTGGCCAAAGAAATTACCTATGTCGACTTACGTTTTGAGTTTTAAAACGTCAAAGTAATATCGCTTGATGGCACGCCTTGGAAAAAGTGTAGATGAAAATTCCTTCACTGAGAAGAAATCATTCCCTCCTCGCAACCAATAAATTAAGCATACCTATGCTGGAGGTCAGACTAATGGTCCAATTGCTAAAGTAACAAACACAATTATTGTCCTCCCTTTATTCGATTGTTTTTCCCGCATATACAAACTTGTTAAGAGTGCATGTTACATAAACTAACTTCTCACAAACAACAAGGTATTTTGAAAACTGGTCTGTACAATGAATGCTTGGACCTCTATATAATGTAAGGAGAGAACAGTTTCATGTCGCTTGTAGTAGGGTAATTTCCTAGCAGTTGTTTTTGACCTCGCAGAGTTAGAGGCAAACATTACAACGGAATTATTTGTCTTAAAGAAGAGTGATTCCAACAAATGCGGAAGAAATTGTGATCCAGGATTTTCAGCTTCTATATTTTCTTGAGTTTTTTAGTTTGGCAACAAAATATTAATTCATCAAATGACCATGAAAGGAGCAATGTACAAAAACATTAATTCGATGGGAGCTTTGTGTATACAGCCACTGTTTTTACTTGGCGTTGGAACTTGGTGCCAAAGCAGTCAATCGATCTATATGGGCGCAATAGCCGGCTGAGTCACCGTAAGTGTTGAATCTTCAGGTACAAACGATGCCCTGCCACAGAATCGTCGACAATTCTGTAAAGTAAATTCAATGATGGTTTCTAGGAGAGTAGCTTTTATTGTACAAGCATTCACTCGGGAATGCAAGATGGAGCTTCCCGTGATACCGACGATGAAATGTACATGGATTCCATCGCCCTTAATAGATGCCGAACCTATTCACTGCGCATCAAAAAAAAAATATGTTTTCAGAGGTCGCGTGCTGGAATGTATGAGTTCTGTGGACTCTTGAACTTTAGCACAACTCCGGTATCTGGGAAATGATTTCTTTCATCCTTTGCCGTTCGTCTGTGGTGCGCCTCTGACTATTTTTTTCATTCTCCATTCCTTCAGATGGTCGGTAGAAAGTAGCGTCTCTTTCTCTCCTCGGAATTCTTTCAGCTCGTCCTCTAGTCTCTTCTTTTTTATTCTACGTCTCCGCCTTTGTTTGTAGGCTCCTGAACCACGAGCTATCGACCTATCGACTTCCTCCTCTCGAACAGTTGGTCGAGATGCGATCAGCCCCAACCCGAACCGCCCCTCCCCTCCTCAACACGCACACAAGGGCGCGCCTGCAGCAGACCACACATCTGAAGTTGGCAAATCTCCACGAACCCCCCTGAAGCACTCTTCACGAGGGAAGATTGCCGTGTTGGGGGAAGGGAAGAAAGAGGTCGTTTAATCGCAGCCACGGTCTAAACATTGTTCACTGTAGGGTGTCCGCAAGGCGAAGCATTGCCGTCACAGTAATAAGTACTCAAGTTCTTTAAAAACTTAGCAGTACAAATATTACAAAATCGTGTAAACAAATATCGCTTTTTTAAGCACAGCAATGTTACAATTTTCGAAGTCTCAGGGCGTAGCCAGGGTCCTTACGGCTCGACTTCACAACCTTTTGCAGAAATGCTTCGTTTTCGGGTCATAATATTGGATTCATAGTAATAACCGTCAATGTTCGATTATAGAAAATTTTCATTTTACGAGTTGTTTAATATTTTTGTGCAATTTTAATTGTTATCTGCTTGTTGCAGAAAGTCGAGAACTTGTTAGTAAAATATAAATGTATTGTCGACTGTTTCCGACATGCAGATAATGCACAATTGCAGTTGCGCACAAAATATTACATAACTCTTAAGATGTAAACTTTCTATAATCGTACATTGTCAGTAATTATTATGAGACCCGAAATTATGACGGGAAAATTAAGAATATCTTCAAAAGGAGTAAGGTCGACCCTTAAAGGATGGAGACTTTAAGTACATAAAATAAGTGATAATAATTTTGCTAATTTATTTTTAATAAATCCACAAAATAAATATTAAAATCTTAATACCTTAACATTAATGGCTATCTCTTATCAAATATTTTCATAGTCGAATAGTTAAAACCAGTTCTTAACAACAGTTCATAAACACCATTTGCATTATTATCAAAAAATATATATTTATCTGATAGTTCCCGTATTTACAACTGTGCATCATCCCTCCATTCATTCCCACCTTGTTTCAGTCCACATATCGCCAGTCTTTCCTTCCTATCGGAATATTCTGGAACTCCCGAAGTGCCACACAGTAGCCATCCAATCTCTTTCGTAACCGCTGCACACACACGCGCGCGCGCGCGCGGACACGCACACACACACTTGTTCGCCGTAGTCTGTCGGACTTCTTCGCCGCCGCTCCTCTTCTCCGAAGTCCCTCACTTGTGCCGCACTGAAACCAGGTGGCTATCACGGACTGCCGACCGTGTGGCTGTGGCAGGTATTTATATTGTAGGTATCCTGGCCCAGAACCTTCTTCACATCTTAGGACACAGCGAGGGAGGTGTTAGCTGGAAAGTTCTTGCACGTTCTCTCAAGTTGTTGACTCCTCGAGCAGGGTGAGGCAGTGACGTCAGTCCATTTCAGCTGTCGGCCATCCCCCCCTCCTCCCCTGGCCTGGCGAGGTAATGGAAGCTGGGTCCGCCTGAGGCAGGGGATGATCGTGATGATTCATAGCCTATAGGCTGTTCACGGTAAACTGAGCACTTTTTGAAGTCGTTTCATCAGACATAATAATCAATAAATACATTTCATTGTGGCCTCAGACTTTTGGTTTTGGGTATGGTAAATGTGCTTATTACTCGCATGGCAGGGTTTACATTTACAAGTGGTGGAAGGGCATAAATTGGTTGGAAGGAAAAAGTAACTAGGGCTTCCAAAGTGCTCACTTTACCGTGGACGGCCTATACCAATCTTAACACAGGTAATACGGCCGCTGGTGCGCGAAGGATGGTGGGAGGGGAAGGGGGGCAGTTCCGCGCATAACAGTACTCTCATCAGTATTGTTTTCCAAAGCTGTAATATACTGTTGGCCAAGTAGGTCCCATAACTGTTAACCAATCGGCGAAAGGCGAATTTCAACGTGTAACGAAATTTGTCTTTGTTCTTCTTAACATATAATTAATAAATTCTTCACTTTAATGAATCGCCAACAACACTATGTTCAGTTAGATCACTGTGATCAAAGAGTCAAGATTCTTTATGCTTTAAAAATAAGTAGTCATTTTTCCTCCTTTCTCTAGTCTCAAAAGGTGATGTTGCATAATAAATCTTATACCTTGACAAAAACTATTTCAGATGAAATGCGCGTTTTTAATATTTTGCCAAGCACTGTCTTGTTTAAAAAAAAAAAAAAAAAAAATTATTTTCAAATGTACAATTTTTGTACTTGTGAAAGTATCACAGCTCAGTCCATTCAATGTGAAAGGGTATTTTGAAGTTGCTGTACATTGCCTGAATTTATTTGTAAGCTTTTAAAATTATAGTAGTCAGAGCTGTCTGCAGTCCCAAAACGTTCACAGGTTACGAGAAATCCCGGCTGGATGTACCAGTATTTACCATCGATGATATAGTAACCAGAGACTCGAAAGGTTAGAATGCCTGCACGACGCCGTTGCACTCTCACGTCACGTGAACAAACATTTGAATAGCTGTGCGTGTCGAACGAAACAAACAGTAACGCTCATTAGCGGCGCATTAACACTCCTTTCTTCTCATATCATTGCGAACACTATCAAATTCGTAGTTCGTTTACGACGTAGACTGGTGTTTGTTATAATGAAGTTCCACTGTAGCAGAAAGTTTTCAGATTGACCGACAAAACGAACCTATATGATTGTGTTTTATAAGGTTATAAAATAATTAACTAAAGATAGCAAAATAGAACACACAGGCCTACACAAAAAGCAGGAGGCGTACTGTAATTAATGAGGTTAAGATGATATACGGCCTATACCAGTGTTTACCCCCCAGCTGCCACACTAAATAAAGTTCTTCGAATGTTTTTCAGATGAAGAAACAAAACAACTAGTCTGAATTTATTTATTCATTAAAAAAATTAATTTCTGCTTAAAAATTACATATGTACATAGTCTTTGTTACATTATTTTTAAATTTAAATATTTTAGTACTTGGGTAGTAAAGTGGTTCATTTCGCGCCAGAATGATGCTGGCTTCGTTACTCCCCAGGAAAAGTATTATAACTCGGTTCTAAGATTACAAGAAAGTGTCGGCAAAGCACAGATAATAAAATGATAGTTCCAAAAAAACTATTTGTGTAGAGTCCTGTTCAGAAATAAATTTGATTACGTAGTCTATTCACGATTTCTTTACTCTTTTTAAATCAGATCTTTGGCAAATTTCCCCATGTATGACGCGTTTGGCTGTTTCGTAAATATATAATTTATCACAGGCTTTTTATACTTTAACATAAAATATATTGCTTTTGGCTGGGTTGAAGTTGTACCTGTATTTTATCTATAAATTATATTTAATTTATAGTTCATATGAATAGAAATAGGGAGAAAATGTTTGTGTTGATAGTTTCTTCACACTTTTTGAATAAAACCTTTGAAAATTCAATTAATGTATGAAGTGTTCGGTTTTATTCTAAATATTACATTTATCAGAAGAATTTTATAATTATCATACAAATACCTTATTTTTCGTTAAATTCAACTTTAACTAATACTTTCTGTATGTATAAATTTAAATATTTAATTTATAAGAATATGAATTAAAACTGTTAGAAAATAGGTGTGTTGGTAAAAGCTAGTAAGCAATAGCTCTTATGCAAAATATTATGACACTGAGTGCGCACGAGTGTAGCGCATTGTCTCTGTAGTGTATTTTTTCTATACTTTGTTAGCTTTGTTTGCACGAGGAGGAGGGATATCCTGGTAGTATAAATTTAGCACGGCTTCAGAAATGTTGGAAGTAACTATAAATAGACTGTAATTTCGATGCATAGTGGTATTACTTTAAATGCTGCACACATACTGTACCTACGAGTCGCAAAGAGCGCATTAATACACATGTTTTCAAAGATTTAAATGCCGGTTTATAATCAATTCACGGTTACTTCACATTTTTCTGAAGTCCTGCTAAAGTCGTGTTTCTAGAATATCCAACCGTCTCATTGTAACAAAGCTTAACCGAATGTAGAAAATCACACCAAAGGGACAACGCGCTGCATTCGTGCGCACTCAGTGTAATAATATATTTCATAAGAAACATTTCTTACTAGACATCACGCCTATTTTTTTCCTGTTTTTATTCATATTGTTACACGTGAGTGGGGCGTATCTGAGTTCATGAATATAAATAAATAAAATAAACTAAATTTTGTTTCTAATTTATTCACTCTGCTACCCTGTAAAACATTAAGTCATGTGCCTCGACTTTTACTCTTTTTATTTAACAGTGAGCGCGATATTTACTGTCTATTTCAACTCCAATTAATGCACTCTGTTGGTTACAAAATTACGCTCGTAGGGAATATTACTTTTTTTTTTTTTATAAGCCTATCTTTAAAATTCACGAACTGAAGCGAGATTTCCTTAACAAGGGATTTCCTGTTAAAATTTCGCAGCTGCCAGCCGATAGGCAGTACTGTTAACCGCCATTTCTCAACAAGTACTTGGTAAGCCCCTACATTCTCCTTCAGTTGTCAAATATTGACGTGTAAACGGTTTAAACAAACTAAAGAACTGGGTTACGCTGTTTCCTTTAATTTTTCAAGCCCGAAATTCGAATGGAAGCTGTTGTGTACCTTACTACCAAAAATAAATGTCTTAGTATGGAGTACCGTTTTGATTTCAGACATGAAAGGTCCAAAAATTATTGTACTGTTCACAGTAAAGTGAGCACTTTTGAAATCAACCTTAGAAAAAAGTCACCGCTCCTACCTGCATATATTTTAACGGGCGCACTGAGTGACATGCGCTCAGTAAAGTTGGTAACGATGGATGGCAAGTAATTCCATATATTAACGCCGAATAAAATGTGTTAGGTAACCATTTGTGATAACTTAAATTATTTCTTTGACTTTTTTTTTATGCATTGAAGTGTATAAACGAGCAGAGTTGTAAAGTATTTATTTTTGCAGTAATTCCGCAGATTAATTTGACTGACGCACGAATAAAGTGATGAGGCCCACGGCAGTGTTAATTTTACATAAGGCTGAATAATACACAACGTGCATACAAGTAGATGTTCATCAGAGCTATCATAAGTGCTCATTTTTACCGGGAATAGCCTATAGTAAACATGTGGTATTCAAATTAAATAAGGCGAGGTGGCGTGGTATTACTGCAATTAATGCATCGGTCGTAGGACATGCGGCGAGGGAAGGAGCTGAGCTCAGTAGTGACAAAGAGGCCATGGAGTTCACATGCAGTGAGTGCTGGGACATGGCTGGTTGCACCAACCAGCGGGCAAGCTCCGTGCATGCTGCATGCACCCAATGTACGGAAACACGCACCGGTATGGGCAGAGCAGCACACTCAAAACACCTGTTATGACGTTTCGACCTTTTGTTTGCAGATGCTGTAAAGCTGTGCTTAACATAAAATGAAGTCATTTGATCAACTTTAATGTCGTTTTTCCTCGTAAACTAAGGGCCTCAGGCTCTTTTTTTTTTTTTTACCAAAGAATATTTTCTACTTAGTTTTGATCACAGATTCGTGTGGTGCAGTCCGTATTCGCGAATTACCTGACATTCTGTATATCCGTTGGGAGATACGTTTTTCTTCTCTCTCTCCTCTCCCCCCCCCCCCCCCCTTGCCGTGTAAATATTTTTAACATTTGGCGTCGAATGAAGTTTTCACCTTATTGCGATTTTGGAATCAAACATTCAAGTCCCTTCTTCATTCCGATTTCTTGGGCGGGATTTCCAGAGTTTTTGTTGGCAGGTTGTGGGTAGTCCAGCCGCCACAGCGCGCGTTGTACTTCGTGAACAATCCTTCAAAATTGTCACCAGGAAATAATTTCCAAACACTTGGGCCGTGTTTGTTGATACATTTACGGCGCGGCTAGGGGGGGTTACTCCATCCACGTGACTTAGCTGAGGTCTTGAGAGCCGGCGAAAGTGAAACAAGGTAGAACTGGAAGCGACGTCGGAATGAAATTGTTGGGAAGGGGGTTGGGGCTGGAAATTCCCGAGAGAACCCTCCAACTAGCGGCATCGTTTGGCACTGTTTCTACGTGCAAAAACCTGGGAACGACCCCGTTTGCCCTGGCGGGAGGCGAGCGCCCTAGGCGACGTGACTTCGAATTCGGGATACCAGTGTACCGCGAAGAATCTACAGTACGTTGTAACACTTTGAAATTCCTGTCTGTGTCCCCGAGACTTGTAGACAAGGTTTCTCCGATGCGAGAATTCTATCAGTTATCCGCGACGAGTGAAAGGAAGGACTGGGTAATACTAAAGTTATAGCTGTCATTGAAACTGAAGGGATTTCGGATGGTTGTTTATCCCAGAGAATGGCGTTATGTGATGTATGTAAACGGATCACTTTAGCTTACTTTGGTCTGTTTAAGAACGACGTGAATCTGAGAGGAAGAATGGGAGCAAGTTCTTGTAATTTGCCACAAAAAAAAAAAAGACACATTTTTAAATTTTCATCCTCTAACCCCTTCAATAGATATTTAATTTATAATATTCCTGCCGTACCTATTGATTACATCGAAACATTTTTGCGCTAGTTTTATCGAACGCGAACCCCAATTAATCTAAATAAACGTATACACAATAAACACGACGTTATTTGGTGTGGCCGGGTACAGTCGTGGACATGTAATTTGTGCGCTCAGTCGGTGACTCACGCAGTGGTATTGGTAGGGCGAGGAAGGGGGTGGGGCTTACAGGGCTTGCGTGTGCTTGTGGGTACGTGTGTGTGTAAGCGCGCGCGAGGGCGAGCTGATAATGGACCGCTGTGGGTTGCGCTTTGAAGTCCAGCGTGACGGAAAATGATCGCGTATTTTGGTCTGTGTGTGGGTTAGCAGTAGGCGGCGGGGAGGGGGTTTCGCTGGAGGTTATGGCGAGAAAGGGGGGTAGGGTTGTTGGGGATGGGTGGTTGTTAGCAAGGTCGGTTGCGGGGGATGGCGGGCACGGTATTGATTCATCATTTGCTCCGGACCTCGAAAGTGTACACAGCGTGATGGGAATCCGCGGAGGCGCAAAATGATTTGGGGGGGGGGGGGGAAGATTCGCTGCCGGCTGTTTGTGTGGGAAGGAGGGGGAAGGGTGCAATGCCTGGTTCGCCACGTGACTTCCGCTGTGGCGCCCCGACTTCCGGCATGCGCGGCGAGTGATATGTGAGCGTACGTGAACCTGCGTCGTGGGGAGTTTAATGGGGAATAATTTTTGCCATCTTGGATTTACGTTCCTCCGTAGCTTGATTTTCGGAGTATTAAAAAAAAAAAAAACTAGTCGAGGCATAGGGAACATCTTAACAGTTATTTCGAAATTCAATTTATTTTTCTTACATAATTAGTTTCACATATGTAGCCGTAATCAGATATTACCTATTTATTCAATAATGTCAATCCCTTATTAGAAAATACGGGTATAATTGAAACCGTGCAAATAAAAAAAATAGTTAATTAGTGCTTTATGTCATGTTTAAGTTTGATTTCTGTGTCTGTTCATGAATTTTCATTTGGAGCCGTTTCACACGCCTGAGGCTCGGGAGCGATAAGGGCGACATTCACACGCGCATCAAGTGCGTCATCGCCACTACGCGCAAGGCTCTGAACTGGCGTGCAGTGTTATTGTCTTACTGCGTGTACCTGTGGGACGTTTGAAGTATTGCTCGGGAAGTACAATACGTGCTGTGGTAGCAGGTGAATCCTGCTACCACCTGCTACCACGATCTCCCAACCGGAACTCTGCAAATTCCTCCCGAGGAATCTGATCAAGGAGGTCTTCGAAGGTTTAATCCCACTATCACAGTAAGGTGAATACTTCATTCGACCCCATATGTTTAAAAGGAATGCAAAGAGGGGTTAAGGGAGGGGAAGAATAACGTCTCTCCCAGCGGTATATCCAGAATGTCAGGTAATTCGCGAATACGGACTGCACCACAGGAATATGTGACCAAAACTAAATAGAAAATAATATTCGGTATAAAAAAAGTCATAAATCCCTTAGTTTACGAGAAAAAAACGACGTTAAATTAGATAAAATTTCATTATTTTAAGTTAAGCACGGCTTACAGCATGTGCATACAAAACGCCGAAACGTCATAACAGGTTGGATGCATACAGCATGTATGGAGATTGTCCGCCAGATGCACTCATGGCCATCTCCCATGTCCCAGTACTCACTGCATGGGAACTCCATGGCCCTCGAATATTTTAGTATGTATCTGACGAGCACATTTTGAGACAACAGCGCTCTGAAAGAGCCGTTTCCACCTATGTTGGAGTGCTTTGAATTGGTGTTTCCAACGCCGTGACGTCTTGTAAGCACTCAAAAAGCCCCGTCCGAAGTGTGTGTTCTGTTCGTAGATCAGCACGTGCGACGCATGCTTAATGGCTTCAAGGTTGAAGTAAAGCAAGTGCCTATGGAGCACTGCACCCGACTATACAGTGTGAAGGACGCGTAAGAAAGTAGTACAGACATCATCAAAAAGTGCGATTTATGCTGTATTGAAAGTATAATGTATGTATTTAGCAACATTATGAAAATTTTTTTTGCTAAAATGTACATTTTAAATGTAAAAACATAATCAATTAAAATAGTCTGTTTTTTTTTTTAATCAAAATTTAAGCGCATTTCCGTTTTGGATGTTTCGGAAAGCAGAATTTATAAGAAAATCTTCAAGAAAGATTGCCATTATATTTCAAACAAAATGTATTCTACGTGAAAATTCTTAACGAATGTTGCTACATTAAGACATCTTGCGGATTGGGTTGATATATATATATATATATACATTTTTTTTCTTCAAAAATG
This sequence comes from Dryococelus australis, assembly GCA_029891345.1. Taxonomy (NCBI): domain Eukaryota; kingdom Metazoa; phylum Arthropoda; class Insecta; order Phasmatodea; family Phasmatidae; genus Dryococelus; species Dryococelus australis. The sequence goes on along the minus strand of CM057007.1, from coordinate 29,145,507 downwards.
TAATATTGTAATTTACATATAACAAAAAAAAGTGATGACCATTTTTTTTTCTTTTTTTTCCAGAAATAATTTTATTTAGCAATATTTTCTGAGACAGTCGCGACAAAATATTTTTTTGTTTGAAATAGTTATTTTTTAAATTGACGTAATGAGAAGGAACTGCGTTTAACATTGATTCCCCATTCGAAGTTCGTGGCTGCTGGCTTGGCAGGCGGCAGGCAGGCTCGTTAAGTTGTAGTTCAGACGCACGTCAAATTTCTTTTCACAGAGATTAAATCATCTTATTTCAGTTATTCATCTTTCTTGAGATACTTGCCAACGTAAATAAAACAAAATACCGCACCGTAGTCATTGTTAATCGTCTCTGGTGAGTGTTTTGTTCAGCGACTATGTATTAAATATTAAAAGCAGGCGTAGACGGAGGTTTCCGGATTTTTTAAATTTTATTTTATCGCTCGTAGGTTGCTGAAAAAGTAGTGTTTCAGCATGAAGGTACTAATTTTTCTGTTAGTAAATTATTCCGTTAATCTGCTTCTTCGTGAATTCATCACTAAAAGAATCCTCCATTACGTTTCTGGCAAACATTGACAATACCAAATGCCTTGTGTGCTACGGTCCCCCGACACGCGTAAAACGTCGATCGATTTTCCATTTCGTGCAAATCTGTTTCGATGGGCTTGCGTTGACGCCGTCGGAAGAAAGCTGCTCAGATGTCGATGATGTGCACACTGTAAACATAAAAAAATATATATTACTGAGAACATTTTGTACATTTACAAAACTTGTAATAATACATTTAGAGAAAAAAAAAGTGTAATTACCAGGCATCACTTGTTTCAACGTCGAATTTACAAACTATTACATTCTGTGATAATTACTTCACTTAAAACAATTGAATTTGTTTACGAATGACGTGCTATTGAATGACAACTATTGCAGTTTGGGGGGGGGGGAGGGAAAGATACATGTACACATTTTTAACGTTCTTTTAATTATAAAAGATAAATTGCCTTATACTTTATTTTCCCGGGAGAAATTAGCTCTTGCGATCACGTTATGTTTGTTTCCTTGCCCAGTTATTTTTGTAACTAACCGAACAATCTGTAATGATAAGTTGTTTGATTGCAGTGGCAGTAACTGACGCAAAGTCCATAAATCAATATAATTTATAATTACAAAACTCCAACTGTGCAGGTATTCAATCCACCTGTAGAATTAAAGTCCTCCTAAAGTGCAGTGTGATTGCCTAAAATCATTAAATTGAAGTCTTTCTCAAGATGTAAAATTATTAAACTCGCGTAGTGTAAGATGAAGTATTCGTATGGTTAAGTGCTTACAGGTGCGAGTTTATGTCTCGGCGCGGGAAAGTTTTGTTCGTGAATACAATTCGAAATATTTTCCTCCTAGATTATTTTATTGCAGTTGTTTTCGAAATTGTTATATAGGTAATTTTTAAGTTGAAATACATGCCCAAATTTTTAATTTAAATATTACAAATATATGTATTGCAATATTTACGAGAGAACTTATTAGAGCACCACATAATAATGGCAACTGGTTTTCCACATAATAAATTGTAAACGTACAAACTTTTTTTTTTACGGTGTAGGGTTGATCTGCAGCCGTACTCTGCCACGCGCTATAACGCTAGCCTGATTCGCGGAAAATTGTATTTCGCCTCGCTCCTCCAAGCTGTTCGCACCGAGCGGATCATGGACACCTCACATCTTTCTTTTTGTTCAGAATTTTCCACGCGCCTGGCCACTGAAGCCACGTGTGGTCCGTCGCTCTGCTCAGATCCTCGTGAAATGGCGCCATGTTTGGTTTCCTCCACGTGGGGTGGGGGGGGGGGGGCGCATGGGTAGGGGGTAGAGTGCGTATGCGAAATGCGCTGTAGAAATTCTCTGTATCCCAGTGTTGGACTGCTTCCCTGCCTATAGCGCTATCAAAAACAACGATGGTAGGATAATGGACTAGAATTAATTCAGGATGGATTGGCAGTGCACATATTTGATCTATATACAGTAGAACCTCGATTTTACATTCCCATCAATTACATTTCCCCCTTAAATAAACCAATTTATTCAGGTCCCACAATTTTCCCTATGTGCACAATGTATTAAATTCCTGCCATCTACACTGCAATTCAATATGGTTTGCTTGATTTTCACGTATTTTAAATTCGCGTGGTTAACTAAATTTGGAAATTCATACATTGTAGTCTTGTTCATGAAAGACATTAATGCAGCTATTAAGAGTGCAATAACATGCATACAACACAATTTCATTGTTCAGTAAAAGTACCACCCTTGAGAACGTTTACCCTGGGGAAAAAATGTCAGATCTGCAGCAGGATTATAGACTAAAGGATAACTTAAATTAAGATGCATATATAACTGTGTGATTTGGTTCTACACTAATCTTAAAATTCCACTGGGAAAGACAAAAAATAAAAAAGTTGCCGGTAACTGTTGGACACAGTAAAAAAAGAAAAAAAGAAATACCATTCTTCCAAACTCACCCAAATAGAAAACAGTGATTGAAACTTAGGTATGATTTGACATCCTAAAATATTAAACTAAAACCTGTTTAACCCATTACTCTACACCAACATTAGCTGTTCAGCAAAGTCTTAAAGTAAGATTGTTTCCCTTCATTTACACTTTCCCCTCCATCTACACCATTTTACATTCGTCCGCAGGAAATTTTAAAATAAGGGTTTTACTGTAACAGTGTGTGTCTGTTGGAAACTCGAGGGGAAAAACACGATCATCACTGTTGACCAGGTAAAGTTGGCAGTTCTACTCGCGATGGACAATTCAGTTTTGGGTACATGGGCAGAAGACGAAAAATCGGTCTACATCCTTAGACCAAAAATGAGGTAAACTGATAATACGTCTTTTGCGCATGTACCCGACACTGACCTTCCCCAGAGGAACACAACTGTCAAAGTCACATGGTCAACAGTAATAAACTTGTTCGTTTACATCTCAATTTAAAAAAAAACAAGCATTTTTATATGAATAAAATGCTTTCATCGATTTGAATTTAATCACACTGCATTACAAATTCGTCAGTGAAAGTATACAAACGTCTAAAATCACTCGTTTAGTAGCCGATCTCCCGTGTCTCAGTCGGTTGGTGCCCTACCGATTTGGGGTACGGGAGGCTCTGGGTTCGAATCCTGGGTCTGTAAGCTGTCTCCTGCTAAACTTTCAAGCACAAAACCGGGGGACGTTAAACAGCCCTTTACAATGCAATACTTGTTTACTAAACAGTGTTCTAACCTCAGATCTAATCCACACCGTTTTTGCTAGTCACGTTGGTATAAAAGCAGTTCAATGTCGGGACACGGAGACTGGTTGCGCGCAGCCAGCGAGGTCGCTCTACCTCGTCTTTAGTCTACGGTTTCATCTGTGGACGGGTTTTGGGCTGCGTGCTCGCATGACGCCTTCACATCTCAATTTCCCCCTCCCCCCTCGGCCTCATCCCCCTCCCGAAAAATAAAGCAGTCCTGGTGAGAATTTCCCCATTGCCGCTCGACATGCACATAAGATAATATGCGATGTTCTAAGTGGGAGTTATTATTTCGTGTGGTCTGGCGTGATTTCAACCCCCCAGTGTACTTGTGAATTGACCGAAGCTCGTTGAAATGGTCAAGAGAGGGGGAAGAGGCTAGGGAGAGGCAGCTCACTGCACAAGTGGTAGATTAGGATTGCCAGATGTGCTGAAAGGGAAACCGGAACATGTTTTTGGAAAACATTTCGTTTTCGACCTACCATAAATTAAGATAGTATACATGGATAATACACACAAAACGAAGCAAACATAGCACACTTTTTGAGGGGATGCTGCGATCATTAAGAAATGTTATTAGTTAATTAATGTGCAGTAAACCTCGTGGAATTGTTCTTGGTAAATCAGTGGATCGGCAACCCTAAGTCGTAGAGAGCCAACAACCCTTTTGTGACGTTGAGTAACTAACATGACAACCGGAGTAACCCAGGGCCTAGGGAGAATCACAGTTCTGCGTAAACCTAGAGTATTTGGCTGAATCGCAAGCGTCCAGCGTAGACAGCAGGACGTAAATGCACCACCTGCACTACAGCTGCAAATATGCCCTTTCTATAGGCTATTCACGGTGAAATGAGCACTTTTGAGGCCCTAGTTACTTTCCTCCTGTCTGCTTTTTTTTTTTTTATCTTTCCACCACTTTTTAAAACAAATATTGCCATGTAAGTAACAAACACAGTGTGTATATTTCGTCGGACATGATAGTTAACGTCTAAGGCTACAATAAGACATATTTATTGACTATTAGTCCAAATTAGAGGGCTTCAAAAAGTGCTAACTTTACTGTGAATAACCTATAGTTCAGGTTGGCCGGAGTGAAAGGTCTGTATAGGCTATTCACGGCAAAGTGAGCACTTTCGAAACCACACTCATTTCGATTAGTAGTCAATAAATATATTTTATTTTAGTATTAGATGTTAACGTCTGTGTGTAGTGGAATATACGCATTGTGTTTATTACTTACATGGCAAAATTTATTTTAAAAGGTGATTAAAGCATAAAAAATGGCTGAAAAGTAAAAGTAGCTGGGGCTTCAAAAGGGCTCACTTTACCGTGAACAGCCTATAAGTAGTTGGGCTTAAGGCCACGATCTTCCATTTCTACAGCTTTTACGAGAATTAATTTTTTTTTAACCCAAACAGAAAGCGATATTGTAAAATCCTCTTACGAATTTGTTACAAATTGTTTTTATTATTCAGTCTACTTTTTTAACACAAAAACTATATACTTTTATCCAATTTATGAATGAACAAAATTTTTGTTTATTTAATGTTCGAAACTCGATCCGAGATCGGATCTAAAATCTACACAGAAAACTGTTGCACCATTCGAGTTCAGAGCTGGACTGGAGATCGAGAAGAAGTTCATTTCGAATCGCTGAAATTGGCGGTTCGCACTCACGATCCGAGATCAGCAGCCACTGTCGACAAATGTAGTTTGAAAATACGCCAACAGATAGAACTACGTTCGATTGTTTTCTTGGGAAATTAAAACAACATTATACGCACTTGAATATTATCTAGTAAAATTCGTACAACAATAATCCGCTTAAAACAGATAAAACATCGCACGTCTAGTTCTATCTATAGTGAAAAATACGCCTACTTCCATGACGTCATATATTACGAACCAATAGCAAACTTTGTCTCATACTTAATCTCGATCTCTCACTTTGGAACCAGAATCGAAGATCCAGAATCATGAAATTTCGTTCGTGCAACACATTTACATTGGAACCAAGATCGAAATGGATCGTGGTTCGGGACTAAGACCATCCGATCTCGGATCGGGGAAGATGTTGGCGCAACCGGGCAGTGGCGATGTTTCGACGGATTATTTCGACATGACAATTCACCCTGCATCGTTCTGTACAATCCAGTGCTGCCCTGTGCAAGATCTGTGCGCGTGATCAACGAAATCTCACCCCTCGTAAGCGCCCCATTCACTGCTGACATCCGCTGGCAAAGGGGGAAAAAAAAAAAAAAAAAGCTTGTGGTGGTGCATAAATCAAACACGCGTGGGGTAATTGGTTACGCAGGGAATAATTAAAAATTATTTATTTCCCTCTCGCGTGCTTCAGGATTAATGGTGTGTTTTAGATTCATTCATATCGTAATGCTGGATTTTTTTTTTTAAATTTGTTAAGCGTGCGGTTTTATTGCAGCCGATATGACGAGCAATTGTTTTGAATTCATTTTCTCCGTCAATTTTTAGCTTATTGGCAATGAAAATTTGTTATCTTTCGTTTAAAGTGGGCGACAAAAGTTCACTTTGAAATTTTTTTTTTTTTTTGCTATCGTCGCTCTTTTACAGGCTGTGTTCGCGGTAAAATGAGTACTTATGAAAGCCCTGCTTATGATATGCTTGTACGCACGTTGTATATTCTTCCACCTTGTGAAAAATTAGCATTACCATGAGAATCATTACTTTATTCATGCGTCGATCAAGTGAAACTGCAAAATTATTAGAAAAGTAAATATTGTACATATCTGATAGTTTTTACACCTAGATGCATCAAAAAAATGCGAAAGAAATCATTTAAGTTATCACAAATGGTTATGTAACACTTTTTATTCGACGCTAAGATATGGAACTACATCCCATCCATCACTGGGAGCATCTCACTCGTTTAAATGTATGCAGGCAGGAGCAGTGATTTTTTTCTAAGGTTGGTTTCAATTGTGCTCACTTTATCGTAAACGTACATAGAAAAGCACTCTTAACTTTTGGCTTCCAAGTATTGTTTTTTGACATTAAAAATATTTCCAATTTCGATGTGTCCGAAAAATTAATAAAAAAATAAGATTAAGATTTATTTGGCAAGATTTATGATTAGCTGATGTTCAGGAATGTATGAAATAATGTATCACATTCTTGCGGGACCATGTAACTATACTATGGCGACATTCCCTGCAGTCCAGTTTTTAAAACTACTAATTAATCGTACCAATTTATCCAGCTGAACATTTAATGATGCTCGTCTTAATCGGCGCTAAATAGGTTACCCTCGACAGAGTACTGATGATTCAGAGTAAAATAAGTGAAGGCGTAATAGTAAACTTCTGGACGTCTTTTGTTTACAACACGGGAAATTCTATACCGTAGTTCTGGATTCTATTTTCCGGCGAGGTTAGGATTCATGCTCCAATAGAAACAAAATGAAATCCTTCGATCGCTTTCAAAAGGCCTTTTCTTGTCTGTGGCAGACTTATTTCTCAACTAAAATATTTTCCTAGTAGTGTTTCAGTTTTAAATTATATTTGGCAGTAGTGAGGAAGCCTTGTAGAAATTGAGCAGGACATATTATTTGAGAATCTTTTGAAGCGAGGTTTCTTTGTTCTTCAAGTTTCTCACGATAAAACCCGTTCGTGTCGGAGAAACCTCTGGAATTGGAAAACTGTAAAAGAAATGGTTTAGTTTTTGTTAATTTTAATAAAGAGCAGACGTTCCACGCACTGTGGAGAGTTTGAAGTGACCGACCTGTGGTAATTTAAGAGTATTTATTTCAGATGTATTTAATGGTTTTCGATGAGGCTTGTACACGAATGCGATGTAGTAAGTTTTGTCTGAATCAGTGAGAATTTCACTGTTTGACTCAGTCAGCAGTACCTGACTGATTCAACAGTCACTTCAGTGAATTTAACTGATGAATCATTGAAAAAATGACAGATTTCCTTCACTTTAGCTTCAGTGAAATTTTCCACTGATTTATCAGTCTTTTTTTCCACTGTTTTTCAGTGGTTGGTTTTTTTTGGCTGATGGACCAGTTAAACGCGTGTAAACATGGCCGTCACAACTTTTATAAATGGCCTTTCAATAACATATGTCAAGTGAAATAAAAACGAATAAACGAATAAAACAAATCCAAAATACTTTATAAAATGTGTTTCCTCTTTCATAATACCATTTGACGAGGTAATATGAACACACAGCCGTTCATTCCGTTTTTACGTCTTTCATTTCGATTCCATGTAATCGCCACAGCGCTCTGTTTGAAGGTTCAAACTTCATATAATGTGGTGAAGAGAGTGCACTCATATATACTATTCGTTTTAACATTCCTAATGGTAGCAATTAAACTAAAAACGAAAAGTAAGGGCATATAATTGAAATCTTCACGATTTTGGTAAGCAGTATAACACAAATATTTTCCTCTTGATAGCGTGGGTGATAAGGTAACGGCCTAAAAGCGAAGTGGAAAGGGTATGAGAATTCCATCCCGGTCACCGCCGATTTTTTTTTTTTTTTTCAATTACGGTAAATTGCACAATATAAATAGCAGACTATTGTAAATATGTTTATTTCACGTAATTATTTGGCTAAATTTAATAAAAACAATATTTAATTCGTCACTGAAGTAGGCCGTCACTTATTCAATGGGAATTTCTTCACGTTATTAATTCAATAAGTTAAATTTTTCACGGAAATAATCAGCGGTTTTTCACTGATTCTAAGTGGAGTCATTTTCACTGATTGTAGTAGTTGAATTTCACTGCAAATTAGTGGTTTCCCACTGATTCGAATGTAGAGTGTAAGTACATAATTATTTGTGCATCTCGACAGTGTGGCTTTGTCGCGAGAACATGACAAAAATGGATCAGTGTACACGAATTAGAAATTTCGTGAACATTTTACCCTAACTGAGAGGTAATTTTAAATTGCTATTCTCGAATAATTTCTATTCTCAAATAGTTTCATTCGGATGCCACAAAAATGAAATTTCAATACTTGTATTATGTCGCAGAAAATGGTTTCATTCCAATGTTTCCAGTGTAATTTTTCTCTTTCTTTCTCTCTCTCTCTTTCCTTCTTCTTCCAATATCAGCATTAATGGGTGAAAGTGTTCTAGGCCAGAGTGTGGTTTGTGTTCAGAGTCTAAGAAGTCAAAGTTTTTTTTTTTTTTTTTTTTGTGAATTTCAACTGGTTTCATAACAATCGTCCAAAATTAAAACCCTTTTGCAATCAACATTCAAAGAAAATGTTTGCCACACTAAATTTTTCAGAGTAAACTACGCACAAAAGGTTTAGCATAACTTGCGATTGTTGTATTGAGGAAGGTTTGGCCAAAGCAAATGTCATTGAATGGATGGTCGTACTCACGTGTCACTAGAAAGTAAGCTTTAATGCACGCGACCACATAGGCACACAGCTCACAGCACCCAGGATCACCTCGGCATATCAGTGGCGCCATTCACGAAGTAGTCCTGCCATAACGTTGGTTAAAGGTCAAATGAGAAAATAATATTCGTGTAACTCTGAGGGAGGAAAGGTATTGATGGCTATGGGCTGTGGTGTTTGGTAAAGGGTGGGGGGGGGGGGTGATTTCACGCACTCTCGCCAGTTGAGGGAAGAAAACCAGGTGACATTTATTACGTTTGAAAAACTTGTAACTTTAATGTGGCCAAATGCTTTAAATTAAACAAATAAACGTACATGTTGGGGTACTCAGTGGTGAACTCAAATATATTCAGTTTCGTCTGTGTATTCAAATCACTATCAATTTCATCTCGTTACAATACGTTTTACTACTCGTTACAGTATGTTAGTTACTCGTTAAATTGGAGGAGCTCTCGTTACGTGTGCTTGGTTACATTGCGTTACATATTAATGTGATTCGTTATTGTCCATGATGCCGTAGGCTGAAGACTAGACGCATGTCGGCGGACTGAACTCCGCCATCTCTGGACGTCTTGCTGGCGCAGTGTCACGACGACAAAGACCTCGTTCGCCGTGTTTCCAGCTGTAATATCTGGCGCACTCGGCCTGCCTGGCGAGGTTTATTTACAAGCGCTCAAAGGCTTCGCTCCACTTCTTCGCAAATATGTTTGTGCTACCGCAATCAGGCTAGCATGCCTGTTGCTGCACGTGACACATTGCACCGTAAAATAATTTTTTTGTACTTTTACAAGAAACATCCTTGGAAACCCAGTTGCCAAAAAAATCCTTTGTAAAACTGCAAACAGTTTTCTTGTAAAATTTGCAAAACATACATTTGTAATATTTCAAATAATAGCCCTGTATTACAACTTACATTATTGAAAATTGTACACAAATTTTCGTATAGAAAACAAATGTAACGAATTAATAATATAGAATAACTGGAAAAATATAATTTACGAAAAAAAATAAAAGTTGCACTTTGCCGCCATGGGGACTAGAACCCATACCTCTTGTGTTGTTAGCCCACACCCTTAACCACAAGACCAAATTGACTTATGAATTCAGCGTTTATTTTTATAGTAGGGCCTAAATATACTTGCAAGTGCCTACAGAATAATATGACGTTAGATTAAGAAATATATAATTGTATTTTTTTAAAAAGAGTTCTGTTGTTGAGTTGAGAGATTTGGTCGGCTCTTAACAACGAGATCTTGAGAGCCGATTTAAGAGTTCTGTGTAGCTAGGAAACATTAACATTTAACGAGTAATACGGTCACGATTGATTGAAATAGTCATTTCATTATGAATATTTGAGTTGTTTTAAGTTTTAAACGTTTTCTATACATTTATTTTACACGCAGCTACACTTTACATCACCCATAGTTTTTGCACAAACAGCTATATACGGTTTTACGTTGCTGAGTTACACACATTGCTTGAGGTCTATTACAAACACGGCACTTGAAGTTTTATGTACGAGTAAGTAGTTTTACAAGAGATATATTTGTACTGTTACAAGCATTTCTAAAATTACAAATGTTTTCTTAGTGTGCTGGCGCTGTACACACCAAACTGAGGACATCGCTCTCTAGCACCGCGCTGTTGACGTACACTTGACGCGACGTGACGTTTTCTCGACAGGTATTACGCGCTCGCGGTGCAGCTCTCGCCCAACCGTACTCGGCCGCTGTCGCCACTGAACGGAACAACCCCACCCTTTTGTGCTGCGGGAATGGACTGCCCCTTGGATTTATGCGCATTATTTTCTCATTTGGATTTCATAGCTTCCCCCGTACATTGACAAGATTGCGAGCGCGTCGTTGACATGCTGCAAATGAGGCTGTCCGGCATTTCGAGAGGCGTGGCCCCGCTCCTCGACTGCAGTCTGAATCAACTCTTTGTAGTGTTCCAGGAGAGTTCGGACGATTGGTAACAGCGCGTTTTAACATCCTCCTTGCATGTTCTTATAGGGATGTGCATTCTAGTTACATTCCAGTATATTCGTTTCTTCTATTTACTACTCAATCGAAGACTCGTTACTATGTACTCGTTACTTAGTTACATGTTGCCGGACCTTCAGGGGAAAGCGCGGAGGCCGCGAAGAAGGGACAGTCACTACAGTTTTTTACTCGTTACTAGAAGTTCCGATAGGTAGCGCGGAAGGAACTTTCTTTACAAGTTACTAAAAGGTTACTTACATAGGTTACGGCCCTATTTCAACGAGAATAACAATACGTACGCAAAACACTCAATACATAATTGTTGCTCAATATAATCTACAGTTAAATAAATATCTATGTTCAAAATAATACGTGTTTCTTGGGAACTTAAAAAAATCATAATAGTAAATTTTTTTACGAGCTAATATTTATATCAAATGGAGCAAAGTTTTTAAATTGGACTGGGACTTATTTTCTTTGAAAAACCGTTCAACGGCTAAGCGAATAAGATTTAATAAAGCATAAAATATGCACAAGCGTAATTATATCAGTAAACAACCACATTTAAATAAACAATTACGTATATGTACATAAATAACTGATAAATAAAAAACTGCAAGTCAAACAATTTTGTTATCGGTATCATAAATCCTTTAAGAAGGGCTACTGTCCACAAGAACAAAATATGTAAAAGTTTTAAAGAATGAAGTTTGTTCATATCAATTACATGTAGTCACAGTAAATAATGCAGCAGTTTTACGAAGCTCTCAAACGGATTTTCTTTAGTCTGAACAGCAATGTACAGTAAAAATTATGTTACTTGTTTCGTCATTTCCTTGATATGCCGTGTATCACAAGCGTTTTATACTTCTGTTTATGTAAAAATTCGTTATTTCTTGTTAATTTAAACTTTTATTTATATTTTACCTATAAATTATAATAATTCATTTGTAATTAATATGAATAAAAACAGAGAGAAAATACGTGTGTTGGCAATACCTAGTAAGAAATAGTTCTTACGCAAAATATTGTTACACTGCGCACTTTGCCCATTTGGTGTAATTTTCCAGATTGGGATAAGCTTTGTCAGCATGAGGCGGAGGAATATCGTGGAAGTATAACTTCAGCTGGGCTTCAGAAAAAGTTGGAAGTAATCGTGAATGACTGTAGATGAAATATGCAAGATAGCCTGTCTAGTAGACGGGTCCTTTACACATACGGAAATATTGGAAAGAACCAACATTTCCTTTGCGAGCACGGAAATATTACGCGCGGACTGGTTTTTTTTTTTTTTTTTTTTTTTTTTTTTTTCGGACGCTGGCGTTTCTTTGTGACTCGCAGCGCTGAGCGCGGTGTTTGAGGGAGCCTGTTAGCTGTGGGTAATGCGGCCTCCAGAAATAGCAGCAGTCGCGGAGCTTGGTAGATACGTAGCTAGCTACCCCTCCCCGAGGGGTGCACAAACACCGCTAGGTCCGGGATTGGAGTTTTTCAATTAGCGTGAATAATTGAGCGGCGGCCGCTTTTGCGCCGGCGACGACCGGGATAAGGCGCTGCCGGGGGTCCTACATCATGAATCCTTCATCCGGGGGTAGCTGGTCCCCATCCCCCGCCCCTCGCTCACCCGGCAGACCACGCCTCTTCCAACAGCCATCCGAGTGGTCCTCCGAGCAAAAAAAAAAGGGCCGAGGATGTTCCCGCTGCCTGCTGTAATTCGAAGTCCCCGCGGATATAGGCTATTCGCGGTAAAATGAGCACTTCTGAAAGCCATGCTTAAGGTCTACTTGCGTGCGCGTTGTGTATTATCTCACCTTATGTGAAGTTAACGTTGCCATCGGCCTCATCACTTTATTCAAGCGTCAGTCAAATCGAAGAGTGGAATTATTATAAAAGTAAATATTTGAAAAGTGTGCTAATTTTTTACACTTCGGTGCATAAAAAAAAATAGAAAGTCAAAGAAATAATTTTAAGTTAACATAAATGGTTTACCCAAAACTTTTTATTCGACGTTAATATATGGAACTACTTGCCACCCATCGTTACCAACTTCACTGTGCGCATGTCACTCAGTGCTCCCGTTAAAATATATGCAGGTAGAGGCAGTGACTTTTATTTCTAAGGTTGATATAAGTGCTCACTTTGTCGTGAACAGTCTTTACAGGACGTAAATTGAGCATCAGAGGGTCGACGTAGTAGCGAGGGCGACGTATCGTTAGCCGTCGGGGGTTTTTTCTCGTGGTGCTCCTGCCCTCTCCGAGGGTCGCGGTGGTGTAGTGGTTATACTGCTCGCCTTCCACACAGGACTTATTGTAGGTTCTCGGAGATCTCCGGTTCCCCCCCCCCGCCCTCGGCTCGATCCCACGTACACGCGTTCAACCGGTGCTCCATTCTCACCTCATTCCACCCTCATCAGTTCTCAAGACCTCTGATGTTGAGAGCCGGCCAAATCTCTGCACTCTATCCTGTAGCTATCTCGTGTGGTTGACCGCAAACATAATTATTTAAAGGGATTTTTTTAATGTCCCCCAGGCTTACAGACTAACTTATAACTTAACTTAAATGAACACCCATGCCTTACCCGGGATTCGAACCCAGAGCCTCCCGCACCAACGGACGGCGCCACGGGAGGTCGGCGCAGCTATTAGTGAAGGCACAAAATGTGCAGCTATTTAATATAGTTTGTGAATATACTGCTTGCGGTAATTTGTGTTGAAATGTGCGATACGACAGCTAAAACAGAAGTCATAGGAAATAACATTTCAGAAATGTTTGGGATCAATCTTCCTGAACACTCGTAAATTCGAATCAGTGGAAAACAACCGATTTGCGCTGTGAAATTCAATTACTCGAATCAGAGAAAATGGCTCCACTTAGAATCAGTGGAAAATCACTTGTTGAATTGGTGACGTGAAACAATCTTAACTGATTAAGTGACGGCCGACTGCAGTGGCGAATTAAATATAGGTTCTATTGAATCTAGCCAAAAAATTACGCGAAATTGACATATTTACTATAGTTTAATATTTATATTGCGCATTTTACCGTAATTAAAAAAAAAAGTAAAAAAAAAAAAATCGGAAGTGGCTGGGATTGAACTCACACCCAGCAACTTTTTGTTGGTCCAACGTCTGACACTGGCATTGGGTCAACGTTGGAAAATGTGAGTTGGCCCAACGTGTATTTTTTCGTTTGGCTGCCAACTGAAATATGACGCTCAACCTACATTATTACGCCAATAAAAATGTATGGTTTCATGTACGCTTTCCTAAATTCTATTTCTTTCAAACATATGCCATATCAATAAAAAAAAAACCAAAATGCTGTTTGTTGGCTTTACGTCGTTTTATTATAGGCATAATACTGCTCGCCAATCTAATATGACAGAAACCCAACTGCTAAATAACGTTGGTTATTCGTAGTATTTTGATCATTTGCTAAATAGTATTATTTTCTCTTTCAGAAAGGCATTCGCACAGTAATTTATCCACAGTTGGCAATGGTTTTTTGCGAATACGTGTTTTTGCATACATAATGCTGACTAATAAACAATGTTCTGACAACGTTGGTTACCAGTGTTTTAAATAAATGTTACCAAGTATCAAAAAAATTTGAACAACTCAGTAACCCTATTATTACTCATTACATTCCATTCCACATTACAGCCTGAAAGATCCATTGGTAGATATCGGATTCGAACCCAAGACCCTTTGATCTGCAGCCTGACAGCTCAACCACTAGATGTGTTATATGTATTATGCTACTGTCACTGTAATCGTTTTGGTAGTAAGTATGGGGGATGGTGCACTCTGTTCACGGCTAAATGAGTACTTTTGAAAGCCCTGCTTATTTTCCACCTGTATGCACGTTGTGTAATCTTCTGCCTTATGTAAAATTAACACTTGCATGAGCTTCGTCACTTTATTCATGCGTCGGTCAAGTGAAAATGTGACGTCATTAGAAAAATAAATATTTTACATATATCTGTTTATTTTACGCTTCGGTGAATTTAAAAATCAGAAAGCGAAATAGAAATTATAAGCTAGCACGAATGGTTATCTGACACTTTTTATTCGACGGTAGGATATGGAACTACTTTCCCCTCCATTGTGACACCAACTTGACAGGGTGCATGTCACTCGGTGCGCCCGTTAGAATATATGCAGGTAGGAGCAGTGACTTTTTTTTTAAGGTTGATATCAAAAGTATTCACTTTATGGTGAAAAGCCTTTAAATGATTTAGCCTGTCATGTTAAAATATGGCGTCACTGATAAAATTAAGCATAAGTATACCACCTCAGTATTGTCGCAATGGAGCACTACCACATTTGGCTGCAGATAATGGTACGGACATTCAGAAAAAACTTTTTAATAATTCCTCATTGTAAAAATGGAGCTTTATTTGTATTATTGTTTATCCCATAACTCTGGAACCACGTAACTTATTTTAACCAAACTTTGTACACTGTAGTAAGAGTTTTTTTTTTTGTGTGCGCCAAATTATTACGCGCTAACTTAATTCTCGAAGGAAACTGTACCGTAAAGTTAATTGCGCGTGTATAATTTTTTTTTATTTACTAGTCCTCGGAAAATTTGATAAGAAAATTCCTTACGGCGAATAGGTTTTTTTTTATACACGATATTCTACTATTTAATCTTTTGAGAATCTGATCACAATTACTCGAGTATACACCTAAGTTTCGAGAAAAGTGGTCTAATTATTTCGGCACATTCTTGCCTATAAAATCCGCTACGTATATCTTTATGTAAACTGCACGCAAGCTATCTGAAAGTTTGGATGACGTCACAAGGCTACGAAAGGCCAAAATGGGCGGTCGGGTGAGCATACTAGTGTATGAAGACATGCCATTTTCGCACTGCCTATCGCGGCCTTTGTTCAAGGACAGTTCCACCTAGGGGCGTTCCATTAGTATGGTAAGCGATAATTTCTTGGCGATTAATCTACTTTTGGAACAAATTGTTATCCTTTAGATAAATTAAATTATCGATTAATTTCAGTAAATAATTTTTGGATATGTAAAACTTTGAAATCTTGAAAAATATATATGTGAAATTGCATTTTCTGCAAAAAATAAATGTTGTAATAGCTAGCAGAGAAACTGTTAGTAGTACGCCTGATATAGCATAATTTAAGTGTGTAATCGATTATTCAGAATCGATTAATCGGTTCATCAATTCTATTCTTCTGATTTAATCGATGGGTTACTAATCGATTATTTTGTTTCGATTCTCATTCTTATATTCAACAGTTCAGCTATCCAGTGGGCAATGTAACTCTGTGCACACTGGCAGCGACTTGAATTAGTAGCTCGTTGGCCCAAAGCAAGAAACTTCCTGTCCGACCAACGGGAATAAAAATCACATTGAAAACAATACAAGCGGATTTTCATTTTTAGAACGACCTGCCCGTTCAAGGCGTAAAACGACGAAATGGAAGTAGCTGGTTAGAAAACAATAATTAAAAAAAAAAAATGTTTTCATAATATTGTTAGTGGTATAAGAAAAATGCAGCCGTCATTGTGCGTGTGTTTTGAATAGCCTGGCGCAGTGCCATTTCATCTCCCTCTGTGTGTCAGCGATCGTTTTTCACGGGCTTTCCTAAACGCAGTCAGTTATTCGCTTTGTTTACATAATCGATGTAATCACGGCGAAACAAAAAGGGGCGAAGATAAGATTGGCTGCAACTCAATTTGCCCGCGGGAGGAGAAAAAAAGATTTTTATTTGCCTCAACCCCCACAGTCTCTACCTCTCAAATATATAACCACCCCTTCTTTTTTTCTTAATAGAAATAGGGGTTTAATATGCCGGGAAGTGGGAGTATTGGAAAGAAACAAAGGAGAAGAGAACAAAGTAAAAAAAAAAAGATACAAAGAGCGAATCGGAACTAAAAGAAGGCGTATCTCCTGGAAGGCACGTGGTACATAATTGAAACTTTGATTATCACCAGCGAATTTTTTTTTTTTTTTTTTTTTTTTTTACTTCCCTTCCCCCCGCTATCCCCTCATCATTATCGAACGCCTTTTCCGGTTAGTGTTCAGTAGGGGGGTTGTGATCCAGTATTGATCTGACATGCACTCGCCCCCTCCTCCTCCTCCCCAACACACCCACCAATGGCCTGACCTACTAGACCTAATCAGCGAGAACATTTCGGCGTGACGTCATGCGAACGGGCGTGGAGAGCAGAGACCGAGCTCCGGACTGTGTGCGCGTGGGCAGCTGCGGGACACACACACACACCCACACGCACACACCCGCGACACGTTGGCTACCCTCGTTGGATAAATATAGGCTGGCTGTTCGTGGTCAGATGAGCACTTTTCAAAGCTCTGTTTACGATCCACTTGTTTACACGTTGTGCATTTCTCCGTCTTATGTAGAATTAACATTGCCATGGGCCTCACCACTTTATTCGTGCGCCAGTCATGCGAAACTGTCAAATTATTAGACAAGGAAATAGTTTAAAAATCTAATTTTTACACTTCGAAATACAGAAAGCGAAAGAAATAAACTATAAGTTATTACGAATGGTTACCAAACACTTGTGATTCAACGGTAAGATATCCATCGTTACCAACTTTACTGGGCGAATGTCACTCAGTGCGCCCATTAAAATACTAGGGGCCCAGCCCGTGTTTTTTTTTTTTTTTGTCACGTGCCTAGAACAGTTACGATGTTACACATTTCTGTTATCATACAAAAACTGAAAAAAAAAAAGTGAAATCAACTCAACATTGGATATAGTTCTATCCACTAAGCCACTAAGGCCCACTTGGAATCGCTCTAGCCATTTGACCACTGTGCCCCAACTTATTTAACTCAACATTTAAGCGAGACATTTAGAGTAAACAAAAACTATATCCCGTTGTCTTCGTATCTCTATGCACTAATACAGAACTTTAATAGGAAAAAAAGTAGTTAAAATTAGTTTTTAGGGTAAAAGATAATGATTGTGTAATCTGATCTTGATGAAATTCGAACTTGACCTGTATTTGACCCTGAGAATTCGCTTCTGTTGAGTTTCAAGGGACTTCGAAGTATTTAAGACGGACAGATAGAGATCGTCCTATGATATGATATGCATGCAGAAACAGTGACATTTTTCTAAGGTTCATTTCTAAAGTACTCACTTTATCATGAACAGCCTTTACACTCTGGAATTTCGGTATTGTACGAAATTCTGTATTTATGGTTTCAAATGCGATTCGACATACACATATTTCGTGTGTATATATATATATATATATATATATATATATATATATATATATATATATATATATATATATATATATATATATTACTCTAAAAGCCTAGTTAAGATAACTACACGTTATCGCAGAAGCATAAGTATCAGGTACGATAGCGGCCGTTCACGGTAAAGTGAGCACTTTTTGAAGCTGTTTTCATCAGACATAATGACCAACAAATACGTTTCATTGTGGCCTTGGACTTTTGGTTTTGGGTATGGTGAATGTATACACTGTGTTTATTACTCACATGACAGCGTTTACATTAACAATTGGTGGAAGGAAATAAACTGGTTGAAAGATAAAAGTAACTAGGGTTTCAAAAATGCTCACTTTACCGTGAACGACCTATAGAGGGAAGTGGTCAAGGGTCACGGGCGAATTCAGAATTTTCCATCTCTCCTCTCTCTCTCTCTCTCTCTCTCTCTCTCTCTCTCTCTCCTCTCTCTCTCTCTCTCTCTCTCTCTCTCTTTTATATACTGTGCGTGGTGTGTTTGTGAATGCAGTTATGCACATGTAAAACTTACTGCGGTTGGCCAACTTCTACAGTGATATTGCTGTTGTTGTTAATGAAAAAACCTATAAATAACATAGATGTAAAAAAAAAACGAGGCAAGCATTTTTTATTACAAACTGAAGGAGTGCTGCCGCTAAACACAGTTTATTAACTGTGGAGGGGGGGGGATGCAGCGACGCCCTTCCCCCTTCGAATCACGCACGGCGCCTACGGGGGGTTGTGTGGTGGTGTAGTGGTCAGATTACTCACATCCCACCAAAGGGAATCGGGTTCGATTCCCGGCGCGATGTCACTCCCGGATTTTCGCACGTGGGAATCGCGTCGGACGATGCCGTTGGTCGGCGGGTTTTCTCCGGGATGTCCCGTTTACCTTGCCCCTTCATTCCGGCGCTGCTCCAATCACCCACATCGGCTCTCAAGACCTCGACGTTAAGAGCTGCCCAAATATCTCCACTCACGTCGACGTGCTTTGCTGTAGTGTTGCCAACTCACTACCACGAAAGGAAGCTAAAACAATATAAGCTAACAAATAAACACTGTCTATGTACGCTCTAAATAAAACCGTTTCACACGCAATACAAACTGTATAAAGTCAACGGACCTAAAATCATGTTGTTTTAAATAGCATAGTTTTGTATCGAACTCACGTTTACAATAGTTGCTATACACTGTTATCTTTATCATTAGAAGTTGGACTCTCAAATCTCTTAATTAAAAACTAATTGTAGCAACTCGCCATTAAAATTATTTAATAATATCCTCTCCTTCCGACATACTATCGTATACTTCAATCTCAGAGGCACTTTAGTATTAAAAATACATTAAACAATCTTATTAATTAATAGCTAAACTAATTAATATAGAGTTGTTTTTCACGTGCCGTTTTCACTTGCTAGTATTGCGAACACTCTATGTATCTCGAAGGTATCACTCACTCATGTAAAGGTTGTTTACGATAAACTGGACACTTTTCAAAGCCCTGCTTAAGATATACTTGTGTGCGCATTGTGTATTCTTCCACCACAAGTAAAATTAATATTCCCATGAGCCTGATAATTTTATTCATGCGTCGGTCAAGTGAAACTGTAAATTTATTAAGATAGTAAATATTTTACATATTTGCTATATTTTTTGCACTTATTTGGCATTAAAAAACCTGAGAGCAAAATAATTTTTTTTAGTATTCACAAATGTTTAACCTAACATTATTAATTCAGCGTTAAGAAATGGAACTGCTTTCTCCTGGCGTTACCAACTTTAAATAGGCGTATCCCGGTCCAAGCGCCCGTTAAAACACATGCAGGTAGTTGCAGTGACACTTTCCCCAAGGTTGTCATCGTGAACAGCCCATAAACACGTGTGTTTTGTTGCAGACCTGCCAGTTTCCTTCTCCGATATGAGTGTGAACAACTGAACGCGTTTAGTATTATATCATCGTGCTCAGCTGCCACGTGTAAGCCTTAGGCAAGAGAGGGATCGCGCATCAAGAAAAACACCATCTGTAAATATAAAAAAACCCCGGAAAATCGCTAAAGTAATAATTTGTATATTTGAACATATAAATAATAGCTAAACAGAATTTTCCGTAGCAGTTGATTACTCAAAGATAGATCTAGCTACAATATTTGTTAATTGAGCTGGCCAAGTGAAAAAAGGCACGTAAAAAAGCACAATGTTTAATTGAAGAAAAAGTGAATTAATTATCTTAGACAAATTGTATAAGAAAACGTGCTTCCTAGTATATCGCATTGCATCATAGTTTATGTAAATTATAGTACACGTTTTATCGCAATTAAAAAATCATTAGTAACTTCACTACAAATTTATGGTAACGGAAGGTAAATGCAGAAGTAAACAATGTAACAGTGTACTCCCAGTATGTTGCACATATCATTTTAAACAGGTATATCAACCTGAGATCTCAAGATATTCAGCTGAACATTTCACCCCATGAGCTATATATACAACATCACGAAACAGAGTAAGCATAGTACACCAGTGTGCCTTTTACGTAGGCCGCCTCAGTTGGCAACACTGGTTTGCTTAGGGGTCCCCCTCGCTCTGCGGCAACCTTAGGGCGCGGGTCTTGATTGGTCACCCGTGCCCCTTGGTATGGATTGGGAAGGGGGGGGGGGGATCGTGGCTTGCGAGGGGCTGATTAATATGAGACGGCTGGCGGCTAATTCCACAACACTGATACGGCGTTTTCAATTTACGTCGTCGACGGCAGCGCCCCTGGCGGATGGGGCGACCAACTCGAAGCGGAGAAGTTGGTAGAATCCACCACGCCTGCTCTCTTCGTACTCAAAGATGTGCTTGTGCAGCGTTTGTGTATAAAATCAAACCTTTGAAAAATCACCCTTTGTTTGACGTGCCCTAAATATGCCACGTTGCACAAGCGTTTTATATTCGTATGAACATAAAGAGTACCTTAATTTTAGTTAAAATTATATTTTACTTTTATTCTATAGATAAGGTATAATGTTTCATTTATAATAAATATGAGGAAATAAGTGTTTTGGTATTGCCTGGTATAAGCTGTTCACGGTAAAATGAGCACTTTTGAAAGTTCTGCTTAAGATCTATTTGAACGCACGTTGTGTATTCTTCCGCCTTATATAAATTTAACATTGGAAAGGGCCTCATGACACTATTGATGCGTCGGCCAAGTGATAATGTGAAATTATAAGAAAATTAAATAATTTATAGATTTTGTCATTTTTACACTTTAATGCTTTAAAAAACAGAAGCCCAAATTAAAGAACTGAAGTTATCAGAAATGTTTATCCAAAACATTTTATTTGACGTTAAAATATGTAACTCCATCAATCGTTACCAACTTTACTGGGCGTATGTCCCTCAGAGCGCCTGTTGAAGTACATGCAGGCAGGAGCAGTTAACACACACGAATCGAGCGCGCTGTCCCTTTGGTGCAATTTTCTACACTTAAGCCGGGTGTGCATGAGGTGGAGCAATATTCTGGAAGCAGGATTTTGGCAGGGCATCAGAAAAGTTGCGAACAGTCTAGACCATGATTTCGCTAGTTATGTATGAGAGAGAAAGCGATACGTGGTAGCGCCACATGACAGGCACGTACAGGAACACGAAATGGAGTGGCGATACTTTTGCATGTAAAGGTACTCGGTCCTTTTTTTTTTTTTTTTTTTATAAACTACCTTATTCTAAGTGTTTGTGAAGCTAAGGCCCGGAGGTAGGGCGGGATTTTATTGCGTCTCAGGGCTAACCCCTTACTCCTACAAGGAAGGGAAATCATACAAGGAGACATGCATCGCGTCAAAGAGGGATTGGGCAGCCATGGCCTGCTCTTTGGGGCCATGACTACCTCCCTAAGTGTACTTAGAGCTAGTCTTAACTATGGAGAGCAAGGGAAAAACCGCCAAGAGAGACGTAAAAACCCTTGCGACAGAGAAGTACAAAATTCAAAAAGGATTGCATGCATTAAATTATATTAAATAGAATGCTACAGGAGACAGAGTGTATGGAAAACATGCCCTTAGTTAATAGGGTTGAAAAGACTACTAGAGAAGGGGCGGGTTACTCGGTCGCTCGTGCGTGATTTTTCTTATTGGTCGCGCTGCCTTCTGGCAAGTTGGGGGAGTAACCTATGCATACCGAGTACTCTTTTTGTTAAGTCGACGGCCATACCGCTTTGGTAACCTCGCGATCTTCTGATCGCCGTGGTTCAACAGGGCTGCCGTGGTTCAACAGGGCTGTGTGTGATTAGTACTAAAGGATGTTCACGATAATGTGAGCACTTTTGAAATCAACATTAGAAAAATGTCACGTCACTTGCCTGCATATATTAAAACGGGCGTACCGAGTTTCTTCGCCTCAGTTTCTTCGTGTCAACACAAGCGACGTGACGTGACGTGCTGCTGTTTGTCATTGAGTGTAGTATGTAGTTCCCTTTCCGGTTCAATTAGAAAATATGTCGAGTTAAGTGGAATGGTCCAAGGATAAGGCGATTAACGTTATCGAGCTGTTTCGCGAAAAGACTGTTCTTTGGGACCAAACGTGTGCGCAATTCAAAGATAGAAATCGTAAGAGCAACACTTGGGGTGAAATTGCCCGCGAAATGTAAGTAAGCAAGGCAGAAGTGCAGAATAAAATGAAGATGTTGATTGGCTAATATCATAGAGAGTGAGAGGGGGAGGGAGGAGAGAGGGAGAGAGTCGAAAAAAGGTAAAAGTGTCTCAGGAGTAGATTCCGTATAAAGCAAGTGGTTTGCGTTCAAATCGCTGCTGCAGTTTCTGAACGACAAAACAGCTCCACAGCACACTCGAGAGGCTGGAGTGGATCATGACATTGAGTTTAGTGAACATAGTGTTAAATCCGTAGTCCCTTAAGGGGGCCGCCTACTAGGCGCTTGAAATGTGTTGCAGTGTGTTGGGAAATCCGTTTTCTTGACGGAACTATTCCACGTGCGTCCAATGTGTTAATTTACGAAAAGAAAACAAACTTCAGGCGATGACGGAATGTCGCTTTCATGACACTACGCATGTCGGAACCACTATTTCCAAGCCCTCCAACCTAGCTAAATACAGCCTTTTCAGACTGCCGTATGTCAAAATGTGCTGACTGGATCTAAGTGAAACTCAGATACAATCCTGCATTGAATTTTGCATTGGATTTTCCATTAGTAAAATTATATGGTCACCGCTTAAAGTCCCAATGAAAAAACGGTTCGGCGAAAAGCTTGCGCGCTAGTTTAGAGCCTCACGTATAGTGGCGAAGCGGCACTTGATGTGCGTGCTAGAGTCGCCCTTAACGTTCACTTGCTCCTGTGCCATGTCGCGTCAGGTAGACAGCGCCCTTAAGTTTGTAGACGTCTAGCAAATCCAAGGCTGGCAACCTATTGGTTTTGTGGACTACCACAAACTGTACGCCTACATTATGTATAAATGCTTAGTTATTGTATCTTAGGTCGGTGATTAAGTGGGACATGTATAATGGTGCGTAATTGCTTAAAAAGAAACATAATGACATATCTGGCGATGGTTTGCATGTATCAAAGTAGGTCTGTATACAATAGGCACTGTGGGAGACTAATACAGGCCTACTTCGGTCATTAAATAGGCCTACGCCTTTTAAAGGCACAAGGTGAGAATGATGCTCGGTACAAAACAAAATTTATCAAAGACAACACGTGAAAACCACTCTTAGATGCACCACTGCGAGGTTTTCTTTTGTTTTCTCAACAGTATTTTTTTGGTATGGAACAGAGCATTCAGATCTGTTGAAATAAATTCCCCCCGTATTTGTTTTGCAAGTCGGGACGGTTTATTTGCCACTCGTTTTAAATGCAGCAGTGTTCCTGTCGGCATACCATCTACCCGCCACTGGCCAGCGACTAATGTTGCCAATTTTATGTCCTATCATTGATATTAAAATCTCGAAGTCACAACTGGTTATTCTCAAAAAAGTTTTTAAAGCTTCCATCACACCTTACTTCGCCTGACAAAATGTCAATGTCATCTTCTTTCAAGTCACTCCCACTAGATCTAGCATCTTGCCCGCAGATAATGTCTCACCCAGGACTTTCTTGGTCGTTTCGCTTTCGCCAATATGACACATGCTGCCTCTGCGAGTACAATTTCCTCCGCGCTTATCATCTCGCAGCCAACTGAGGTTATGCGGCCGCAGTGTTATTGACAAAAGTAAATGTCAAACTGGTGTCCTGTTGCCAACATCTGTTACTAACAACGTGTTGGTAACAAAAGTTGTAAACATTTGTTGTTAATTGTCGGTGTAAACGCGGCTTAAGACCAATGTGGTTGTAGTAATGTAGTAGTGTCTTAAGAATCGGTTTCACGTATTGTGCAGAAGTACTTAGTTTTCGTGTTACAATTAAAATCTCAGAGGTATTATTGGAAATGCTTGGTTATAGAAAATGTAAAAATTATTAGTTGTTTAATACTTTTGTATCTAATTGCCACTGTGTGTCATCTCTGCTTACAAAAGGCAGGGAACTTATTGCTGCAGTACAAATATGTTCCTGATTTTTTACAACGAGCAGATAACACGCAATTAAAATTACGCACAAAAATATTAAACAACTCGCAAAATGTAGATTTTCTATAATCAAATATTGTCAGTAGTTTCTATAGGCTGTTCACGGTAAAATGAGCTTTCAAAAGCCCTGCTTAGGATCTACTTGTATGCACGTTCTGCATTATTCTGTCTTATGTAAAATTAACATTGCCATGGGCCTCATCACTTTATTCATGCGTCGGTCAAGTGAAACTGTGGACTTATTACAAAAGTGAATATTTTATAAATCTGCTAATTTTTACACCGAGATAAATAATTTAAGTTATCACAAATGGTTAACTGACACTTTTTATTCGACATTCAGATATGGAACTACTTTCCATCCATCGTTACCAACTTTACCGGGTGCATGTCACTTTGTGTGTCTGTTGAAGTATATGCAGGCAATGGACAGTAACTTTTTTCTAAGGCTGATTTCAAAAGGGTTCACTTTATCGCGAACAGCTTTTATGAATCCGAAATTGTGACGCGGAAATGAATAATAATTTAACTTCGCATTTAGTCGCGTGGTCGGGGGCAAGCTCCGGTGCGCACGCGTGGCGCACGGCACTTCCGAAACGGAACAGACGGTCGAGTGGCGCGGCGCGACGCGGAGTCGAGTCGGTTATCGACGGCAGGCGGCAACTGTCGATCTGTGCGCTACGCCGGCCATAAATCTGACGACGCGCTCGTTCCCGCGAGATGACAGCTCGAGAGAGAGAGAGAGAGAGCGAGCGTGCCGGAGGGTCGTAAATCACCCGCACAGCTTCACTCGCGTGCGTCTCGTGCTGACTGATAGGTGTGTGTGGCCAGCTGCCCGTGAATTATGGTCTTCCTTCAAGGCTCGCAGTAGACCACGCGCTCCTGATATTCGCCCTTTGCGTGCCTTTAAAAAAAAAAATGCAGAAAGCTGTGTGAACAACCTGCTTTGACGAGCTGATATAAAAGTGCTGATACATGAGTAACAATTACTGCTCGGATGGATTTGTGTTTTTTTTTTAAATCCAAAACCTGGCAGTGGAGAAAGTGTTTTACATTTTGCGGGCCGACAAGGCATAGCTTGTCACAATTCTTGAAATGTATATTACAGGTGGAGGCAAGATTATATCGTGAATAGCGATAAAAACGAAATAATACCGAAATGCATATTAATACACAGCACTATGCCAAAATGTATATTAGTACACCTCACAATGTCTAAATGTATATTAGTACACCTCACAGTGTCGAAATGCTTATTACTACACTGCACAATGCCGAAATGCATTTTAATACACTGCACAATTCCGACATGCATATTACTACACTGCACAATTCCGACATGCATATTAATACACATCATAACGCCGACAGGCACAAAATAAAAGCATTATATCAGTAAAACTGTAACCAAACAAATATATTTAAAATATTTATGTAAAGTAGGATACAGATCAAAGGAATACACATTATCTAGAAATTTCAATATTTGTACCAGAAAATATATATTTAATACCTACTTAAAATACACGTGTGTGTGCATGCATATGTGTGCCTGTTGTGTATAATATATACTATTAAATCTTCGGTATTTGAATTTTAAAAAAGAAATTTACGCTTGATTGCAGTGAAACCATTTTTAACATGTTCCTATTTACTGTGTAAATATTAAACAAATTGGCCCCTCTTTACGTCTTCATGTTTAAGAAGCCAAAATTTATCAAACCGTTCAGAAATTATTGACTGTATTTAGAACTTTAAATGCTATAGATTACACATTTTACGTGAACATGTGTTTAAATATACATTTTGTTTAACTATGGAGTGTATGCAAAAAGAACGCGGTTCGTTGTACCTTTAATGTGATTTTCTAGACTTATTTAAGCTTTGTTTGCATGAAGCGGAGGAATAGCCTGAAAGTAGAACTTTGGGAAGCTTCAGAAAAGTTGGAAATAAACAAGATTATTTCAAATCAAGTTTTAGCAGATTTTATTGTTTGCAATTGCAGGGGCAGCTATGAAAGTTTCTGCAGTTTCTTCTATTTCCACTGAGAAAAATATTTCTACAATTGGGTTAATATTTATTGTTTATATTTCTGAACAATGAGATAATCATATTTTTTTCGTCTGATTTTGGGAAAGGTATGAAACGTATATATATTTTTTGTTATTTACGGGAAATTGCATCAATAGTAATATCCACGATTTGGTCCGTATTGCGGATAAAAATGAAATATTTTGGCATGTTAATATTAGCTCCTTCACCAATATTTTACAAGAGGAATTATTCAAGGCTTCAATTAAAGCACCTTTAACTGTTTTAGCTAGTTAGTTTATGCGGAAGCCTATTCCTGGAGAGGAAAATATACCTGATTATTGATGGAGCGGCGAGAAAGTGGTAAGTATCAAACTGTTCGTTACGAAAATGACTTTTACAAAATATTGGTTATATTGGCTTATGCAGAGCTAGGTTATGCGATTCAACTGATTCACTGACCTAAGTGGGGGAGGGAGATGTATGTATAAACATTAGAAAATTTCAAAACAGTTCTTCGAAAAAAAAAAAAAAAAAAAAGCTGCCAAAAAAACTTTTCTGAACCCTACAGGTGAGACAAATATTGTACCTCATCAACGCATTTTCATATCGCGCGTATTAAATTAGAAATCTCCACGTTATTAAGCATGGGATAAATATTTGCTTATTGAGCTATTTATATATTCTACAGCAACACGTAAGATTTTTCTTCAATTTAGTTGAAGTGTTAAAATAATTACTCCCGCCAACAATAATTGTTTGTAAAATCTTGGCGTATAGTTTTAAGTGGATGATTCAAAAATTTCCGTGATTAAGAAAGAGAAATAGGTTGTAATATTTTGTTTACAAATGTAAACAATTCACAGGACAGTTTCACGCCAATGTTAGTTTTTTTTGGGGAGGGAGGGAGAGGGGGCAGGTTCCCTGCAGTTACCCCCCTTTTTTTCTTTCCCCTGCATCCGCCCGTCTAATAAGTTCATGAAACTTTATTGCTGTTTGCGGCTGGGAGACCTAGGGTATTTTTCCAGAGAATTTTCTTACAAAATCCACTACTTTTCTGTTAAATGCATTAAAAAAATTATAAAAAGTTCTCGTCTTCGACATTGTTTGGAATTTTGTAATTTTTTGTTAATATATAATTTTGATCCAAAACCCACTGTCTCATTATTACTTTAAATTATTAGGTTTAACATTACATAACTTCTCCTAATACTTTTTCTTATAAAAATAATGAAAAACATCGTGGGACTGAGATTTTATAATTAAAGATGTCAGGAAATCTTTCACCATTAAATTCTTATTAATAATAGAAGTAAGAAATGGAAATCAAAAATATTTATTTTGTAAATAATTTTATCAGCAAATTGCGAATGTCTGTAGCGGCCAAAAAAATCGAGGTAATTATCGGAAGTAACAATTGTTAGTCCAATTTGATGTTTAATATTTCCAAGACTTTCACAACTCTCACATAGTTTTAAGTTTGTTTATTAAATCCATTTCTGTTTTACTAAAAATTTAAATAAATAGATTGAAGAAAAAATTAATTTCTGAATTATAAAAAACCCACAAATTAGTTTAAATTATTTCGAATAAAAAAATCTATCGTTTATAGATTTTTTTAAAAGGTAAAACAAGATGACACAAGAACTAAATGCATTCTGTCAAAAGAAATTCGGTAAAAGTTGAAACGAATCGATAGATAAAATTTGGAAAAACTCACAAAATCTTGTCACTACAGTTACTGTTAGAATCTCGTAATTAAAAATTAAGATTTCTTAAAGACTAAAAATACTGGAATTGCAACTATTCTACGAACACCGAAAGAAGAAAGAAAATTGAAACAAGAAAACCAAAACAATTTATTAAGGATTTTAGTGTTGATAAGGACTTTTTAAATAATGAAATAAACACTCTATGTCAGAAGAGATGCAAAAAAAAATGTGGATAACGATGTATCCAAACAACCGAGAAGAAGGAAAAAAAAAAAAAAACCAATCCGGGCACACATTTGAAGATGATGGTGAAAATATCGAAGCAATAAGATCAAAAGGAAAATGACAATGCCTTCGAATATTATTATTGTGTAGTTTCCTGTATACAGGTTGTACATGATTAGGTAAGATATATGCACACTGTTAAAAATAAAACAGGCAAAAAAAATTGTAAAATTATTAAACAAAACAAACTAGTTCCCATTCAACTATATTAGTTTAACTTCAATACGAAGAATTAAATTCAAATACGAATGTAATGGGATTATAAAAGTTACCTCATATTCAAAAAGTCACCATATACTGAACTAAAAAAAAAAAAAAAAATTGAATACAGTAAATAAATTCATCGTCGATCTGAACTGAGGAAACTAAGTACACGACGAAATTTTACGGTTATCCGATGTTACAGGAACACTATCAATGACAATTTGATGAATTGTTAAACTTTAAAAAAATCAATTGATTGAAAACAAAATTGGAACAAAACTAAAAGATTAAACATTGCGTAATTTACTAAATAATGTAGAGAAAGAATGTTTGAGGCAAGGATACGAAGTCAAAATTACATTATATATCGACAAAAACTTAGCTACGATATTGCATCGAATTAGTAATTAAAAAAGAAACTGAGACAAGGAGAAAAAAACTTTTAATTTTTTTTTCAAGATAAATATGTAAAAGACTCGACGTAAAACTTGTCGATAGTTAGAAAGATTTCAAAGGACAACGATATTACAAAATGAGAACAATAATTGATGAAGAGAATGTTATTTTGTACAAACATACATGCGAATAATTCTGAGCAAATGGGCTAACGAAGGCTTCATTCTTCTATATTTTTAAAATTATTGTTTAAATTTTACTACGATTTCTTGAAAAAACAAACTATGGTGATGAAATAAAATTGATTGGGATCAAATAAAACCATTGAAAACAGACATATTCATCGATTTTTGCATTGAAACTAAATACTTATACAAAAATTTAAGTCCGTCTTCGAAACATTAATATTTAACATATTAGTTTAAATTTATTGTTGTAATGCATTTTTACCAGCAATCAAAAGTATTTTCAAAGCAACAACGTAGATATTTTTAATATTGTATTTATTATTGTGACAACAAATTCATTGAGTTCGTTTTTAATTTGTTTGAATTTTCGTCAGTCACAAAAAGTGTAAAATCTTAATTTTTATGTAATTAAATATTTTATAAACTAATAATTTAATTTCTTCGTCTTCTATATATTTGTAATTATGCAAATTTTAAAGTTTTTAATGCAGGAAACTTTAAAAAAGAAATTGCATAAATCCAGAGGTATTTAAACCAGGCAGTAGTTGAAGCAGTTCTACGCGATGTTAGCTCAAAATGTAAGCAAATCATTCTGAAGAATTAGAATGGTGACGCCACTCGAAGTATATTTGATTTGACGGCCTTTGGGCGAGTTCCAGTTTCACAGTGTCCGGTAGTATTCACTTCAGGCTAAGTTCTCTCTCGCCCTGTCCTCGTGGTTCAGGGGCAGAGTGGGTGACTTCTAGTCCGCTAGACTTCTAGTCTAGTCTAGTGCGCAACATTGGAGTGCTAGATTGCTAATTTGCGAGGAAGTCACTCTGTATGAGCCGCAACCCCCCGTACAGGAGGGGTTCTTTATTTGCTCTCCTGTATGGAGTCTTAAAAAAGGGAGGGGGGTTGCATTTTTTAAGTTTCAGTTCTTTAAATGAATCATTCGTAAACTTGAAATAAATATTGTCCCATTTCAAACACGTAGAAATCATAATATGGCAATTAAAATCTTCTCAAGATTTGATTCTACTCGTTCTTCTTCAACAAAATTACACTTTTTTTTTTATCTTCAATTAATAATTATTCATCTGTCAAAACGTATTGCAGCAATTGTTTTAAATCATTAAATCTTTCTTATCATACGACACACGTGGTAATACTTCTAAAGAAAAATTTAGGCTTATGACAATCAGCAATGGCGAGACGAGAGACAACCAGAATCATTTTATTTAGTACTTTTGTTTTAGTAAAGTCTCGGAAAATCGAAATTTTGAAACGCACAAAATAGTTTGTGTAGCTTTATGTTCGTAACAGAGCAGGCATGTTCCCTAGTGCGTGGGCTGCGAGGCAGACACTGCGTACGCTCATCTGGTCATAGCACAATCAATTAGTTGAGTGACGTGGAGCAAGTTGGGGGGGGGGGGGAGGTAAATATTTGCGCTCTGCGGCGCGATGAAATTGGAATTTCCCGCCGGTGTTTTTTTCTGCTCATGTCAGCCCCCGCTTGTGGTTTCTCGGGCTGGGAAGCTCCGTGTTTTTAGTTAGCAACTAAAATTTTTCGCCACTAGGTAGGCATGCAGAAGGGAAAACGGAACGTATTCTGATGTTAGAGAACGAGAGATTTTAACACTAAATGGTAATGTTCCAGAGTTTTCATTTGGCAAACCTTGTTTGTGTTGACTTAATTTGTCATGTGATTATTTATAAATATACACTTTCGTTTCATCTTGCTGTTTTCGCGCAAACACTAAAAATAAATGTGATAATTATTTTTAAAAGTGACATGTTCGGAACACTGCGCCCCTAGCGGTGGAAATTTTCCTTACGACTACTTCTCGCATAAGAAAACTCGTTCTGACTGCGAACGGCTTCATTTCGTTCCTCCCGTAGACTAAACATGAGGGAAGCCAATCTTTGTGGAGGTCTTGACAGCCGATGAGTGTGAAACTAGTCGAGAATGTAGCAGTGTCGTAATGAAGGGGTGGGAGGGGGCGATCCGCTGGTTGCCTAACTCCTCCCCTCTACAATAAGAAACGTCGTTTGAAAGCATTAAAAACACTTTTTTTATACCGGGAATCTTATTATTATAGGCTGTTCACGGTAAAGCGAGCACTTTTTAAGGCCCTTATAAATTCTTCCTTTCAGTCAATTTCCATCGTCCTGATGATTTTTAATATAAACATTCCAGAGTGGCCAATAAACACAGTATACATTTCACCACCACCAAAATTTAATGCCCGAGGCTGCAATAAAATATATTTATTAACAGCCTATAATGGATTTCTTGATAAACCAACCTGAACTCCTATATGGCTTATGCGGGATTGGTAACTTGTGCCTCCACAATGATGTTTATGTGGGTGTGGTGCGAAGATGGCTAAATGTGTGTGTGTGTGCCTGGTTTTGTTGCAGACTGCCTTCACCTCCAGCTGTATCGGGACAGCAAAGACCGTTACAAGCAGGGACAGACGAAGGCATCGCTGTCGCTTCAACACTTCCTTGGCGTCGAATCAGGTGAGTCTCAGCATTGTGTGCACAACTTGGCGTTACAAAACAGCTCAACGTGGTGCTTCAATTACGTCTGCTTAGGAATAGCATTAAAAAAAAGCTCCACGTGTTTATACCAATTTCAGGTTCTTCGTTCATCCTTTAACTTGTACGAAAACTAAAATATAATGACTGAAACAGCATCTGAATTCTCAATGACTCGTAGTGGAGGGAGATGTAGGGGAACTCAGTATTCTTTACTTATAACTACTAAACCCCTAAACTCTCTTATAGGGGTAAACACCGCAAGTTGAGGCACTCTCCCTCAACTTCTCAATTACCTGTACACCACAGCTCCTCTTCAGCTGCACCTTATCGTCTACTCAACACTGCATAAAAATTAAATATCACCATCCTACATCTCCTTCCCAACCATCTCTGAAAACTTCTGCATTGTCATCTGTTTCAATCACTGCTCTGTATGAAATTCTGCTGGGAGCATTCCACCACAAGGCACTTCCTACTGGGGCAGACTTGAAGCCCAAAACTTAATCGTGTTAGAAATGAAAAAGGATGTTTTCCAAAAAATTTCTCTATTTTAATTCAAACAACCAATAAATAAGATTTATACAAAAATAATTTTTCTACAATTTTTCTTCGTTTATCTCTACGGCAAATCTTTTCAAAATTTAAAACGTTGTCATTTGTACGTACGAACTTCCCGTTCACATTTTATAAACGCGGAATACAATTGTATTGGCCACAGCAGAAAGTCTCGTAGACGCGCCAGTTCAGTAATTTGCACCTGGAGGATACGACGAGGCGTGAGCGCATGCCTGGGTCACCCTTAAGCCCCTGTCCCACTCACATTTTCGCCTTGAAATATATTTGACTGCCAAATTTTTGAAGAAGTAAGGCCATCAGATTTTATCAAATAATCTTGAGTGCATCTACCCAGGAGTTGAGGAGTTTCCACAGTACACTTTTGTACGCAAATTATTACGTCAACCTGAAGCTGTCTCATCTCCGGAATTTTGGAATTTAAACCCCGCCGTAATTGCGGCAACCGGATTTGAGTCTGCTTGGATAAGCTTTGCTTGTCTGTGGCGGAGGAATAAAGTGGCAGTAGAAATGGACTAGGCCTCTATATCTTCTAAAATTGTTTACTTGTCTTGTATTTTATTGTCAGTTTCCGTATCTTACAAAATTTAAATAGTTGCAAAGAAAATATCTTCGTTTCATATACATGATCGTGAATTCAAAAGTAATTTCGAATAAAAATATTATTGTATTTCTGAGACTTAGGAGAAAATATTTAAACATATTTAGGAAATGTAATTTTCGTGGACAGCGTCGAATTGTTTCTGAGGGAGGGGGGGAGGAGGAACATGGATTAGAATGAATTTCATTCAGATGCAACA
Organism: Dryococelus australis; assembly: GCA_029891345.1. Lineage (NCBI taxonomy): Eukaryota > Metazoa > Arthropoda > Insecta > Phasmatodea > Phasmatidae > Dryococelus > Dryococelus australis. The sequence goes on along the minus strand of CM057007.1, from coordinate 29,112,306 downwards.
ATCATCCGTGACGTGTCATATGAAAAATTAATTTGTCTATACAAATATTAGAATGTAATATGACATACAAAAGCATTACAATTATGGAAACCAGGTAGAACTCGTATACTCCTTCCAACAGGTAATTTGTTTAATCTAACTTATTTACGAATGATTACAGAACTAATAATTTATAAATTATTGCTGGAATGGGTTTCTTCCATTTCATAGAAAGAAAACCCAGTTAGCAGGGTTGGGCAAGTCACAGTATGCAATTAACAAAACTGAAAGAGCTGGAAAAAAAAATACAATACATGGTATTTACATATATAGGCTATTCACGGTAAAGTGAGCTCTTTTAAAGGCCCTTATTTGGAATAATAGTCAATAAATAAATTTATTTTATTTTAGCCATAGACGTTAACTTTCGAGTGTCGTGGAATATACACATTGTGTTTATTACTTTCATAGCAATATTTATTTAATAAAGGTGGTTAAAGGATAAAAAAAAATGGCTGAAGGAAAAAAGTAACTGGCCAAAAAATACTTGTAGATATGTTTGTGTTAATTCTCACTTGAAACTTTGTCAACAAGTTTTTTAATTTTAAATGTAAAACTTATTGAAAATACAATTATTTAAAATGTTAAGCAAAATAAACGAACTTTACAAACGGAAGCTAAATTCAAGGAATTCAGTGATTTGCAAGCTATATTTGGCAGTTATATGTCATCTTCAATCTTTCGCCGCTACTGGAGTAGTGTAAAATTGTTATGGATGCGAACGAAAAGTGCTATCATACGAAGTCATATATCCTCGGGGAAACTCTCAGCAGGTAAATGTAACGAGAGAATTAAGATCTGAACCAGACCCCCCCCCCCCCCTTCGCCGATTCTTAGCTCTACAGAACACGGATTATGCTACTGGTTTTAAACAAATTTTATGGAAAAAAAAAAAAATGTTGATGCTAAACCTGCGCACTTTTTAGTTCTAGAAGTTATCGAGGTTAAGAAATTGAAGCATTTTCCACTTTAACCTTTTTCAAAATAATAATATAAACATTATGGGTGATTCGTTTACCTTCAAATCAAATTATCGTAGCAATTCTTTATCACACTATCTCTCCACAACTTGTAAATATCGAACTCGTAAGATATATTGAATGAATCATTCGAACTAAAACGTTTTGCTCCGGATCTTGTATTAATGTTAAAATTATATGCTCTATATTTTTATTTGTTTTCATTCTCAGCCAACTTTTCCAAAATGTATTGTTTACTGTGTTTATCAAATACATTTTTTTTTTGTAGAAACAAAGTACATTAAATATGTTTCACCCGAGATTATTAATTACTGTTATAAGTAACGAGGGATTAATTAAAAAAGTGTTCACGAAACGACAACCTAAGAAATAAATCCATAATGTCAAACTTACAGCTGATCGATAGCTAATATAAAAAAAATTACCCTTAGTCATGTTAATACAGTTATATTGGAAATTAAACCCGAATTAGCCAAAATTGAAAACCAAGTTTCTAAAATAATTTCAGTTGTACGTGTTCGTTAACGACACACTCCCGAAAGCCAAAATGTCTAAATTCGATCATATATTTTAAAGCTTTGATTCCGTTATCTAATGTTTTTTTCCCAAACAACTAGTCGCAAAATATTTAATACCACAGTTTGACAGTTCAGACAAGAATAGTTGCTGTTAAAGCAATTGTCAACATATGCTATACCATTTTATTCTATATTTTTGGACATAACTTTCTATTTCATGCCGAATATATCGATCGAGAGCGGCGTTAGTCGATTTCCTTCCACCAAGGCGAATCCGGATCTTCGCAAGTGGGAATCGTGCCGGACGATGCCGGCGCCGCTCCATATTCGATGTTAAGAGCCGCCCACTCGAACTGTCTTTGGGCGAGTTCAGCGTCTTTGTCCATAAGCTTTCTCTCGCTCTGCCCTCGTGGCTCAGGTGCAGAGTGGGCGACTTCAAGTCGAGAGGTCCCGGGTTCGCGGCCCGGTACTTCCCCAGCAGATTATCACTTCAATGGGTGCTAATTTGCAAGGAAGTCGCTCTGTGTGAACTCACTGTGGTCGGGCGGAAACAAAAAACCTGTCCTGTTAGCCTCCAGACAGGAGGACTTTGTTTAGTCGTCCTGTATGGAGGCTAACAGGGGTTTTCTCCGAGGGTTGACGGAGTTTTGCTGTTTTTCTAAACTAATTAAAATTTTAATGATAATATAATACAGAACATTGAATTGAAATTAAAAAAACGATTACCTTCCAAATTAAACGGCACTCACCACTCCTTCGTGGTAGGCAGCCAGCAATTACTAATAAAATAAGCTATAAAAATCAAGTCCAGAGACTTTACCCAGAAGCACCTAAATGTTATTTGACTACATCCAAAACATAAAATGCAATAGTGTTAAAATAGAAATAATAAATAATTAACATACTCAGGTTAAGTTATCAACTACTCAGAATAATATACTTTCATGCCATATAGTAGTATAAACATAAAAATGAGAATGGTGGATCCTAACTTGAAGAAATATCGAAATAGGTATCAAAAGAACAGGAGGGTTAAAATTCAACTAAAAGTCAGAAATCATAATCACAGGTCAAAAACGATATATGCTGCAATGTGCTCTAATTTGTTACAACGTTTGCTAATCAAATATCAATGTTTATAAACGGTACAATGACTCTCAACTTGGAAAATTTGCTGCAGGGTTCACGTTAGACAAGGAGTCCAACACCATTGCCATTATCTGCCAAGATGTGACTGTAATTCTCGCGTTCGACAGCAGAGAGCGGTTGATCCAATGGCAGGTGAAGATCTCCAACAACCTGGGCGAAGGTAAGTGAGCAGCATAATAGGTTTCGTTTAGTACATGTACTAATAACATTTGAATAGTTCAGTCTATTATAGTAGCTTGTGGAATTACATGTTATAACAAACTGTTAGTTATCTGGAAACTTTTGAAAAAAAAAACATCAGTCTATAATCACGAAATAATACATGTTCATTGCTACAGCTATTTTTTTATTACTTGTCCAGTCAGCTTTCTCTTGCAAACAATTTTCAGGGGGATGAGTATTGTGTATTTATTTGTGCGACAAGTTAAATTTCCGCGACATTTTTATTTGTAAACCTTCCGTTACGGTACGCATAAATTCTCCTATATTTTAATTCCTCAGAAGAAGTACTTAAAAGTAGCAATAAATCATGTAAATATCTTGTTTTCAAGTCTTGTCAATTTAATAATGTGCTAACCTTGAATATTTAAACCAAAATAGAATCAAACAAGTTAAGCCAAATCAAGTACATTTAAGCTAAAATCAACCAACCGAAAGAAAAAAAAAACGTAGCACAAAAGTGACAAGATAAATTTGATGAACACAAATCAAGAAATGCAATGAAAAATCATACAATTTAAGAGAATTCTATATCATGCACAGACTTTCCATCTATTTTAAACCTTTATGTTATAAAACTATTTTTATCAAATATATTTAGATAGTGATCTGGTAATGTAACTTTATAATTCTCACCTAGAATACAATTAATTTTTTTTTTACCAAACTTTGATTCATAAATGTGCAATTCTGTAGCAGCATAGCATTAATTAATTTCGAGGTCTTGTAGTTTTGTTAATTTATAAGATATGTTTACCTTCAAAGAAGTGATTCCATTTTCGTTGTATAACAAAAGATATAAATTTAATAAGGTAAAGAAAAAACAAAAATAATTATATAATATTTTAAAATTACTGGACTGTAATCAATAGTTAAGTTTTTATATTCTAAAATTTTAACATTATTTTTTTTAAATAAATTTATTTCCTTTTAAATAAAAATGAAATCGAGGCTCTCCCACTCCCATGAAATGGAAAATAATACCATATATTATGAAATAAATAAAGATAAAATGCGAAAGTGGAAAAAATATATTATAACCTACATCTCAAAAAGCATAAAAAAATTTAATCACACAATACATTCTAAATGAAATTCAACACTACAATTATCAAACAAAGACATGTAAAGAGAATAAATCTATAAAATTATTTTCTCCTCATGAAACTACTAAGGACAAATATACAACAATAATGAGAAATTAATATCTTATCAAGAAGTTAAATAGTTAATAACGAAATCGCTTTTATCATAACTAGAAGTTGAGTAATTAAAAGCAAATTAATTATTATCAATAATTTAAAAACTTATTTTGGTTTTATTCTTTTATATTTGTCATTTACTTTATAAATTGTTATTCCTATTACATACCAATCAAATATGACATCGCTGAGTGAAATGAGAGTGCAGGATTTCAGAGTTATAGGCAGAGGAATAAAAATTACTTATAATCTAAGAAAAAGATGATTCAATTAGAATACTTTTCAAACACGAGAATACAAATTTAAAAAACCTATGGAGAATCTAACCGATTTAAAAATGGCGGAATTAAGAGCTAAAGCTAAAAATAAAAATACACAGAGACTAAGAAAAGATTATTTAATTTTATATGAAGAAACAAAGAGCAGTTTTGTTTGAAAATTTACACTTTTCATATGCCAAAAAATAAGATAAAAGGTATTAAAAGAAATATTTCCTTTGTCTACTAATGTAATTGTAAGTTTTATTGGTTCCTCTATATTTGTTAACAGAGTTAATACAGCTTTTCAATGTAGAATATCGTCATATAACATTGAAAATACTTTTAAGTTAATAATACCTAATCATTTTGAACAGAAAGTATTTGAGATAATACGTGATCATCTTAGGAAATTTTGAGGAGTGAATGTTCACATTTATGTAAATACGATTTTCCGAAAGGAAACAACAGGGCGTTTTGACATTCCGTCAAAAAGTCATGAAATATTGAACGAAGAAGAAACTAATGAGTATTACAAATTCGCAGTAAAATTAATATTGAACAAATGGGTCCAGATTGGAGATAATATAAAATAAATGGATTACAGTTATCTATAAATACACATACTGGATTACATGTACCAGAAAAGTAATTTGAAACAAGCGTGTATAAGTGTAATATATATTTACTTTATTTCCAAAATTATACAAAGATTTATCGAGGTTGTTTTCAGCATAAAAGTGAAACTTATATATGTGACATGTGTCTTCACTAAAAAGCTCGAGTCAGTGGGAAATCACTGATCCGCAGTGAGATTCAGCTACTCAGTGAAAATGCTCCACTTAGAATCGGTGGAAAACCACGGGTTGTTTCAGTGGAAAAAACATTTCGCTGGTTGAATTAATGCCGAACTGCAGTTGGTGAATTATATATTGCTATTAGTGATGGGGGTTGTGGTGTTTCGATGAAATGATAAAAATGTTGCAGGGGACGAGGACCGAACTGGCGCCCTTTCCGATTCTAGTCCGTTGCCTTGCCATCTGTGCTACGATGCCGTGTTGAAAATCTAGGAGCATAATGTGTGTGTGGTAAAGTTCCACCGCGTAATCGTGTAGTTTGGAATTGTTTGCTCCTGCTTTGAGAGGTGCAGTTAGGATTGTTAAAAAAACTAATAGTATATATGAGTGTACTAGTTTAAACCTTCAAACAGAGCGCTGTTAGGATTACAAGAACACGGAATGAAGTGCTGTGAGTCCGTGTTACCTTGTAAAATGGCGTTACGAAAGTATTTTGTAATAGCCTTATCGTTTTTACTTCCCTTGATTCTCGTTGTTTAACGGCCATTTTTACACGTGGTTTCACTGAATCAATTAGTGAAGGGAATTTGGCATTTTTTCACAGGTTCATCAGTGAAATTCACGCTGATTAAGATTTTAGGCTGTACATCTCAAGGAAGATTAAAAATACATGACGACTGCTCTAAAAAAGAATCAATGTGCCTTTAACATGTGAAAAAAATAGCCGTCAAAAATACGAAAAAAGTTCCTGTCACAATATATGCAGATTTTGAATAAATTCTAAAGAAAATTTCAACCACCAAACCAAAGAGAATTAAGTAAATTTAGCCTTATCCAAATGTGATACAATTGATTTAAAGCTTCTGGTTTGTTATTATATTGTATATAGTAATGGAAATTATAGGGCTACAGTTACGTATCGAGGTCGGGTCAAACTGTGCATAGGTTGTTTCACAATCAACAATAAAAAGGGAATTAAACGAGATTTGGGAAAAAATACTATAATCCTGGATTAATGAAGCCATACATTACATAATAAATCTAAAAAGTGTGCTGCATGCGAGTGTGAATATACGAAGGATAATATTAAAATGTCTCTGTATGAATTTACAACTGGAAAATTCATTTACCCGGTATGTCATTATAGGAACCACGGAGTTTTTTCCCAATTTATTTTCATAATTTAGCTGGCTATAATGCTCATTTATTTATTACAGAGCTTAAATATGATGAAAAAAAGGATAGATTTAATTCCAAATAGTGAAGAAAAGTATGTTACTTTTGGGAAAGACATGGGAAGTTTAAAGATGAGATTTATATTCAGTAGTTTAGAAAAATTTACATCTGATAAATGCTCAAAATACATTTCCTACAAGACAAAGCAGATTTAATAATTAGAAAAGGTGTTCATCCATATGATTATATGGGCAGTTGGAAGAAAGTGAACCCGACATAACTGGCGATCGTCATGAACATGCAAAACTTCAATTTAATAATGAAAAATCTTGGTGAATATCACGACATATATTTAAAAAGTGACGTATTATTGTTGACTGATATATTTGGAAACTTTATAAATACATAAATATGGTTTAGATCCAGCATGGTATTTTACAGAGGTTTATCATAGGGTGCGATGTAAAAAATAACTTAACAATATTTAGATTTATTACATGATTTTAATGGTAGAAAAAGGATATTTAAGAGTTTTAAGTCAAACTATTTAGCTTACCTTGATGCAAATAATCTTTATGGTTGGGCAATGTCTCAATATTTACCATATTCTGGTTTCGAATAGGTTAATTATGCATATTTTAATTTTGATTTTTGGTGAGAATATTTATAAATTTGAAGGATGATTCACAACGGGGATACATATTAGAAGTTGATTTGGAGTATGCTCAAAGAACTAGATAAATATCTTACATTTTGTCCAGAAACAAATCAATCTAAATTGTTAACAAACGAAAAAATGTAATACACTATCGTAATTTGAAAGTGTCTAAATAATGGATTAAAACTTATTACAATACAGAGAATATCTGATTGGTTAAAAAAAAAACGCATTGATTTAAATACAGCGATGAGAACTAATGCTAAAAACCACGTTGGAAAATATAAGGAACAGGTTATATGTAAGACTGGTTTCAGACGAGAATGTTTGTGAAGCATCAATTTCAAAACTAGGACTATATTTAATGAAAACAGAAAAATTTGATACAGCTGATTATCCAAAGGGCAATATAACATGCACAAATAAGAATGTGTAATGGTAAAATAATGAAAGAATTTGATGGATTAAGAGCTAAAATTTATAATTAAGAAAATAAAAGATCTAAAGGAGTAAAAAAATGTGTTTTTAATAATAGAATTACATTTGATGGTTACTAGGGTTTTGTGTTTAGTGAGTAAATACAATATAGAAAAATGAATTTAATAAGGAGCGAAAAGCATAAAATACATACAGTCGATGTTAATAAAATAGCATTAGGTCCTCGTGATAACAAAAGGATTATACTAGAAAATAAAGTAGATGCATTACCATATGGATATCAAAATGTATAAGTTTAATTCCTTTCATAAATTATTTACATTATAAATAAAATGTTAGTTATAATTTTACACGAAACAAAGACAAATTATTTCTGGTTTTTAATACCCTTCCAATTTAATGATTGTTTTGTTTCATTTCGAAATTTTGCTACGTTTATGTGGCCTAATTCTGATCTGCTTAATAAATTTTCTCGCAGTTCAAATATTTCTGTTTGCAGCTTACATAATAATTCATCATTATAACTGAAACATACTTCTTTTGGGGTAATTGGTTTCAAATAATATTATTTCTGCTAATTGATTTTTAGTTACATTATTGATGTAATCAAAAGGTTCATTTATGTTTTTAATTGCTAATTTTACAATTTCAAGTAAAGGAGTATAATGCAAAATAAATATTTTTTTTATCGCAAAAATCAAGTAGCTCATGAATTAACTCTGTTTTGTTTACATTATAAGCTTTTTGATGAAAGCAAATATAAGATTTATCTTGTTCATTATTTGAAGAATTTAAATTTCTAGCAGTTAAATTATCTGTTTTACCGTCTTTATGTTGCAGTTTATACATAACCATTTTTTTATTTTCTGCTTGACACTGTCTATGTGTCATATTCATATTAAATTGTTCTAGTTTTTCATTTTCTTGAAACTATAAAGCGAGTTGTTCTTTTTCTATGTTTTTTTATTTGTATTCTTCTTTAATAACAAACAATAATATTTTTAATAAACAAAAACAATCAATAGTTGACAGATATGTTTTATTGTTTATAATTTCGTTTAGCTCTTGAGAATTTATCATTATTCCAGACAGCTAAACTTTTGGCAGTCACTTATTTCTGAAAGGAAAGTTTTGTATTTCAGCGTAATGTAAGTTGTGTTTCCTTAATGAAACTGCTAAATTTCATTTATTTTCAGGTGCTACAGCTGTAGCCCCTTTGTTATTTATTCCATATTGTATAAAACATAAAATTTCATTTGTTATTAAAACATCTTCTGTTCAAACAAAGAAAACCTAGAATCTTTAAACCAATGTCCTAAGTTAATTTTAACTACTTTGGCAATTTTAAAATGCAAACTAAAAATAAGTTCATGTAAACCAGGCTCAGTAATATAAATTGTTTTGCCATTATGGTAACCAAGTTGGTATATGTTTTGCATACCAACTATTTCTAATAAAGTATTCTTATATTGTATTGAATTTTTATTTTTGTAATGCATCTTTTAGATTAGAATATTCTAAAATTACACCAATAGCTTTTCCTTTGAACCATTTATATTCAAAAGATTGATAGTATTTTGAACATCTTAAGTTTACAAAACAACGTCAGCACCATCAAAATCAATTATATTTCCATTTTCCTCTCTATTCCAAAACAATATGATTAAACTGTTAATTATTAATTTTATAAAAAATTGGGTATGTGGGTTCACAAATAATAGTCTCTAAAACCAAACATCGTTATTGGTGGAAAATAGGCGATTATATCTGTTTCTAAATTGTTAGATTCATAATATTTTATAAACTTATGCCAAGTAAAATGAACTTTTTTATTTTTTAATTGGCCACGATTAGGTTATTTATAATTTACATTTAACAAATTTTCAGATTGTCTGATGTTAGTTTAAATTGGTCCCAATTGAATTTATAATTTTAATTATTCATATTGTATTGTCTTCTGGGTATATTTATAACATCAATGCTATAGTATTGTTGTATAACAAATGTGTTGTGTTACAAATTTTGTATGATGCGATCGATTTATGAATGATATAATGAAGTTTCTTCTTTAGTACAGAACAATTATTTGCTAACTTTGGGTGTTGGTGTTTTAATTTCTGTAGGAAAATCTAAAAATGCAAAAATTGGAGAATTATTACATGGCAATATGAGTACCGTAATTGTGGGAACACTAATTTGATTTATAACATAGGATGGTAAAGTTTGTTATATTGTATGTTTGCTCGAAAAGTTTAAATCAACCAAAATATATTGAGCTACAAAATTATATTGATGTGTTATCCAAAAAGCTAACAGCAAAGGAAAAATAGGATACTTTTTAAAAATATGTTAATAGTGATGAAATGATTCCTTTCGATCCATGTGAAAATAATGCTCATGTTATTTTAGAAAATCAAGATATAATTCGTGAATATTTCACTAGAGGAAGGCATAGAAATATAAGTGTAATTTATTTAGCTCAAACTTATTCGAAAGTACCTAATCAATTGGTAAGAGATACTACAAATTTTCTATGTGTATTTAGACAAGATGATGGTAACTGAAAAGCACATTTATAATGATTTTGTTAGTGGGCATATGTGAGAGGTTTGTGCAGAATGAAGCAAATAGTTTTACTACATTAGATTTGAGTAGAAAAAGAAAAGTACTGAAATAAAAAAATTATTGCAAAATACTCATTCTATTTTAACATGTGTTATTGATATAAACGAGATTCATTAAACATTTTGTGTATTCTTAAGTAGTCGTGTTTTTATGTTATGTTTGAAATAATTAGAAAAGTATTTTAAATTCACAAAATATCTATTTTAGTGATCCATTAGTTATGAGAATTATCGATACCTAACAATTTAACATGCATTTTATCACCTTTAGTTTTAAGACTTTTTCAATCAAAAAACCATCAGGATAGTTAGTTTTCATATAAATTGCCAATTATTTCTTCTTCTTTGATATATTTTAGTTTGTAAGTAGGTACATCATAATTTAAAACTTTAATAATAAATAATTATGTTAGCACAGACAACATTGCCAACTTTGTATTTCGGTTTAGTAAACACATTCACAAAATCAGGCTGTCTTTACATTTTTTATATTGACTTCACATTTATTACTTATTTTATTTTTCATTGTGTGATGAAATATTTCTACAGCACTAGCTTTTAGTTCGCTGAATGTAGAATAATGCTTGATGTTATGATTGTAAGTACATATGGAACATTTAATTTTCTGAACTAATTGTCCAATTATTTGTATTTTCAATTGTTACATTATTATTTTTAATAATCTTCTTACACTTCAAGCGCCAAGTGTTCTCCATTTAATAGTAAAAAAAAAATTCATTCTTTATATATTTCACGAATATTCCTATTGCAGTCATCATATTTAGATATTTAATTTGTGTTATTTTAAAAACCAAATTATCACCTTTGTTAACATCAAAAGGCTTACCGTAATCTATTCCTTAATAGCAGTTAGAGCATCATCAGGTAAATTGACAGTAACAGTAGTTATTTTATAAACACAACAATCCATCAAAAAATAAAAGAAAATCAGACACTCTATGTGAAAAATATTAGTTTTTTATTCCACTTTGCAGGTAAATAAAATATATGATATTTTTCTTCCTTGCATTTTTTACTTTTGATTTAACAAGTTAATCACGATTATTCAAACTGATTGATTTAAATTTTGCAATTTATCAGCTTTTCCATATATATGGTCAGAGATAAATTATTAGTTCTACGATTTTTAAGGGAAACCACGATCTTTTTTATTAACAAAAACTTACTTGATCTTGTAAACTAGAAAAAATAGTATTGTAATTTGAATGTACGTCTTTTTTTAAAGCATTCATTTTTGTGCATTCTTCAATCATATTTCTGAAATATTAAAATTTTTACATATTTTTTAGTATTATAATTAGATAATGGTGATAGGTCTCCTCTTTGTTGCAACTAAACCACTTCTTGATTTATTTATTCTCCATTGCTAAGTTATGTCTTTGTTGTTCTTCTAATTATTTTTGTTCAACCGAATTGTAAAGTGCAGGTTTCTCTTTTAGTATTGGCAGAGTTCATTTGAAACCTTTTCCTTATTTTAATTTTATATTTTTTCTCTCAGGTTGATCTTTTGCTAAGTATTTATTTACACCCAAATCTCTTAGTTGATTAATGGGTATATCGAAAGTTATTGCTATCTTCATTTATAAAAAAATATTAATTAATAAAATGCTGTAAACATAGCTGCAGAAGCAATTTGGCCACCAAATGGAGTATTTTAACTAACATAATTTCTTTTGCATCTTTTTTTTTAATTTTGACTTCATGTCTAGATTCTAAATCTTTATAAGTAATATCATGATGTTTACACACTTCATCAAATTTATTTATCCCAATGTCTCCTCTCTCGAATTTTTCATTTAATTGTGTAAATGGTCCGTCCAAATGTATTCTTTTGGTGAATTATTGTATTTTCTATACCTTTTCCAAAACTAGGATCATTTGGAGAAATTATTCTTTCCGGTTTGTTTGAATGTGACCCTTTTATACAGTGATCAAAATTTAATTTATTTTTTATTTTTGATTTATTATTTGTTTAATTTATATAACTTATATTAGAGTTTAATATTGAAGATATTAGGGAAGATGTTTATCTTATAAATATTTATAAAAATATAATTTTAATTTTACAATGAAAATGTAAGGTTTTGCTTAAACTATATAAATAGAAATATTAATGGAGTTTAACCATTAAAATAATTAGTTAGCAGCTATTATTTATACAATTATATTTCCTTAATTGGAATGTTAAATTCAATAATATCATTAACAATGATAAACCTCTATTTGGTTTCAATTAATAAGTAAGGATAAGTTTATATCTTCTTTTAGGTCGAAACTAATTACATTAAATGCTTCTTACTTGAGGTAAATTGATTTTTCAATACTTTTTGAATGCAAAACAAATGTTATTATTAACTATAATCCCAGCTAGCTCAATTTAGGGCTCCTTGATTCCATTCGTGGTATAATCCAATAATTAATACTCTAATAAATATTATTGATGTTATTATTCAATATTTTATTTCTGATAATATTATTGTTGGTAGTATAGGTAATAAAAGTGCAATTTCAATATCAAAAATTAGGAAGATCACAGCAATTAAGAAGAATTTTTAGTGAGAATGGTAGTCGTGATGATGATTTTGGGTCAAACCCACATTCAAAAGGTGAATTTTTTTCTCGGTCTGTTATGGTTTTTTTTATAATTAATAAATTTAATAATATTACAATATTGGTAATTATTATAACTATAATTAATATAATTGTTGTTGATATAATTACGTATTCTGATTAAATCAGACTTTTTAATTGGAAGTTAAATATACTTTTATATATATTAAATAAGTTAATTTCCTCATCAATAAATTGAGATGTATAAGAATAATCAAACTACATCAACAAAGTGTCAATATCAAGCTGCTGCTTCAAATCCTACATGGTGGTTTTTTGCGAAGTGGAAGTTAAATTGTCGAATTACACAAACAAATAAAAATGTTGTACCAATTATTACATGAATACCATGGAATCCTGTTGCTATAAAAAATCTTGATCCATAAACTGAATCACTAATAGTGAAAGGTGCTTCTACATATTCATAAGCTTGCAATAATGTAAAATATAATCCTAGTAAAATAGTAATTGTTAATCTTTGATTTATTTCTTTTATGTCGTTTAACAATCTATGATGTGCTCATGTTACTGTAACTCCTGAAGTTAATAAAATTATTGTATTTAATAATGGAATTTGTATGGGGTTAAATGATATAATTCCTATTGGGGGTCAAATAGATCCTACTTGTACTGCTGGAGATAATCTTCTATGAAAGAATGCTCAAAAGAATGAAATGAAGAAAAAAACTTCAGATACAATAAATAAAATTATTCCTCATCGTAGTCCTTTAATTACTGTTTTGGTGTGTAAACCTTGATATGTTCTCTCACGTACTACATCCCGTCATCATTGAATTATAATTATAGTTGTTATTGTAACACCTAATATTAATATAGTATATGATCCTTGTTGGAAAAATTTAATAGCTCCTGTTAATGTTAATATTGTTGAAATAGATCCGGCTAAAGGTCAAGGTCTTATTTCCACTAGGTGGTAAGGGTGATTTTGGTGTGTTAACATTAGTTTACTTCTCTAGCATATAATGTTGTTAGAACAGCAAATACATATACTTATTGCAACTGCTGCTTCTAATCTCAATAGTATTATTTGAATTATTAATATAATTGATAGTATTCTAATTGAAATATTTATTGATGTATTTCCTAGTAAGGTTATAATTAAGTGACCAGCAATTATATTAGCTGCTAATCGAACTGCTAAGGTTCCTGGTCGAATGATATTACTAATTGTTTCGATACATACTATAAAGGGTATTAATACCCCCGGGGTACCTGTAGGTACTAAGTGTGTAAATATTCTTTAATCACCCGAATAATATAAAAGATAGTCATAAAGGTAAAGATAATCTTAATGTTATAGTTAAATGTCTTGTTCTAGTAAAAATATATGGAAATAGACCTATTGTATTGTTAATTATAATTATTATAAATAATGCAATTAATGTTAATGTAGTTCCTTTATTAGTTTTTCTTAATAGAATATTAAATTCATTATTTAAAATATTAAATGGGGTTTTTCATATTATTGAGTGTCGGTTATTTATTAATCAAAAGTATGTTGGGATTAATATTAATCCAATTAGAGCTGCAATTCAATTAAGTTGAATATTTATTAATCTTGTTGATGGTTCAAAAATAGAAAATAAATTAGTTATCATTTTCAATTACTTTCGTTTTTTAATTTTAAAATATTTATTTTATTATTAATGTTTGGTTTATTAAAAAAATAAATTTTTGTAATGAATAATATGAATGTTATAATAATGTAAATATAAATTAATATTCATCTTATTGGGGATATTTGTGGAATTAGAAATTATTGATATTCAATTATTTTAATATGACATATTAATGTTATTATTTAACTAAATTTCTCATCAAAAGTAACTGCTAAATTACTATTAAGTGGTTTAAGAGACCAATACTTGCTTTCAGTCATTTGATGATTTTATTATTCATTTGATAAATATATTAATAGGAACGCTTTCGACAACAATTGGTATAAATCTGTGATTTGTACCACAAATTTCTGAGCATTGACCGAATAATAAACCATTTCGATTTAATATTATTCTTGCTTGATTTAAACGTCCAGGAGTCCCATCAATTTTTACCCCTGATGAAGGAAGAGTTCAGGAATGAATAACATCTGTTGATGTTACAATTATTCGGATAAATGTATTTGAAGGTAATACTATTCGATTATCTACATCTAATAATCGTAAGTTATTATTGCTTTCTATGTTTGTTATATATTAATCAAATTCTCTATCAATAAAATCTGAATATTCGTATGTTCAGTATCATTGGTGCCCTACTGCTTTGTAGTTATCATTGGGTTATTAATTTCATCTATTAAATATAATAATCGTAAAGATGGTGTTGCAATAAAAAATAAAGTTATAGCTGGTGTTACTGTTCAAATTAATTCAATTATTTGCCCTTCAAGAAGGTTTCGATCTATATAATTATTAGAAACTAATATGATTATAATATAACTTACTGTAGTAACAATTATTATGATGTGATCATGAAAGAAGATTATTTGTTCTATTAAAGGTGATGCTCTATCTTGTAAGTATAAATTAGGTCAGGTAGTTATTTCTAATGAAAGTTAAATCTTTATATATAGTTCTTAAATCTATTGCACTAATCTGCCATATTAGAATTTAATTAAAATTGGTAATTCACTGTATGTATGTTCTGTTGGTGGGAGATTATGTATTCATTCAAGAGATCTTGTTATATGTGATCTGAAGATGGTTTGTCGTATTGATGTTATTCTCTCTCATAGGATTATAATAAATATTATTATTCTTATTGTTGAAATTAATGCTCCTATTGATGAAATAATATTTCATGAAGTAAATATATCTGGGTAATCTGAATATCGTCGTGGTATTCCGGCTAGACCTAAAAAGTGTTGTGTGAAGAAGGTTAGATTTACACCAATAAATATTGTAATGAATTGAATTTTTAATCATAGTGGATTTATTGTTATTCCAGTAAATAATGGATATCATTGAATAAAACCTGCTATAATAGCAAAGACAGCTCCTATTGATAATACATAATGGAAATGAGCTACTACATAATAAGTATCATGTAGTGTAATGTCAATTGATGAATTTGATAATACAATTCCTGTTAAACCACCTAAGGTAAATAGGAATACGAACCCTATTGCTCATAAACATGATGGTCTAAAGGTTAATTTTGATCCGTATATAGTAGCTAATCAACTAAATACTTTAATACCTGTAGGTACAGCAATAATTATTGTAGCTGATGTAAAATATGCTCGTGTATCTACATCTATTCCTACTGTAAATATATGGTGTGCTCATACTACAAAACCTAATAAACCAATTGCTGCTATAGCAAAGATTATTCCTAAGTTTCCGAATACTTCTTTTTTTCCTCTTTCATGTGAAATTATTCCAAAACCAGGTAAAATTAGAATATATACTTCTGGATGCCCAAAGAATCAAAATAAATGTTGATATAAAATAGGGTCTCCTCCCCCAGAAGGGTCGAAGAATGATGTATTTATGTTACGATCTGTTAATAATATTGTAATTGCACCTGCTAGCACAGGTAATGAAAGAAGTAGTAAAATTGCTGTGATTACAACTGACCAAACAAACAGGGTATTTGCTCTAAAGTTATCCCTGGTGATTTTATATTAATTGTTGTTGAGATGAAATTTACAGCACCTAAGATTGATGAAATTCCTGCTATATGTAGTGAAAAAATCGTTAAATCTACTGATATTCTTCTATGTCCTGTTAATCCGGCTAATGGTGGATATAGTGTTCATCCTGTACCTGTTCCTGTATCAACTATTCTTCTTATGATTAGTAATGTTAATGATGGAGGTAGTAATCAGAATCTTATGTTGTTTATACGTGGAAATGCTATATCAGGAGCTCCAATTATAATTGGTAATAATCAATTACCAAAACCTCCAATTATAATGGGTATAACTATAAAAAAATTATTACGAAAGCGTGAGCTGTTACAATAGTATTATAAATTTGATCATTACCAATAATAGATCCTGGTCTTCCTAATTCTATTCGAATTAATATTCTTATTGATAATCCAATTATTCCAGATCAAATTCCTAAAATGAAGTATAAGGTGCCAATATCTTTATGGTTAGATGAAAAGAATCATCGTTTCATTAGTAAGGTGGCTGAGATTTTATAGGCAATAAATTGTAAATTTATTTACAGGTTAAACCTCTTTACTATTGGTTTTATATTCATTTAATGATTTTAAATTGCAAATTTAAAGGTGTATTTTATACTAAAGCTTAAAGATATTACTTTATTTTTAACTTTGAAGGTTAATAGTTTAATTTAACTTAAATCCTTAATAGATTCTTATTACCATAGTGATAGTAATTAATCCTATGATTGTAATAGGTATTTTTAATTTTTAATTAAAATTATTTTATTTCATTTTGGTTCTGAATTTGTTAATATAAGTGCTGTATATATTATACGTAAGTAATAATAAATTGTGATTAAGGTTAGTGTAACTATTATACTTATAATTATTAATTCATTTATGTTTATAGATGATTGTATTACTATTCATTTGGGTAAAAATCCTAATATAGGTGGAAGTCCTCTAATAGATAATATATTAATTAATAAAATAAATTTTATATATATAGATTCATTTATTGATATTAGTTGGTTTATATGAAAGATTTTACGTGCATTTATTGAAAGTGTTATTATTATTGTTATTAGTGTGTACATAATGAAGTATAGTAATCATAAATTTTCTCTTATTATTATTGCTGCTAATATTCATCCATTATTTCTAATAGATGAATAAGCTATTAATTTACGAAGGGATGTTTGATTTAAACCCCCTACAGCTCCAATAATAATGGATAATACTATAGCAGTAATATTAATTGTATTAATTTTAATTACTATTGATATTATTATTAATGGTGTGATTTTTTGTCATGTTATTAAGATAAGACATTTATTTCAATTTAATCACTCTATTATTTTTGGTATTCAAAAATGAAACGGCGAAATTCCTCTTTTTATTATTAAAGATCTTATTAATAATATTTCTCTTATTCTTTCGTTGTAAAGATTTATTTTTTGATTATTAATTATAATTATAATAATTGATATTAGAAGTAATATTGAGGCAATAGTTTGAACTAAAAAATAAGTTAAAGCGGATTCTTTAGAACTTATATTTTTTGCTCTATAATTAAAGGTAAAAACGATATTATATTAATTTCTATTCCTATTCAAACTATAAATCATGAATTTGATAAAATTACTCTTATAATTATAATTATTATAAATATAGTATTTGATGATTTATTTATGATTAGAAAAAGGATAATATTTCATTGATGAGGTATGAACCCATTAGCTTATTTTAGCTTATTTTTCTATATTTTGTTGTATGATGCATAAAAGTTTTTGATACTTTAGGTAATAGTTTAATTCTATTAAATATAATGGAAGTAATATAATATTACATCAAAATAATCTTTTAATCAAGCATTCCATTTAATTTTTGACCATTTTTTAATTCTTTTTTCAGCTTACTACTATTTTCTGTATTTATAAAATCCTTTATAATTACTGTTTTACCTTGTTTGATGATGTGTTGAAATATCTTTATTTAAGGTTTAAATTGTTATTATTTTTTCTTCTAAATTATTAAATGTTGTTGCATCTTAATGTTTACTAAATGAGGTATTGGCACCGGAACAAAATTACATTTGTCTTGGAGTGTAAAATTGCGGTATTTTGAGGTAAAAATGTTTTTTATGTTATTTTATCAATTAATTATTTAATATATAATAAGATCTTATAATTATATATATATACCTTAATTTAATATAATAACTTATAATTAAAGTAAAATAAGAGTTTAATATATATGTACACTATTTATTTTATATATTTTAATTAATTAATAATTTATAAAATAATAAGTTAAATATTATAATATAAATAATTAAAGATATTATAATAAATTATTTATATTATAATATTTTATAATACTAACTTAATATAAGGTAAGTAATATTGTGTATAAATTCTTATATACTCTTAATCCCTTACTTTTTTTTAATTTAAATGAAAAAAGTACGGGAATATTTACATCAATTACTTCTAATTTGAATATTTAATTTAATAATTAAGTATTTTGATATTAATTACCTATATTTCGTTAAAATTTTATTGTATGTTATCCAATATCCATCTATTTATCAATTAAAATATTATTATATGTACTGTGGCCTAAACTTTAATGTAAAGATGTTGTTGAAAGTTAGTTTAGTTTAATTTGTTGTTGTTGTCTAATTATAGTGTTTTAATTATAATTAGTTTTCTTAATGTACTAGGTAGGAACTACTAAAATCTATTCACAATAGGAAATATAACTTAGCCTCAATTAGATTTTTTATTTTTATGAATTCTAATTGGGGCTAGGCATTAATACTTATTAGTTCTAATATTTAATTCTTTATTTTAAGATGTTAGTTTGATTCTGACCATTATATTAATTTTAAGTAATATATACATGTAAGTTTTTGCTATTATCTATTTGATATTTATATTTTGCAGTATTTAATATTAATTATTAAGGTTATTTAGATTTGGATATTCTTTATATTATTGTAAATGTTTGTGCCAGCATACGCGGTTATACAATAAATATTAATTAATATTATTGGTTATTAAAGTTTATTTTTTATTTGAGTTTAATTTATTATATTTTTAGGTAAAATTTAAATTTTTATTAATCTTGTTAATAGACTCTTTGAAATTTAGAATTTAAACTAGGATTAGATACCCTATTATTCTATATGTTAGATTTGAACCAGGGTAGTATTAGTTATGTTCTTTAAACCTAAAGAATTAGGCGGTGTTTTAGTCTTTTCAGAGGAACCTGCCCCGTTATCGATAATCCCCGATTTAATCTTTCTTAAAATTTGCTTTCAGTATGTATACCGCCGTTATAAGTTTATTTTATTAGATTTAATTTTACTTTTATTTTTATTAGGATTTATTTCAGGTCAAGGTGCAGCTTATGTTTAAGTGGAGGTGGGTTACAATATTATATTGAATATGTGGATTTGATTTTTGAAATTTTTAATGAAGGTGGATTTGTTAGTAATATTATAAATAAATATTTTTTGATTTTGGCTCTAAAATAAGTACATATCGCCCGTCACTCTCAATATATTTGAGATAAGTCGTAACAAAGTAGACGTACTGGAAAGTGTGTCTTGAATGTACAGGACTTAGTTTATAGAAAATAATTCATTTACATTGAGTAGATTTGAATTGCGAAATTTAAGTTTTGATTATTAATTATTAGTTTACTTTTTTTAATTTTAATTAAAATTTGATTATTTTACCTTGAAAGAATTTTATTTGTTATAGTTTACTTGTACCGTAAGGGTTTAATTTTGTTTTCTTTTAAAGTAAATTTTTTGTTGTACCATTTGTATCAGGGTAGATTAAATTTTTATTATTTATATATTAATCTCGAATTGATTTGATCTATATTATTATGTTATTTACAATGGCATATTTATTAATTATATTAATATAGGTGTGAAATGTTAATCGCAAATCAATATATCTAGTTTTTTAATAATTGAATTTAATTCAGCTATTATTAATTAATAATATTTTTTATTGTTTTATTATTTATTAATAGTAATATTATGGGGGATAAGCTCTTTAATTTTTTATAGTTTTTATTTTTGAATGTTATGTAGGTTTTATAATATCCATTATTTGTTAGTATTTTATAATTTATTATTTTATATATTTGATTTATTTTTATTTAATTATTTAATTAATTTTTTATTATATATAAAAATGATTTAATTAGTATATTTTTATTAAGGAATTAGGCAAAATTATTTATTCGCCTGTTTATCAAAAACATATTTTCTTGAGTTTTATATATGAGATTTGACCTGCCCAATGATTTTTTTTAATGGCCGCGGTATTTTGACCGTGCAAAGGTAGCATAATCATTAGTATATTAATTGTGGACTTGTATGAATGGCTGGACGAAATATTAACTGTCTCATTATAATATAATTTGAATTTAAATTTTAAGTTAAAATGCTTTAAAAAAATTTAAGAGGACGAGAAGACCCTACAGATCTTTATTTATTGTTTTATTTTTAAAGTTGGATTATATATTTTAGATAAAATTTTATTTTTTGTTGGGGTGACATGGAGAATATTATTAACTCTTTTATTTTTTTATACATTTATTTATGTTTAGTTGACCTTATTTTAATGTTATAAGATATAGATACCTTAGGGATAACAGCGTAATTCTTATTAAGAGTTCAAATCGACATAGGAGATTGCGACCTCGATGTTGGATTAAGATTATAGTTAGGTGTAGATGTTTAACTATTAGGTCTGTTTAATTTTTGTAGTAATTATCAGTGAATTAACCATCAAATTCTGCTTGCGATTTCTTTGTTAGCAAATTAGAAAGTCATTCTGTTGATAAAATATTTGTTAATTTATGTTCTTATCATGTCTCATAACCATTGTAAAACTTCTATGCATCTTCTTGTAGGCCATCTTTCATATCAATAACATCAATTTTTCCAGCAATTTCTTTTGCAAAATTTATATGAGAATAATTTTTGCATTTTTCCACGAGTGATTTAATTCAGGAAATTTCTTTCGATGAATCTTTCATTTATATATACATTTTTATACTTTTACAACTCATCTATAAGTATTGAGAGTTCTGGAAAGCAAACTTTTCCTTCAGCAGATCAAACTAAAGGAAATTTTAATGTTTACAAAAATACAATCAAATTTGATATTCCTTATGTTTATGAACAAATCACTTACTAAACTAAGAGATAAAGAAGGAAATGTGAAAAATGTGCCAATATTGATGTTTGTGCTAACATTTACCCTTTTCAGTTTTTCTAGAGTAGAAATCTCGAAACATGGAAATATTATTGAAGCTGCTGATAATCCAGGAATAGCATCAACAATGATGAATAATGTGTTTATATCACCAAGTGAACAAAATTATTTAGAATGTACCGGTTTTGATAGCAAATATCAAGTAAAATCTGTTCATAGTCATGAAATAATGTATCCTCGTGAGATATTTGTTTGGTTTTATTCGCGATAACAATGAAATTTACTGGAAAGGTTGTTATAAAATTACTTTTTTTCGTAGTTCATCTGATAACAACTAAGGTAATAGATAGTACAGTTGCTAGAGACTACACTGATCCAGTAAAATTGTGATTCAAAAATTAGAAATCATGTGGCCTATTGTCGAATACAAATATAACACAGCCATTTCAATTGAAGGAAAACATCCTAAAATACCAAGTAGCTTTAATTATTGATAATTTTTAGAAAAAGAAGTGCCTACTGGATCAACTGTTTTTTAACTTTGGTAGGCCTCTATGAAAGATCAGTTTAATAATATACAATTTGACACGCCTGATTTTGTAATTGTAGGTTTTCAAATTAATAGAAAAAATCGTGCGGAACAGTATATGCACGCTTCTGTGTTTGATCATTGTAATGTAAGAAATATTTGTGGTAAGAATGGAAGAAATTACATTTTTACAAAAGAAAATTGGAATCTAGATGTTGAAAATGGTGTTAACAATAACATGTTTCTTGCTTATAATGATTTTAGAAATTCAAAATCAAAACTAGATACTATTCTGACGATGCTACGTCCTAAACCAAGTGTCTGGTAAGGTCGGATTTGCATAAAATAAATGGCAAAAGCCATGCAAAGAACCAAGTATCTGTACAATGTAAGGATGAGCTGAATAGTGAAGACGACTTACAACAGAAACAAGGCAGTGTGGTAATTACCCTGTTTCTTTTCAATATTACATGAGGAAAAGGTAATATGAACTTCCCTGTCCCTTAATTTCCAAACTAATTAAAATATACATGAAACCTAAGTTACAATAAAAAAAAGTGAAATTGCAAATATTTCTCAGATACAACCAAATGTGGTTGTTACCCAACAAGTACTTTGAATTTTCACACTAAATTATGGGTAGTGTTTATGCAAATAACTGGCCATCACATCATAGCTGGACAAGTTACCCCAAAATTACCGTCGCCACAAAATGGTGGACTAAATTTTGTCGTACCAACATTTACTTCTAAACTTTTAAAGAATATATTTGTTTCTACACAAGGCAAACCAAGGCGGTAACAAATTAATATTCGTGAATATTGTAGCCTCAAAATTTTACACAATATTTTTCCCATATACATCATCTGCTCGTGATCCCAAGTGGATAGGAGCAACTACTATTTTCCAAGAGTTTCTTAAGTTTTTCACTAATCAACAAATATTAAATACCACAAAAGTCACGAGCATAGACTACAATAGCCGCACTAGACGTAACTTGGTTACAAAAAAGTTAGCAGCACAACCTCAAGGCGTGACTTGGTTGCAGATATTTAGGACCAACTTTCACCATTATGGTCTGGGTTACAAATGTTTACGACCAAAATTCCTGCATTAATGACTTGGTAACAGACTTTTATAAGGATTCGCAAACTTGTTACATTACACTCTTGGAAGAAAAACCAACATTTCGCGATCTTGTAAAATGTATTAAATATTCGGCCATCATGGCCCTC
This sequence comes from Dryococelus australis, assembly GCA_029891345.1. NCBI lineage: Eukaryota > Metazoa > Arthropoda > Insecta > Phasmatodea > Phasmatidae > Dryococelus > Dryococelus australis. The sequence continues at coordinate 29,088,975 of CM057007.1, read as the reverse complement.
GCCTAACGTCCAAATGACATAAAAGGTCCTACAGCTTCATGAGTCTACATTTATGTATAAAATAAAAATCTGAGGGCGATTGGCGACATGGTTCAGCCGGTCACACTATATATAGAAATAATTAACTTTATTATAACAAACTATAAACATTCAAGGTGATCTCAGTCATTATTCATTTTTTGGGCGATGATCATTATATGTTATTGATTATTTTTCTATATGAAAAAATATAATAAGTAGTGTTGATTTCAATAAAGCTATTGAAGCAGGAACAATTGTGTAATGTTGTTCTAATTAGCCAAAGGAATCTAACTTAATATTACTGAAGATATATACATAATTTAAATTAAATAATGGAAGAAATAAACGATATAGATATTTTTATTAGTTAATGGAGGAAGTAACCTATTTTACACAAACATCAAAATGTTCCGATGGTTTAATAGAAATTTGTAGACGTATAGTTAAATTGTTTAATTTTTTAAAACTTTCACGATTTTTTAGATGCATAATTGAGTTGTTTTATCGAATAAAAAGTCATTTTCTTAATCCAAAATCAGATTTTTCTCCTTGTCTCTTGAATAGTATGAATTTTTTCCCACCAAACTTATTGTGTCACTTTTGTGCTACGTTTTTTTTTTTTTTCGGTTGGTTGATTTTAGCTTGATTTGGCATCACTTTGACCAAACGCTAAATTGGCGTTTCTAGAAAACACGAAAAAGTTGCTTGAAAACGAGAAATTGACTTGATTTATTGCGCTTCACTGGTGCCCCGCATTATGGATACTACATCACAAGATATACATGGCATATATATAATAGTTAAATCCAGCTATATGTATATACTAAAGACATTAAAACTAATAATAAATCAGTCCTTTAGGTATTTTCCGTGATGGAATGAAAATAGCGAACATTTTGCCCATTTATAAAATGGGAACAAAAATAAATTGGAAAATTACAGGCCTATAAATCTACTATATGTCTTTTCAAAAATAATTGAAAGGATATTTCATAAAGGTTAATCTAGTTTCTAGAAACAAACAAGATAATCTGGAAAGAGCAGAGTAGTTTTCAGAAAGATAATCCCTCCCCCTCCCCTCACAAAAACCACAATTTTTCAGTTAACAACTATAACTTCAGAAGCTCTTGATAAAGTTATATTCTGCGACTTATAAAAAGCGTTTTACTTAGTGAATCATGATATTTTGTTATATAAACTGAATATGATAGGAGTTAAAGGTAATATTTATGTTTTTAACAGATTATATTTCCTACAGAGACCTCAAACAGTAGCAGTAACTAGTGAAGATAAAAAAGTAATATCAAACTAGCATAATATATAAACTGGGTTATCTCAAGGGAGTATATTAGATCCTTTGTTATTTCTCATCTACATAATTGATTAGTTGAAAATGGACACACTACACTGTTTGCTGGTGATACTAGTCTAGGATCTACAGCCAGTAAGAGGGATTTATTACACACATACACCATTATCAATAGAGGGATGGTTCCAAATAAATAGATTAGTATTAAATGTTGATAAAACACACTATGTCAATTCTAGTAAACAAGGTTGAGATGGTATACAAAACTTATAACAAAAATTAAATTGAGGAAGTATCCGTAGTAAAATTTCTAGGATAAAAGATTGACCTGGATAGAGCATATAACAATGCTAATCTCTCATAAATTTGGTAAATGTTAAGAGCCCTTAGGTCAGTTTTATATATATATATATATATATATATATATATATATATATATATATATATATAATATATAAACCCAACGAACCATATACTTTGCTTATTTACATTTTGTAATGACATACGGAATAGAATTGTTGGGAAACTCAAGCCACAATAAAAAAATATTTTTTTGGTCAGAAAAGCCGTGGGAACTTTTTTCTTATTTCATAAGATAATAATCTTCTATATTTAACATGCTATACACGTACTTAAATGTGTAAAACAGAATATAGATATATCTGCGAAAAAATAATAATATACACCACTGCTCGACAAGAAACTCGTATAAACTATCAGTTATACAGCATAAAAGTATTATATTTGAAAAGGTCTTTATATTACTGGCCAAAAGAAATAACCTCAGAAAAATGTATAAATTGTGTAGCATCTTTGACAGCCAATGATTACAGCACAGAAGAATATATACTGAGTCTTGGAAGTGGCTGTATAAAGAAATCATATATTAGATAGGGTAACTGAATCTTTTTTTATTGTAATTACTATATGGTGCTGTGACCAAGCAATAACTTTGACAACCTCAATTAGTTAGTATTATTCTTATTAAAATTTTTTGTATTGAATGAGTATTTGTGTGTAACACAATCTATATAAACGCTGTTCACATTAAAATGAACCTTTTTGAAAGCTCTGCTTAAGATCTACTCGTATGCCTTACGTAAGATTAACGTTGCTATGGGCCTCATCACTTTATTCATGCGTCGGTCAAGTTAAACTGTTAATTTTTTGGTAAAGTAAATATTTTAAAACCTGTTCAATTTTTACACTTTGAAGCTTAAAAAAAACTGAAAGCGAAAGAAATAATTTCACTTATCACAGATGTTTAAAAATACTTTTATTAGCCGACGTTAAGATATGGAACTACTTTCCTCTCCATCGTTAGCATCTTTAGTGGACACATGTAACTCATTGCAGATAGGGGCAGTGACTTTCCTAAGGTTGATTTCAGATGTGCTCACTTTATCGTGAACAGCCTTTAACTGCATTTGTATCATCTAAGTTGAATAGTACTGACAAATCCTATATTCAGAGAAGTAAATGTTCACCACCTGAATATACTGGCTGCACAAAACAATAATAATAATAAAACATCGACACAAATCAAATGAATGCCCATTTTCGTAAACTGCAATGTGCAGGGAAAAAGCCATGTTCTAAACAGTATTTCTCGGTGCGTGTATATAATAAGATAAACGTACAGAGCGACCTCTGATTGTGCTGAATATTGTTTGCTGAAGTGCTAATCTGTCATAAGTTAAAATTCGCTATAGGGAGATCAATTCCAAACCCGGTTATCTGATGATAAGAAAGTTTATTTATTTGTAATAAATAAATCTACACAGTATTTTACCCGGTATATTGCACGATAAAACGGGTAAGACGCCATTGGAACGGCACCTCCCGTATGTTTCGCACGGGCCTTAATCCATCCCTGGTTGTATATACTATTCGCTGTAAAGTGAACTCTTTTTAAGACAGTGGTTCTCAAACATTTAACGTATGAGATCACAATAAAATATAATTTGTTCGTTCAAGGCTACTCACAATAAAGTGAGCACTTTTGAAATCAACCTTAGATAAAAGTCACTGCTCCTACTTGCGAATATTTTAACAGGCGCACTGAGTGGCATGCACACAGCAAAGTTGGTAACGATGGGTGGAAAGTAGTTCCATATCTTAAAGTCGAATAAAATGTGTTATGTAACCATTTGTGATAACTTCAATTATTTCTTTGGCTTTTTTTTTTTTGTGCACCGAAGTGAATAAATGAGCAGATTTGTAGAATACTTACTTTTACAATAACCTCAGTGATGAGGCCCATGGCAACGTTAATTTTACATAAGGCGGAATAGTACAGAACGTGCATACAAGTGGATCTTAAGCAGGGCTTTTAAATGCTCATTTTACCGTGAATAGCGTATACTAAGCTTGATGGGAGGGTCTCACTTTACCGTGAACAGCCAATACTGAGGGGTGTTTGTGTGCGCAGACCAGCAGTTCCTGATCCAGATCTCGTCGGCGCCGCCCAAGGCGAAGATCGCCTCGGGTCCGGCCAGGCTGCACATCCAGGACCAGAGATTCTGCATCACGGTGGGCGTGCCGCCACGGCTTGTCGGCTTCTGGGAGATCGGCCAGCTCAGGTATGAGCATCTGCCTATACATCCCACGCGCCTGCGCATAACGCTACGGAGGTATTGAGAGCCGATGAGGGAGAAGCGGGGGGGGGGGGGGAGAATGTAGATCCCGGAGAAAACTCGTCGCCCGGCACTCTTCCCACATGCGAAGATCCGCGAGCGACCCCACCGGGACTCGAACCCCGTTCGCCTAGGTGGAAGGCGGGTATTCTAACCAGTACACCACCGCGGCCCCACGGAGCTCTTGGGTGGGACACTCCCCGCGCTGTTGACTGAGTTTACGTGCGGAATCAATGTTAAAGATATTCCTTCTCAACATATCGATTGTTTCAAACAAAAATAATATTACTCGTTATTTTCTCAGAAAATACACAGTCTTATTCTTGACATCTGACCTCGCGTCTCGTAGGCCCGAATTCCGTGCCACCATTTAGAGGTGACGTTCGTCCAAGTGATTTGTCTCGACAGACTCCTGGGGCTGTTACACTTTGTTTGCATCACGGGAAAGTGACATAGAGATTACTGTATTTTTATCATAGCGAGTAGGTGGGAATTGCATGATATTTCAATGTTTGATAATATGTATATATACATACACATGATATTTACGTAACGGGGTGTAGCTTCGTTTGCGCGCGGAGTTAGTTGGAAACACGTAGTTGCGCGCTAGTGCTGCCCTCTGCAGCCATGTTTCGCGAGTGGGTCAGTCTGTAACCACGGCTGGATGCGGCTATGCGCGCGGTCCAGCGGGTATAGGCTGTGGGCCCCCAGTTATCTTTTCCTTTCTGCCATGTTTTATCCTTCAACAACCTTTCTAAACGTATATTGTCATGCGAGTAATAAACACAGTGTGTATATTCCACCACACTTCATGCTAAGTGTTGACGTCGTTAATCCGCGCTTCTGGACGTTACGGCATTGTATAGTGGTGGGCGGAACATATTTGACGTTGCAGTGCCTTTGTACGCACGGGAGTGCGAAACAGCTGGACACATTCGACGGCGACGAATCCAGTACCTGGCCATGGGCGACGCAACGGCCATGCATACATCGTTGGTATAAGAGCGCCGCGTTTACACGGCGATAGTAATGAGAGATAGTTCCTATCGCGGTAACTATTCTTGGATTACCATTGCCGTGTAAACTGCGCGATAGTTACTTTCGCGACAAGAGATAGATAGTGATTGTAACTGTCGTAATGTAAACCGTGTAGCTTCATTATCGTGATAGTAGGGGTCTCACATGTGTTAACTTTGACAGTACCACTGCAGAAGTATTTGGATTCTGTTAATATCCGTCGCTGTTCTTACACTATGTGACTGTATGACAGGTCTTATATAATCATATACAGTAGTGACAGCATATTATTGTCATGTAATAAACCATGGGAACAATATATTTTTACCCAACAAATACTATCTTCTTGACGAAAGGACCTATCAATGTATTTACACAAGTGTTGCCGGACATGTCCCTTTTGAAACTATCACGGCACATCCAAGGGGATGTGCGCTGCAAACACATCCCCTTGGAATTGTGATTAAATTTAAATATTTACAACGGCAAGACATGTATAGAGACACACTAAATTTATTTGTACATAATATATGTTTGAAGATAATTAAGTTAATATATGGTTCCGGTGGTAAGCAAATATTTTGTTACATGTTAATGTAAAGATCAGTAAATACAATGTTGCTTTAAATACCGCGGGTTTTATTTATTGGATTAATAGTGGAAATGTTGGTAAATTGCCCATTAAAATAAAGACTACGATAACCGCGACTTGAATTACGGAATGGCATCCTTGTCCCCCAAAACTAGCTCGTTATCAGTGTGCGCCTCTCGTTAGTAAGTAAATGACAGCCGACAGCAAACTCTTTTCCTCGCGTTGTGGATGAAGATAAACTTATTTACTTAGGGGGCGAAGGACCCCCTTCGTGGCAGTCAGTGGCGTAACTAAAAGGACAGGGTACACATTTTCCTTCCCTCAATTTTATTAAGAGCGCCATAATCTGGCTAAATATACAGTTAAACAGGTTTTGTTCATGGAGTCTAATTACTTTGTGTTCCGTCTCCAATTACCGAAAAAAAAGGGGAGAGGGGTAATGGCAGGGTACATAGGGAGGTTCGAAAATGATCAGCATGTGTGGGATCGGTAAAATGGCAGTTGTCAGGTATCTTATCCGACATTAATATTTATAGAACAGCTTCATGAGATTAAGGATTAAAAATACAATATACGTACACCTTCGCTTCTGGGATATAGATATTTATGTATATTTCATGCAGCATGTAATTAAGGTTTTGATAGCACTAAAATATAATTTACGAGGTAAGGGAAAATGGCTTGAAAGGGGTCGCCCGAGGAATTGCCTTGTCTACGTTGGAGATTGTGTTTCGCCACTAGTATCCTTGTGGCTTTTAATTCAGCGTTAAGACATGTAACTAGTGTCCCTTCTGTTGTAATTTAGTTTGTAGAAATGTTAATTGTTTTTATTTCAGTTTGCGTGTTGAAGGAAACAGCAGCTGTGAGTTGTTGTGTGTTGCAGGCGGTATGGGGTTGTGGAGGGCAGGTTCTGCTTCGAGGGTGGTTCCCGCTGCGGCAAGGGCGAAGGACTGCACGTGTGTGTGACGGACCAGGGCGAGGAGATCACTCACACTTTCCAGCTGGCCGCGCAGGGCAAGTTAGCCACTCGCCGCCGTCCCGTCGTCCGCAAGATGTCCGGTACATATCTATATACATTATTATCTTACTGTAGTTTCTCCGCCTCTTGTCTTCCTTTCTTAATTCATGGGGCAGCGGTTGGTGCAACAGATAGAGCGCTCGTGCAAATCGTGGTTTTTATCTGTGATCACCATCTTCCCCCCCGTCCTTGCATTCCGGCGCCATACCACCCGTCTCTGAAGACCCCTTTCAATTGGCCTTTCCACATAAATAATTTCATTTCGTTTTAAACATGACTTTTCTTTCAGTTTAAACCAGGGGCCGGGTTCGCGGAAACCGCGGGCTGAGCCACCAAAGATGAAGCAGGTAACCGTACGAATTAGAATTTATGGTGCAATGTTGCCTGGGAAATTCGGCACGTGCTCGCTCGCACATCCTGACATGCAGTAGCAATTATGGTGAAAGTACGACGTAATATAAGACGTTATACGTAAGGCCTACGAAGGGCCTAACTGCCCATGGGGCTTAAAGAGGCTCTAAAAGGTGAAATATGGGATGCACGACAATCCCACAAAATGGAAAACATACCCCCCTTGTACCTCTAACTCTTCCGGGGGGAGGGGGGGTGCACTTTGGAGGGAAGGTTTCAAAGAGGAAGGATGGGGGATCAGTGATGTTGGTCGGCTTCCCCCCCCCCCCCCCCTTCTCTCTTCCGTTTGCCCACAGCGGCTCTCCAAAAACAGTGTTTTTGTGCTAAAGCTTCCGTTTTTGATTAATTAGTACGATTCATTTGTTTTTGGTATTAAAATGTTATTGCAAAGTAATTTCGCACTGTTTCACCAAGGGGAAGTGGGTTCACCGGGATTTTCTCGTGGAGAAACGTGGCAGGTGGTGCCAGTGGGTATTCTAGAGGTAGTCCAGTTTCTCCTGTCACTGCTCCATCACAACTACTCTGGCCATGCCTATTATAAACAGGTGGTCTGATTTCAAGGAAATGGAGTCAACACATAGTGTGGCCAAAGCCAGCATAGATGAATATGCAGTGTTCCCTTTCTAAGGAGCTTGCTTGCTGTATCTCAAAATATACGTGTTATCAACACATAACAGTGCTACACGAATATGCACTGAACCTTGCTACAATACACATTCCGCCAATAAAATTGTAGGATCACCGCTTAGTCCCATAGGTACACGCTGCAAGATGAGAACACTGCATGCCAATTCACAGCCCTGTGTGCACTGGCAAAGGGCACACTTGTAGCATGTGCCAGTATAAAAAAATCTCCAAGCAGGTGAGCTCCTGAAGGACATTGGGCCCACATTTTCGAGTTGTCTGCAGTGAAATCAGATATATAAAATTTAAAATACAAAGGGAGTCGATCTTGTGGGGGTGAGGGTGAAGGGATTCGGGCGGTTCTTAACAGCGAGGTCTTGAGAGCCGATAAGGGTGACTGAAGTGAATATGGAGGAACGGGAGATCCCAAGAAAACCCGCCGACCAAAGGCATCGTCCAGCACGATTCCCATTGAACCCGGTTCGCTCAGCCACCGTGGCCCGTATGTTGATCTTGTGCTTGGATGGCTTTTCCTTGTTGTCAAGGGCTCTGCCTGACTGGCGCATTTAAGTGCATTGCAGAGGTTAGGTAGAAAACATTTGATTGAGAAACTGTTGTTTTGAATATTGTGTAGGGTGTCTGAACAATAAAAATATTTAAGAAACTTTTTTTTTACTCCGAGACAAATTTCAAGTTATCATTTTAACTCCAAGGTTTATATTTTTGTGGGCACGAAAACTGTTAATACATTCGTTGTCTTTATACATGCTGCCTACATTTATTGCTACTAGTCTGCATAAATAACAAATGGATGTGTTCAGGAAAGTTGCAGATGCAAAGACTGCATGTCAATTTAGTGCCTTGCACTAGTTGTGAGTGAGCAAAAGTTGGCTTTAGAGCTCACGTGTTTCAAGGCCTTAAGCACACAAGATAACTCCAGGCAGGTGGGACCCTCGAGTGCAGACAGAAACTCTTCAACTCATCTGAATTGAACTGTGTTTGGCAGCAATGGACAGCCCTCGCAAGCAGATACATTCGCGGACGGAGATCCGCATCTCGGACCTGAGCTGCGCGGAGTCCTTGCAGAACCAGCCGCAGCATCATCTGGTCCAGTTGGCGCCTGGCGACCTCACTCGCAGTCTGTACGCAGAGGAGGTGGGCTGCTGCTGCTCCATGACCGAGAGTATGCTCGAGTCTTCCCGCCAGCTCAGCTCAGAGGACCTGCTATGTCCGTGCAGGTCTGACACACACTCTCTACCTCTGACCAAGTAACTCCATATTCAAATACTGTTTATGGTAAATTGAGCACTTTTGATCACCCTGCTTATCTCTGTGTATGTACTTTCTACAATATTTACAAATTACATTTACATTGCCATGGGCCTGATCACTTTATTCATGCATCAGTGATGTGAAACTATGAATACTTTCCAAATATGCTAATTCTTATACGTCTACTTTAAAGAAATGACAGCAAATTAAATAATTGTAATGTTCACAGGGTACTTTGAATTCGTAGTGTAAGAAATGGAACTACTTCTGTTCCATCATTACCAACTTTACTGGGCGCATGTCAGTTGGTGTGCCTGTTAAAATGTATGCAGGTAGTGACACTGACATATTTCAAAGTTGGTATCCAAGGTGTTCCTTTAATCACGGACAGCCTGTACTAGAATGCTGTCGCCTGCTTTATTTTACTTGGGAAATAATTCAATTTCAGAAACTGCAATATAATATTATGCAGTGGAATTAAATATTTACTATCCTATTTTTAACTGAAAACTGCTGTCCAGAATTGTAATGTATGTTATCACAGCGTGATGGTGTGATTGCAGAGTGCACAGTAGTTCGCCATTCTGGTCGTCAGCAGAGTCGTCGGGCCACCACCATACGGACCTGGACAGCAACTACGGCTGTGGTGACACGTCGTCGGTGAGCGAGCTGCCAGACCAGCATTACCACCACGATGCAGGGTGGGCAGACTGCGAGCGCAGGCCTGGCCCAACGTCTCTGGAGCGCTGTGCCAGCTGCATCGGCAAGCTGGGTGCTCCATCCATGTCCCGCTCCTCCACCGCCACAAACACCAACACCCCCAACACACCCTTCAGCCCTGCGTGGACCATGGACAGCATCGTCAACCTCCCTCCAATCTGCAGCCACCTCGCAAGGACTGTCGGCGACCGCATGTCGCTGTCGTCCCACAGCAGCAGCAACCAATCAGAGTACTCTTTTCCTCATTTCACCAATCCCCAGGAGCCCTGCTGGTACGACAAGCCCCGTGTGTTACCCACAGCCGCTCCTCCAGTCGTGCCGCCCAAGAGCACGAAGTCGCCTGTGCCTCATGCTCTGCATCCCAGCATCCGCGCCAATTCTGCCATCTGCCATCCGACGTCGCTGCCTGTTGGCATGGCCCATGGCTGCCACTGCTGTCCGCCAGCACGGCCTCCTAAGCCTCCACAGATGTCCTCCACCTCTGCGACGGACTCGCCCACCAAGAAGAAGGCTAAGAAACCTCCGATGCCTCTCCCAGTTCCCATGGTGGCTGCCCCGCCCAGTAGTCACTGGCTGCCAGTCTGCACGTGTCATCATCAGGCCCCAACGAATCTCCTGCATCAGCCTGCGGAGACGGGGTTTGGTGTCGGTCCCTACGAGAACTACGATGTACCAAAGTCCGTGCTAGGCAGGGTGAGTTACCAACCATTTTGTGGTGTTTGCTTTGGGCTTGGTGCACAACAGTCTGGATATTTCATGCCACTAAAGGTTGTTCATGATAAAATGAGCACTTTGTAATGATTATTAGAAAAATGTCACTGCCTGTGCATGCATATACTTTAATGGGTGCACCGAGTGACATTTGCGCAGTAAAGTTGGTAACGATGGATGGGAAGTAGTGCCATATCGTAACTTTGGATATAAAGTGTTAATTTGTGACATTATTTCTTTCGCTTTCTGTTTTTACAATGCATCGAAGTATAACATTGAGCAGACTTGTAAAGTATTCTTAATAACTTCACCGATGTATGACTATAGTGATGAGGCCCATGGCGACGTTAATTTTACATAATGCGGAGGAATATACAACGTGTATAAAAGTATATTTTAAGTAGGGTCCTCAAAAGTGCTCATTTACCGTGAACAGCCTATACCAAATGAAGTTTTTGATTATAAACATGCACACTTTGAAGTTGTTTATATACTGAGTCAATTCATCTCGTGGCACAGAAATAAGTACTAATTAAAATGAAAACGTTTAAGTTTACTGTATGCAAAGGAAAACTAATGTGTGTTGGTGAATGAAATACCCCGAGAAAAAGGTCAGTTACTGGAAAGGATAAACGTGTTACAAGACTCAGTGCAGCACATTTTGTGATGAGGTGCAATGCATCACAGGTTCACAAATTAGCCAAAGGAACTGACAGTCAGTTTGGAGAACTGGCAGATCTAAGGCATGGTGGAGGGGGCAATCGCCCCTTCACCCAACCTTAGTGAAATAATTCAGGGTCATCGTTACGAATGGGAGCTTTTACAAAAAAAAAAAAAAAAAAAAAGCAGTATAATTCCACTTTACTAATACACAGAAAACAAATTTTTTTAGGGGCAACAAGATATCAATACAGACTACAAAAACGATAGAGGGAGGGCTATGAAGATTAGAGAAATTGTGGAGTAAAACGAGAGAAAAAATATGTACGCAATCGTAATATTATACATCAGGAAAATACCTAACTTACCAATATACACACACATCCAATTTTACTTATTTGGTAGTGTGAGGGGGCTATGCTTGCAAATCATTATTGGTGAAACTCCCAGCTTCACTGATGCACGACTGCTTCGTGGTCACTACCTAAAGAAGGAAGGAAGGCGGCATGGCATGCCTTGAATCACTGTTTTGGGGATTTACTCCTCTGCAGTGACTCAGGCTCGGTGTGATTTGGCTACACTTGAACAGTATTTTTTATTGCAAGAGGGGATATGCTTGAATATCGTACATTATCACAGTAACATTTGGGTGTGTATACTGGTAATATTGTGAATTTAGGTATTGTTCGTTTAGGTCTTTATGTGTTTTCGTGGTAAAATATTAAGATTACATACATATTTTTCGTAAGTTTTACACCGGAATTTCTCTGATCTTCATAGCCCTTTCCAGTATCGTCGAGTTAGATTTAATGTGGTTACATACTCACCAAATTAATCTCCATTCATACAATGTAGATGATCAAGCATGATGAGATGTTGATTCCATTTGACGATACTACATGCACACAAATATTATAATTTAACTTTTTCCATGTGTACAATAGCACAGTTACACTGGTAAATTCGCACAATTATTACATTTAACACATCAAACAAAAAAAATTGCAATAAAACACGTATATATCATAAACCTGTGACCGGTCAAAAATCAACCCTTACACTACCATTCGGCAATGTTGCACGATCCAACAGTGACTTAAACAAATGTCAATGCACGTATGATTGAAAATCATTATACACTAGCACAAATTATGGTACAGTTGCATACCATGAAAATAGTACGCCTTAACATCACAACATGGTGATGTTATAAACAAAGCATAAATCTGCTCGACATAAACAAAGCAAGCGAACTGCTCATATTATATTTAGCTATTTTCTTTTTTAAATTCTAGTTATATTGTCATCGCGCCTCCATAAATATCAAACAGGTAAGCCAGATACAACCCATATAAATTTTTTTTGTTGGTCTGTCGCCTTCCAATTGGCCCCTATTCTTAACAATTACCTATTTCAATTAAAATTAAGAATTCATCCCTTTGTAAGACTTGAGTACACCAGTGCTCTTTGTAAGCGCTTCTGTGACATTGCAGAAAGTGTTATCGTTCTCATGAATTACACAGAAGATAGGTATTAACTAATTGTTGTCTCATATTTTCCGCTATGACCCCACACATACATACTGCATTGTTAGTAACATTACTCGTAGGCACCACAACTAGTACTGCAGTGATGTAATTATGGGGGTTAATTAGGGTGATTAATTCCCATCAGTCAGTGGGCATACTTAACAGCACTCACTGATTACTACTAGCAGGGAAAAAATGTTACTTATTCTCGTTAAGATTTATCACGCCATATTTTTGCACCACTGACCATATTCCAAGTAAACAGAAATGTGCATTTTCAATACCCCACCACTTTCTACTCTGCACACAAATTAACATTCATATAGGTTTAAAAGGCCTACCTATTTCAAATGTTTAATCCCGTTTTACAGTGACGAAATATGCACAATTTATATCGTAGCCAGTTAGTTTAGCCGTTAGGCTAATTAAATGATTGAATTAAAGAGCACTGTACAAAACATCTTAGTTTGTTTTACGATGGTTAGTTGATAAAAACTCTCGCAGGGTCGTTCCCAGATTTTTGCATGCGAGAATTATGCAGAACAACACGGGTTTTTCTCGGGAAACTCGCGTTTCCCCACCCTTACATTCTGACACTGCTCTATACTTGGCTTCTTTAACCTTCATTAGCTATGAAGACCTAGATGTTAAGAGCTTCCTCAATCGCTACACTACACTGAATAGTTCTCCAGATCCGGCACAGAATATCTTGGCTACTCAGTATCATCCTATCGGCAATGAGGCGGCGCAACTGCTACCACCTTACATGACGTGTGTAATTGCACACAGCAGGCATGCTGGATAGCATACCTTCCTCTTCCTTCAACCTAGGATAGCTCGTATGATATCTTGGGGCAGTTAAACGCAGTGGGTTCTGCCATTGCTTGTAGCAGGAAGCAATCATAAAAAAGAATACATTGCCCAACTATTCATTTTTCCATGCTATAGTTGAGATCAATGTGCATGTTAGACTACACTGTAGGAATCAATGATTTGGCTACTGGTGAAATTTACATGCCCCCGTTTTCGTTGCGTTGCATGGCGTCACATTGCATTACAATATTAAAATATTAGATTCCTTTGTGGACCCACACTGGTTGGGTACTGTCAAACTATCAAAGTGAGCGTACTTTTTCTCTTGCACCATGTTTGTACATAACTAGCAAGCTTGCGTCAAATTACTTTCTTGTGTAGTTATTTAAAACTATTTACCCGAAATTCGATGCCATATAAGGCCATCTATTACAGTTGCCTTTAAATCTTATACAAGTGTTTAATCAGCCACTTATGATTCAAATTAAATTACACAGATTCTGAAAATTGTAAATACCCCTAATAAAAATAGCACACACAATAAGTTGTACATACGAAAAGGCGTGGGCATTTGATCCTGACTACAAAATCAACACATTATCATATTTTAGTAGGTCCTATTACAAAGTAATAAAAGTAAATTGAAAACAGTATTAATATGTTTGAAAAAGAAATGATAAAATTACAAATATAGGCAGAGATGGAGGATCGCTTAACTCGGCGACCATTACAAAGTCCTGTTGCCACATCTATCAAGTGTTTGTCGTAAAAATCACAATTCTATATGTATTAAACTTACAGATTAGTAACATCTATTTAAGGCATAATAATTTTCATTTACTAACAGTCGCTTGTAGCATAGAAATAGATTCTTTCTTGCTGCCGTAGCATGCAATGGCATCACAATCTCCCTGTTCGCACAGTAATAATGTAAGTGTTAAAACTGTATAATAACCACTTCCTTTTTGGAACTACTGGTGCTAAAACGAGATTGACTTAGTGATGTCATTTTTGAGAAAACATTACACACAAGCAACAATGATCAATCTTCGAAGCCCGTGGAGGTACTGGGGGCTACAGAACAGACCAGACACAAATACTGCATGGAATTAGCAGCTGTACTACACGTTGTGTTAATGAAACACGAGCATATTTCGACACATATATGAAATATGGTTTTCTCTCTGTGGAAGAACTAATAATATCCTTTATTCTGAAAAATAGTTGTAAATCAATGCCAGTTATTGTGAATTTTTATTAATAATGTAAAGCAGGGATGGTTAAAGATATAGGCTTAGGATTTACACCTATTTATTATGCAAAAATTAAAACAGAATTTTAATGGAATAGTTCACAATTTTTTTAGTGCATCTGAGAAACATTTTGCTCAACTCTGAATGGTTTCTATAACACTGCAAACTACACAAATTACAGCTCACAGCCATGGTAGGCTACTGGCACCAGCTGGTGGGTGGAGCGAGTCAGATTGACTGACCTTGAAAGGCCTGGTATAAATACATAAAACTCTGGGAAAGATTCATTTGCAGTAGAGCTGAATTACACAATTTCCTCCACCCTTCAGGTAAATTAGTACAGTCTTTAAAAACAATGCAACTTCTAACGAAACCCCAGAGACTAATAAAATATGTATTTGCAACACTGTAATAGTGGGAATGAATTTCTCCCAGAGCTGAGGTATCACTGATCAAAAATAACTTTGTCTGGATTCTTTTCCTCAAACATATGCTGTTCTTAAATATCACAATTTTTCAAACAAATCACCACGTTCAGAACTGGATAGGAAACAACTTCTTGGTGACAGATGGAACCATAAAATCATTCCAAATAAGCTAGCTTTGATAAAACAGTTGCGCAAACAGAATTTCAAATAAGTGCCTTAAAAGTTGCATCATAAAGTAAACACCAGATGTAAGAAATCCAAAATAGTGTTAATGTGATATGTAACTAGTGTAGTAGATCGTTTTTCTTTATTTATAATACTGCTCTAGAACTAGAGGAACGTGATGATACTGTCAGTATGCAGTTAGAAGAATTTGACTCTCTGTATACGTAACCTCTTTATGCCCCCCCTCCCCCTCACCAAAAAAAAATTAAAAGCATATTGACTCTTGTTTCTATCATCCTACTCACTCATCCTTTTATTCCCGGCACAAAATTATTCTACGCCCCCCTCCCCTCCACACCCTGTTGGTAGGCACCCCTGTTAAAATAGCATAAAGAATTAAAGGAAGGATTACACGGACACAACATTAATTATTGGATCGCTGACGAACTAAACTTTTGTCTATGTCGGCATTAGTCATAATTGTTATATTATATAAAGAAACATTTTGAATGTTAAGTTAGAATTTCTCAGTTCTGCATTAAGTGCCGGTTTGGGACATAATAAAAACTGTGGAGCAGAATGCCTATCGAGTGTCCTATCACATCTGCAGGCAGTGTATTGGCATGTTATATTTTCTTTATTCAAGACATAAACATGGGAGTTGGATATCATGTGGGACATTATATAATGCTTCAAATGTTAAATGAAGTTTAGAGGATTTTTTCCTCGCCGATTCACAAACAAACACTCTATACAGTTTTGCCAACACTGTCGGCAAATATGTTGCAAGATTCATGCATTCCGTTTGCACAATGTTGCAAATTGTATTTCTGCACTACATGAATTATGCAGATTATTAATTAGAAAACAGAATGTTGTAAATATTCCTTATTTCTTTTGAAAGTTATAGTGTTTCAGATGTGCTGTAGCACATTACATTGACAAATTTGTTGCTCATTGAGTTCAATAACTAATAATAGCCTTAATGAAAATAGTGAACACAAAAGTATCAATGTATAAAAATAATATTTTATATCAATTTCAATTAGTTCTTAAAGAGAGTTTTTTCGAAGTAATGTTAGATTTCAAAAATTATTAATGGTAATGTCCTAAAGCTACATACTTGGTAACATGTTATAAAGCATACTGCTATAATACCTACGGATGAATTATAATTAGGGACAGGTGTTTTTTTGCAAAAAGATTTCAGGACCGTTTGTAGACATGTGGCCAATTACTATAGGAAGTTGTGGTTTTTGACGTAGGATATTGAAGTCTAGCATGGCCAAAAATACTTTCACGAAAAACAACTATCCCTAATGATAATTCATAGTTGTACTTAACCGTACCAGATACTACATACATGCATTGAGTCAATTATCATTTTACAGTGTATGATTTTGTTTGATTGACAATATACACTCTATTTATCTACTCGTCTGTTATACAGGAAAAATTATGTTTTTAGTGCTGCTGTGAATTCTGTTTATAAGCTGGTGTCGGTACCTTGTTGTGTTGTTTCAGGATCACAACAAAGAACAGCTGAGGAGTAGTAGTGTTCCTCAACCAAGCGAAGATTATTACGATACACCTAAAAGCCTTAAGGAATGCTTAGTCGCATCTGGGTGTGACATGGCTGCAAGCTCACCATATAGCAACTACGATACTCCGCCCGCAGCAGTGATGATGAAGAAGCCATGTGGTTGCGTGGTGAAGTATTCGAAAAAGACAATGGTGCTGGACACTGCCAAAGTGATAGTTGATGCCGAAGAGAGGACGAGTTCTGCTGCAGACTGCCCGTGTCGAAGAGTGATGTGCTGGGCGGAGAACTTCATGATGATCCCATATTGCCGCAGGGGGAACGGCATGGAGAACACTGGAGTGCCAATACACAAGGTCAAGCTGAGCGGGGAGGGCAAGATGCCAGTCGTTAACTCAAAGGGTGAAATAGCCATCTACGCAACTATAGACAAGTCCAAAAAAACCAACAGAAGGCAGCAAGCAGAAAACCAAGATGACTGTTCACGTGTTGCTGAAGCTGCTAGTGAATCACAGTTAAAAACCCAAACGTCGGTCGACTCTACAAATTATGTGAACGTGGCACCATGCGTTGATCAGAGTCAAGATGTTAGGGTTAACGCAGGGGACAGCATACCACCTGACATGGCCAGTGAAACTGGTGGGGGTTTGAACTACGAGAATATAGAGTTTGCACAATCTTTGGAGTATTACGAGAACTCGAGGGATGTTCTCAGTAGGGCAGGAATTACACCAAAGGATTTGGTAAATGAAAATGAAGCGGGAAATTTGCCGGAACGTGCTGCAGAGGATGGGGAAAGGTCCGTAACATTCACAACGTGCAACGGAGTAAAGTTCTGCAACAAATGTGGTCATGCATGCCACTACATTCCCACCGATCAGCCTCCAGACCCGGATGCTAATCAGGGTAGTATAGCTCAGACCACCGATGTTGCAAGCTCCAAACAAGATGACTACCTCATGATGGAACCTGGGAAGAACATTGATGCAGAGAAAGTAAAAGAACCTGATCCCAATAAAATGCACAGCAGAAACTTCCCAGGGTACCTGCCCATGTCGCCAATCAACAATGCCAACAATAAAGCAGAGGTCCTAAAGATGATGTCCAAAAGTTTGGCAACAGAAAAGTCTGCAAGTTCTCCTAGCTTAACCATACCAGGTAGCGACAGGAGCAGGAAGAGGAGCAATTCAGAGTTCCCGAGAATTCCTGGCTCAGCAATGATGATGAATCATTCTGTCAACAGTCCATACATGCGAAGAATGTTGTTTGAATCCAGCGAAGAGAGCAGGAGGGAGTATTTGGTGACCAGGAAAAGATCTAGTTCAGCAGATTCTTCACGTTACCTTGATGATTTTGAAGATGCCGAAAATGCAAGCGTGACCGAAGATAGTGTTGCTTCAAGTCACGAGACCACAAATATTTCCGAAGACTTGGGGCACAGTGATGCATCAGATACACAGCAAACTGTGAAAATCGTGGAATCAAAGACTGCAGATGTTCCTCACTGCGTTCATCCAATTGTTATTCAGCAATCGACTGAAACATTGTGCGTAGAAGACAAAAGTTCTCAAGAAGTTGACGATCCAATAGAAGCTGTAGTGTCTAGTGCTACTGATAGGACTTTGGTTGGGGAATGCGTAGAGGGAGATATACAACCACCACACGGTTTCAAACCACCATCTGCAATCCACATCCGACGATCTTCTAGCGTTCCATGTAAATCCGGGAATAACAGAGACTCGTCTAGTTCCAATGACTCTGGTGTGTCAACAGATTCCCTGAGGCATAGAGGTGCTGATTTTGTAGAGTTTGAGTTGCCCCTGACAACAGCTATGTCTGCGAGAAGGCACTATCATGCAGTTTCCAGGAACTCCAATTCCCTAGGTAACTGTCTACATGCTTCTCTGCCGAGGAGATCCAAGTCTGTAGACCCTTTGCGAGAGCTCAGTTTCCAGTTTCAAAAGGTCAAGATCCCTGCAAAGTCATCATCTGCGGAAGCAGAGGTTCCAATCTGTCCCACTAAAGGATCAAAAGGTAATTATGCTATTGTTTTTTGTGGATATGTTGATAAAATTGCAGAGAATACATTAGCATTATCACCGTTTGTCCGCTGGCCATCGGTTAATGGTGGCTGGCGAAGGGCAAGTCATTAGACATGTAGAAAGGCAGAAGCTTAAATGGGTGATAGAAAAGGAATGGTTAAATGGCACCACCGAGCTTGTACGGCAGATAAGAGAATCATTGGTCAGCCCACAATGGAGAGCATGGCAAAAGAAGACCTATGATTAGACTCACCAAGTCTCATTTCGTGGTCCATAAGACATCTGTGGCAACACCACATGGCAATTCATTTCCTTACCAATAATGTAAATTGCAACACAATCTTGAGATAATTATTTGTAGCAGCATAATAAATCAAGAGTGTTACTGAGAATTAATCAAAAAGTGAAACTGCCTGCTGTAACTATAGTAGGGGGTGTGCGAATAGCTGATTTTGATGTTCGATGAACATGTAAATAGTTTAGAAATCCAATAGCTACCAGTAAACATTTCAGTTATACATAACAGAAATAAATATAATTTTACTGATAGCAAAACAAACAATTCCCACACAAATAATATTTGCATTTTCAAGTGCAATACGTATATAATTTGTACAAGATGATATTTTGCTTACATCGAACGTACTAAGTATGCTATAAAATGTAACCATCAAAATACATAATGCAGAAATTCATAAAAACTTCTAGTTATCATGCTATAATAACTATGGAATAAAAGTTTAAATAAATGTTGGGCAAATAACCTATTGAAATAGGAATGTGAACTGTTAACAATTTATGCATTAGGTGTTTGAATGATTCGTAAATTACTATTCGCTACTGTTTGAATATGCTTACGGTATAGGGATAGCATGGGCCGTAAGTCATAAGGAATTGGCCCAGTGTCTTACATGTCACGTTTGTCCCTGCTGCATGATGGGATATAAGAGATGCTCAGAGACGGGTGGAAAAAATTAAAGAAATACTTTCTTACAGAAACAGTTACTGTTTGTAAGTTTTCACCAGTAGTATTTTCTATTAATTCTATTGAAACGCAGCAATGCGATTGTAAATACCACCCATCAATCCTGATCAAATGAATTCAACCATCATTTGCTTGAGTGGTGTACTTAAGTAGAATCTGAATGTATCTGGAGAAGTCTCTAAATACTAAGAAATGTTAAAATTGATTACACTGCATGGTTACGCACATTTGTAACTGTGATTAAATGCTACAAGAAAAGGGATGTTTAAATAATATTGTTACATGGACACGAAAATATTAAATAATAGACAAGCAGATACGAGTTTAAAAATAGTGCACAAAGTTTAAATAAATTTGTATTGTCACTTTCTACCTATGCACTACACCTTAACGCCAAGTAATTTTTATAGTATCCAGGACCTTAATAATTTCCAAGTGCTAGTGAACAGTGCAGTGTTCGTCTAAAACATTTTTTACAACTTTATATCAAAAACAGTGTTCAGTCGTGGGCTTTTTTTATGATTTATGCATACAAATATAATTTAAGTTTGAATTTCATTTACGAACTGTACTACATATTTGCAGCAAACATTTTGTATTTTGAAGAGAGAGACTAAGGAAAATCTATTTGATTTAGTTCCTGGTCAAATCAGGTACATGTTCAGGAAATTTTACGCACTGCACCTTTGTTGTTTACAGTGGAGTATTTATATAAAACATTAGTAAAAGGTTACTTCGTTGTGGGTATGGCATCTGGAAAACGTTTGGTTAGAGTTGAGGCACGCCGGTTTGAATGAAACCGAACTTTTAAGTCACTTGGTGGGGAGACTGCTCCGCTTTGCATCTGGAGTATAGGCAACGTATCAAACCAATGGGGTTGGTGGACGAGGGTTTAAACCTCTTGTGCCAATGTGTGATTAACATGCAGAAGGTGTTCCCTAATCACAGCTAATTCATGTACGGAGCCACCAGAAGATCGCACACAAGTCCCGGGCTAGTTAGCCATGTTGTCTGGAGAGCGAGTATAAGATTTCTTGTGGCGTATGAAAGGTGGTCGACTAGGCGTTTCTTGTACCGGATTTGTAATTCTTTGGCATGAATTTATATTCCAACACCAATCCTGTGTGCGTGCTGTGACACCAGGTAAGTTCAGCGGTCCTATCAGCGTAATCCTGATATCCGACCAGACCCCACAAGTCTCGCCCCTTAGCTAGTGTTAAGCAGCAGAACATGTGAGCAGTATCAAGGTGTATCGTGTTCCTAATGAAGGGCTCCTCCGAAGATCGACTAGTGCAATACGCTGTGTGGCACTACGTAGTGTAAGACCCCCGGATGATGCCTAGGCAAACTAGGAATATCGCTTGTTGTTCCGTACACCTGCCGTTTGGCTGTTTCCCAAACATCTGGGTTACTTCAAGTATATAACTAGTAGTTACTCAAATATGCAGTCACTTTGTATTGATATAGACACCTCACTAAGGGTTCAAGGTTGCTATGAGTTATAGTCTCTCTCACTCTTAGATTGCAATGTGCGGTGTAATGGACATTCACTCTCTCTTTCCAATACATGGTTTCTGTCGTTAACTCTGTCCTTGTTCCTGCGTGCACTGTTGCCTGATGTGTTATCTTTATCCAGCCTAAAAAAAAAATATGCCATTTTCGTTGTGTGCGCGCGCCCTGCAATCACAATGGTAGGGTTTCTCACAGGCTTCAGTTTCAAAGGAGTCGCTCAGCTTTGCATCGCAGGAATGGATTCCTTTACGAGTTTGAAGGGAGGTAAACAGATAAAAATTATCTTAATCAGGCCATCTCCTTCACCGCCCATTTGTTTCTCAGCTGACCAGCAATTAACACCTATTACAAATTAATAACCACTGGATGATATAATACTGCTGGTAGAGGTAGCCGGACTAAGGCATTTGGTTACCTGGATGAAGCAAGGCTTGGAAAGGATTGGGTCGACGAGATGGCGTAGTTGATGTGGTCGACTAACTGCGCGGGTGAAGGACGGCAAGTCAGGGTACCTTAAGTCTTAACAGCCTCGGAAGGGGTGTAACACGGACTACTGCAGCCTTGGAAAGAAGTGGTTTCCTTGAGCCACCCCATGCAACTGTTGAGGCTCTGGCTGTTCTGCCTTTTATAGTAATAGCGAGCTATGTTTGATGCCTCAAGGGGTACAGGAGGCTTGGCTCCACCTCTTGGGGGTGGAGCTTGTGATGTCCCGTGGATGCTTATCAGGCCTGTTGCTCGGCGCAGGGTCCGATGCGACTAACTGCTGGCACCCGAGTAGGCCGCGACTCAATCGCTGATTGATCCGTTTTCTCCTGCGGTGACAAATTCAGATGGGGGCGCTCTTCAAACAGTGGTGCAGTGAAGTGGAATGTCTTTGGTTTGGGGAGGGGGCTATTACGATCTTCTGCCATTTCGGAACGTGGGGTGGAAAGTGGCCTGACATATTCAGATGGGGTGAAGTTGTGCAACTGAGGTGCGCTCTGTCTAGCAGCAGAGTAAAAGAGTTCGAGCATTTACAACAGGAGCCCACATTTGTCTAACTGTGTTGTTATATAGAGAACATACATACAGTTTTGTTCTAGACATTTGCTAAATCATAAAGGCTTTCTGTTGCATTACATCTGAGACTTGGTTTCCTCGTTACAACAGGTTTTGCGAGTCCAGGAGCTGATGGTTCTATAATAGTGCCGTACATAGATTCTCGCAGCACCAGCAGTGGCACCTCAGACATGTCGGACTACATAGAAACACTGTCCTTGTCTTCTCACAGCTCGTCAGACACTCCCGGCGACAGCCTCAGGTAAGGGTTCGAAACCTCTTTCACTGCTGGACGTACAAGCAGTGCACTAATATACGAGCCTTTTTATTGAGACTGGCGGGTAAATTACTGTCAGTGTTGAAGTTTCATTGTACTAAATACATGTTCTATGAAATCTATCATGTGAAACAGCTGGTATTGCATATTGTAAATTACAATTATACCTAATTTAAATCTCTTTGGTTAAGAAACATGAGATTGTAGTTGTGGTGTTATTCAGAACCAGGTGTAAAAGGTTTTTTTTTTTTTTTTTTTTTTTTTCAGTGGTCTGTGACTTTTGCATTACGGTTTTTCTGTGGAAGTTGAGTACCTTCAGTATCATTACTCTAATAGATAGGGGGGTTGTTATGAGTTGGTTCGTAAATGTCTTATATTACGAACTTGCAAGTGATGAGCAATATTGATACCGTACATCACCAATGGACCAACATAAGTGTGATTCTGTGCCCAATTAATAACTCGTGTGTATTAGCCGGTTAAAAATTTGCAGATTTTACTACAGAAATTGTAGGCTGATCATGTGGTGTAAATGAAACTTGAATGTGTGTTATCTCCCCGACTTGGAACATATTTGCGGGTCAGATTGTGCAATGAACTGAGTGTTTTGTCCTCCTTCCAGTACCATACGAACAATTATCAAAAATTAGATTGCAGTGAAAACTGATTAGAAATAATTACACACCAAAAGTATATCTGTTTTGACGCATGCCAGCATGCTGCGCTCTCTACCGGTTACTTTGTCCCATCTACGAGTGACCCTTCACTCGGGACAAGTCATAATTGTGGCAAACGATAAAAACGTATCAAGCACGGAGATTCCACTAGCATAGACAGCTGAATACATGATTGTTTACTTGACTTCATTACAAACACTGCCTGCCCGGTTCCCTACATGCAAGCGCCACTCCGATAAATAGAATATTTAATTTTGAATATCCACAACCCTTCATGTTAGCTTGGAAGAAGTTCCAATCAACCCCCGAGATGGCAGCACCCGTGGCCTTGGGACATCACGGCCAACCAGCCTTAGGATGAGGTGTTTTTATTCGTTGTCGTCTCCAAGTGGAGAGATAAGAAATGTTTGACGCCCCAGCGCTATGGTAAACAAACCCCTGCATTGAAAGGCTACGCTAACCCCTGCACTCGGAGAACTGCCGATCGGTAAAAATTAAGTATGAAATAGACGTCCAGCGAGAGATGCCAGACTCGCCCGTCGAATAGGATTGCAAGTCCAATCCAGTCTGAGAAGACTCCTTCCTCTCCAGAGCCTGCGCCAAGGCTCGAACTCCATCCCGGCTGCTTGGGTAAGGCTCGTCCATGCCAGTGACCGCCCTGGTCACTACTCACCAGATGGTAAAATCCTACCCCCACTACCCTCACCATAAGTGTACTTCCCTCGACTCCCGCGGTAGCAGGTCGGTACGCGATTAACATACCCTTAACTACATCATACACTGTGAATTGTGTGCCCAGATTATTTTTTGCATTTTGCTATTCCTTTTATTCTAGGCTTGTCTTCACCTGTCAAGATTTATTATTGGGTTTAGTATAAATTGTGTATTAATTTACTCTGGTTACGTCCTCACTTTTATTGCTTTTGTTTAACGTAATAAATATTACATAACTCTTTGTGTGTCACCTACCGTGATTGTAGGCTAGCTTTCCTCGTCATTTATTGTACTCGATGCCTAACAACCCTGGTGGATTTGGGAGCCGCCAGAGGCGATGTGAAAGGCGCGCCCTAAATAGACTCTCCCCAGTAATAATATGCTAGCCAATTGAAATCCTCTTGAATTGTTACCTGTAGAGCCAGTAGAATTACCTGTCTGTTATGATATAGTAATACCTGCGACTCACGAGAGCCCCCTTAAGCATTTGTTAGGCTGGTGCCCGCCTGAAGACGTAGAAAGACATAGCTCCGGAACCTACAGACGCTGTAGTACCCGTTGATACACCGGAACCCCCCGGCAGCACCTGTTCAAGTCTCCACAGCCTCTTCGAGCACTGTGCAATTAGCCTCAGGCAGATGGATTCAGGTTCGACACCCGACAGTGGAAGCTCTGCCTAACTAATGTACTATAAGATTAGCCTCAGGGAAATTTATTAGGGTTCGACTCCTTCCGAAGGTTGCCTCTAAACCACGCGACAAAACTCCGGCTCATTTTGTCACCCCAGCCAGATCAACCATCACCACAGTCACCCTTAATTAATCACTAGCTAATTCGTTCACCCCCGTGGGACTGCTGGCGTCCCACCTATTGACAGCTCTGGTTGTGAAAGTAGTAAAACTCCCTGGATGGGAGCTTATTTCAATACCCCTCTCCTATGTTGGGACAAAGAGGGCAATCAGCGTAGTCACCCCTTAATTCGTAAGAACCGAGAAGTTCTGCACATGTTTGTTTGTGGTTACCTAATTGGATGTGCATTGCCATGTTTGTGCCTTTCTTTGAAGGGTATTTATTCTCCTGGTAAGAAATGTTCATTATGTAATGTTAATGGTTGCAGGCTTGGTCGCCCTGCGACGACGACTCTGAGGCCGCGATCAGGAAAGGAGTACCAGTTAATAGACAGATCAGTTCTGGAGAGTGATATTAAGGTAAGGTATCTGTTATTTGTTGCAACCACATCACAGTTGCTTGATTTTACATTAAAATTGGAGATTATTCACAGAGAAGTCAGTAAAATACATTTGTTGCAAAGATGTCATGTCAGCACAAACTACCCTACATACCCGAAAGGAAGACTAGGTTTTTTTGCCAAAGAAGGACTAGAAAAAATGAGAGGTTGTCTAGTAAAATTCGGGGAACCAAAATGGCTCAACGAACGAATGGGTATATAACAGCCACAAAAGTTTTACAGTTCAAGAAAAATGCTGCTACCATAAAGCCAGATTAGACATACCTATTTCATTGTGATTAGCTTTTCTTTAGAAGTAAATCAAATATGTCATATTTCTCCTTTGAGGTTGTCATAAATTCAGGTTTAAATCATTCTTGGGAAGGGGTTGCCTTAGATTCGGGGTCGTCTTCCTTTCAGGTAAAAACGGTAGATGTAGTACGCCCTTCCGCCACTGGGTGGTGCTGAGACTGTGCATTGTAAATAAGCATTCAGACAGTAGTGCAACTGAGGAGTTGTGTTGTTCGCTGCAGGTTTTGAGTTTATATCACTGTAATTTAGCAAGCAAAGAACTCCTATGAAATTATGGTGGATCACAAAGATTCTTGCCTTCTGGCAGGGGCAACCTGCCACCCTCAAAAGGAAAAGGCAAGTGACATTTGATAAGTTGTTTACTTCAATCATGAACTTGAAAATGCTAGAGGAATTAAATAAGTGGTCTTACGGCAAACCAAGAGCCACTTGCAAATAGCTGTGGTCGAAAACTTGAAGCACTAAATCAGTAGAATCTGAATGACTAGCAACATTATTAAAAACAGTTGGAGGAGTTGCAGTAAACTATGTTTAGTCACCATTTATCAAACCTATGGTTAGCACCTAATATTTGAGGAGGGCCCCCAAAATGAAAGGGGCAAAAATACTAGAATGACATTAAGTAAATGTAGTTTTGAACAACAGAAATGTCTTGCAGCACTGTGTTGACAGAGTGATTCAAGCACAGCTGTATTTTGCAACAAAGTGCAGTGTATGAAGGTTGGATAATTTATTGTAGCTACAATTATTTGGAGTTAAATGATGACCTTAAAACCTATTGAGGGGACAAAATTCACAGCCCTCTGAGTTGGCTGATCCTTAGGTAGACATTTACCTGGAGGATGTGGTTGCTGCCAGCGGGGACGCTTGTTACCCTGTGGGGTGGGCTGTTAGTTGCCTCGGTGACGGCCTCTGAATCTGGTGCTGGAGACATTGGTTGAAGGGGGATTGGGTTTGCATAATTTAAGGTTAAGGGTTCTAGGGTGAGCTTAATAAGTGGTGGAAATAAAGGTGTTTCACAGTGTGGCGTGAAGCTCCAGGGCGGAAGTGCAAGTTCAGACTGAGGGTCGACAAGTTGTCTAGATTATAGGACAGCAGCCGCCCTATGTACACCGCCCTTCCAGGTGTAAAGCATGGGACATCAGGTACTACCAAGACCAAGGAAAGTAGAGCCGGTACTTGAAAGCGAAGTGATAAGAGTTGCCCAAATCTCAACAGCCGATGAGGGCGATTGAAGTGAAAATGGAGCAGCGGGGGACAGGGAGATCCCCGAGAAAACCCGCCAAACAACGGCGTTGTCTGGCACAATTCCCTCCGGTGACCCGGTTCGCCTTGGCGGGATGTGAACGTGCTAGTTATAGTTCCTAGCGTGTACTGGAAACCTAGTCTACAGACGAGACACTATTCCTTTCGTCCGGATCTTGTATGCTTATCTCCACCACTCGGTGACCAGGGGTGGATCTGTTTTCCACGTTTGAGGCAGACAAGTGTGAAAGTGATATGAGCGATTCTGCCGTGCAGTGTTCTCGCCATGTTGTATGTACCTATGGGACTGAAGTGGTGATGCTACTGTTTTATTGGTGGAAAGTGAGATTCAATGCCGGACCCTATACTAATTTTGCAATAATTCGGACAAAATATTTCATGCTGTACCAGTTGTGATGTGTTGAAAGATGTGGGAGATTCTCTCCCCTACCACCCCCAGAATATTTGAGTGCACGTGTGATGTGTTGTGCAGGCAGGAGAGAGGTCAAGCCAGCTGCGCAGCTTGTCACAGTATGCCAACATAACTCCGCTGCTCGAGAAGTCTGAGTCCCCATCGCCTGGCTACATGAGTGGCTCTCCAGGGCAGGAGCGCGACGAGCCATCACTGACCGTCGAGTGAGCGCATCGCTGATCAGTGGACTGTACATAACCTCTTTTGTGGCATTTTCCAAGAATATTCTGATTAGGGTGAGACTTTAAGCAAGGGTTTACTGAAGAATTTCACAAATCAACACGCGTATTACCAATTTTACAGTGTACCATAATTATGAACAGCAGATTGTGTGTTTTAATATTATCCTGGAGTTACATTTATCAGTTTAGCCAATCCTATTTTGAGCGGCATAATTATCTTTTAATGATTTGTGCTTATACCAGTATTAGTTGTACAACAATATTGCAATATCATCCTTAATCTTAAAGCATGTTGAGCATACAAACTTCACGCATGTGTTGGCAAGATTTTATTTTGGCTGCCAAAAAAGTACGCGGTATAAGCATTACTTTCAAAATGTAGGTTTTGAACTTTCTTCGGGTATACTATTGTGACCAAATTTTTATAACAACCAATAAAGCTCTTCTAGTACAGTTATGGTAAGCCTAACAACCTATGATGTTCAGTATGACTTTGGAACATAAACATTGGTGTTGGTTGCATAATTGTCCTTCCTCCAATTCCTTGTAAATTGCATCGGTGAACTTCTCGTGTGCTTTATCCACAACTGTGTTTGACATGGAACTCAGCTATACACGAATTCTGTAGGTTTATGCTTACATCATAGCTAAAAAGCATGCAATACTGTTTAAAATGTAATAAATTATAGAAAGAAATAACTCAAGATTAAATGTCAGTTTGGTTTTGATACAATTTACCACGGATGAGATCAATTTTAACCCTACATATCCAACTTTACGTGAATATGAAGGATACAGATTTTGGCTGGACAGCTTGGCTAACTTTTGGTGTTACATATGTAAGAATGACATTCCAATGCAGGTAAAATATCCATCCTCTATAATGAAATATTTTGTAGGCCTACTTGATTGAAGTGAACAAAATACCTATAGATGGAATTTTGTTCACCAGACTGACAGATTAGGTAAGAGCATTTTTGAATTGCTCATAATCTTTTACAGGAAACTTTTTTTAGAAATGTGTATATTTTATCAGAGTGGTAAGGAAATTGAGTTAGTGACGTGTAAATTAAATCTGGTAGTGTTTATTTCTGAAATATGTAAAGATCGACTGATAGTGATAATATGTATAATTTCCTAGGATATATGACGTAGTGACTTTTGTAACGTATGGTAATGTATGATTGCTCACAATGAGACACATTCTCTATTAGAGCTTAACTTTCCAGTTTATGAGCATTTGGTGGATATTCATATTTTTTGTCCTTGTTTATGGTATTTTGATATATTTCTCAAGTATACTGTCCATGCGAGAAATTGGTTGCTCTTTAAATCAGAGCTCGGTAGTTGACTCATCTAATGTAAAAGGTTTAAGGATTGCTTCTACTTCTGAAAAAGGTTCCCCTGCAGTTGCTGACAATGTTGCACCAGTATGTATCAATTTTGTAATTATATATATATATATTCATGTGTTTGGGTTGAGAGTATAGTAAATATTTTCTAACAATATATTGTAAAATACTATTGTTCTGGTTGCTGTGTATTATTTGTACTTTTCATGTGATAGGTTTGTATAACCAATATTTGTGCTAGTCACGGTGGGGTTTTGTTGTATGCAAGATGGTGATGTTTTTTTTGTTGTATGTATAACTGATGTAGCCATTGTATTGTTGTTACAATAACCAATAGCTGATTGAGGTGTGAGAGTAACATTTACTCATGTAATTTTCAGTGAGCAGCCGTGTTAGAGTTCCTCGGATAAGATATAACTGATGTGCGATATAATGTAATCCCCTCCCACTGTCAATATCTTGTATGTATGATATACCAGCAGTCTTCATCTACCTTAAGAAAATGTCAATAGTATTGGTGTTAGCATTATAGAAACATTTCATAGAGTTCTCTCAGTGCAAACAAAACATGTGAAACTGTATTTAACAAATTTTATGCCAAACGGAAAATGTGTGTAATATTTGCAAGGTTAATGCAAATGCAGGTTTCGTTTTGTTGCTCTCCAATCTACACATTAAACGAATATGCCTATATGTGATTGCTTATTTCATCCAACCTGTGAGCTTGTAATGATACTGCAGAGCTTCACGGACAGTGAAAGTGTGTCTGGTATAACGGTATTCAATATTTACGTTCTTGTTCTAATCATCGTTACATCATGAGGAAATGTCTAATGCTTTGCAAAAGGTAAGTATTGTATTTTATTACCAGTGTCCCGATTGACAGATTATCCCAGCTAGTATACAAATCCACTCTGATGTAAAGTGGTGAATCATTTGCACAGATGGTACTAGGAGGCATTAATGTGAACGAACATGTCCAGAATGCACGCTTGTATGGAAACAATGCCTACGTTGGCATTACAAACCTTCATCCCTCATGTGTAGAGTTTGCCCATGGATGCTATGCAGAGAAAACAATATTTACAGATATACAAACTTCTGTTGTAGTTTACACTCCCGTTATATGGTTATTTTTTGTTGGTTAGATTCATCAGTTCTTGGATGGTGGAGGTGCAGCCAAGGACCCATGGGTAGTAACTATTAGGGATGGTACTGGAAGCAGCCGATTTTCACGGAATTGGAAGAAAGCCTGAATACTGCTAATTCATTCGGAATCAGATTTTTTTTTTTTATTGAAGAGACAATCTGCATAGAATGTAATGTAACACATGTCTAGGGAGGGCATTCGGCCATTACTCAGAGTGCTGACCGAAGGTTAGGACAGTACTTGCGTGGCGTGGAATATTCCGCAGTACGTAAGACTGTTTTTGCAGAATCTCTAACCTAACACTGCGTGAATTCATTGTGTTGTTCACTTACAGAATAAACTTGGTCGTGGAATTATTTATTACTCCACTTACCGTATTATATACGTGCTATTATTTCATTGTTTTCAACGGTCAAAATTAGGTGTAAGTGATGTCGCATCACGTAATATTTGGTTGGAACTTTTAATGGTCTAACGTACATGAATAGCATTATGGCTGCCATAAATGAATTATTTGGAAGTGACGTGCTTTAAGAGCCATGTGTTGGTTTGATTACCTTTGAATTGGCACATCCCTAGTGACTATACTTTCTTTACTTCTGATGTTTATTATGGTAATTTACTGACCTAAGGAGGATCTGTATTACGTAGAACCTATTGTGTATTTGGAGTTTCTCAGCCACCGTCTGTTCTATGATGAGAGTATGGGTTCAAATGTAGTAACCAAATGACGGTTTGCAGTTGAGTAGGGGATGATGTGTGTTATGCTTCAGCACAAGTCTCATTACTCCTAGCACGTGAAAGTATGATGCTGAGATGTGGATGAGTGGCACCCTTCCACCCTGCTGCTCCCGTTATCATATGTGGAGAATGATTACTCTCATGTTTTTGTCAATATTCATTGTTTCTCTAGGAACAGTTGGATGAGAACCATGACATGGGATATTTGCATGGAAAGCAAAGGACTGAGATCAGAGTTAGTGTTCGTCAACTGAAATGGACTTGTAGTCAGAGTAAACATCATCGCAGTGTTTCATTCTTGTGTGTGTGTGTGTCCCCCCCAGGGTATTTAATATTTTGTTGATTGAGAATAGACAGGATGGGTACGTCATGGTTACAGATCCGGTTTTCTTGTGGTATGTTAGAGGAGACTGGATTGAGGGGGTGGGTTAATTTAGCATCTCTGGTTGTATGTATTCTCCTTTTGTTGTGACATAGTGGCTGTCACCGTTTAATTGGTATATTTTTGGTTACGCTGTGGGCTTTGTAGGATGCCCAACTTGGGTTAGATGTATATATAGATTTCTTCCTGGTCGCTCTTTTATATTCGAGTGCTATGGTTACAGGTGTGTAGTCTTAGCTTTGTTTCATATGAAAGTCAAGGTGGCAAAATTGTCATATATACGGGTATTGTGTCCTCAACAGACGTCCAGCATCTACGTAGCTGGGGTTGGTGAGCAAGGACTATATACCCTATGATGGTGTTTGGTACCTACCGGATCATGCTCCATCTGCTAGAAGGGCCGTCGGGTGTGATACTTGGGTTGGTATAGCAAGTTTAGGCTATAATGGAATTGAAAGTACTTTCTCTTCTTTGGTTGCGCTTCTGTCCCGTGAAGTCTAGCGTAAATGCTCCTATCGGTGCAGCCGAATACTCTCACCTGTATTTGTTGAAGTAGTAACATGTGCGTGTGGTCTCCTGACAAGCAGACAGTATTTTGGGAGTAACCTGGTGATGGTTGTTGAATACTTGCAGTTCAGGGATTACACGTTTATGGTTAGTAAGTCCTGCTGCACACGGGGCAGGATGTGGCGCTGGGTTGACGGTTTGTAGATTATCAGCACGGGGAGACAGTGTTCACGTAAAAGTTGGTCGGGTTCGACTCTCATTTGGGTGTAGTAAGTATACTGAAGTTATGGATGAGTGAGACTCATTTGTATTACTGTTACAAGCAGGCTTTGTTTGCCACATATCGTTGTCCTTTGATTTTAATGGTTAAAACTCGCCTAATTGATACAGCGTAGTGTGGTTTGCTACTGTTCTGAATGGCATTTCCGAAATTGAGTTTGACCGTTCTACCCCCAAATGCGTCGACTCACTTAGGGGTAAAATCGGCCACCGCATGCGCATAAAGCAGAGTGCCAGGTATACGGGTAACTGCCTCACGCTACAGGGATGAAGTGAGTTATACCTTTCAGCCAGTTCGTAAACGAGGTTATTGGGGACGACTATTGTCTCTTACCGGAAGCTTTTCATTTTCTCATGACTCTCTCTGCATAGCATGGAAGTAGGTCACCTGCATCTGTCCAGTGTAGGATACTTCTATTCATAACATCTGCTTGGGTAGGAGATTTACGCTTGGTTAGTAGGTGTTTAATATTGCTTCGTGGGCTTTGTTTGTTCAGTAGTGGAAGTTATACAGGATGACGGCATTGAGTCTCTACTTACCGTGTGCTAGGTACACCTTGACGTTGACACACACAGGTGGGAGGTCTCAAGCTCCAGTTATCCCAGCATTAACACTGCTGTGGTATAAGGTGATAACTCGAGGCTGTTGCTAGTAGTTGTGCTGTGGTAGTTGGAGGGTAGCGGGTTGCCCGCTGGTGAAGTTCGTTTGGTTAGATGAAATACCTGGTTCTTGTAAGTGGTATAGCAGCCAATTTGAGTGTTTAAGGTTACCACGATGGACAGGTGTAGGCGACCTGGTCGATGGTGAAGTAGTTGTTGTGAGATGAACAAGAATGGGTCAGCGGCAGCTTGTGAGCTCGCCGGGTTGCATCTCCTCCAGGTGAAGAGAATGCGCTCGTAAGTTCCTGTAGGCTAGGCAACGAGTATCTCTTGTCTGTAGTGGTGGAGGAGAGAGTTGGCTTTGTATATATCCCATCGTACAGAGGTAAGAGACGGGGTTAGATGCCAGCCCTGTATCATTATCGTTCTGTCGAACGTTACATGATAATCTAGGTATCTGAGAACTCCCACCGGTGGAAACTGCTCGATAGTAGAGAACGTTGTGCCTAGCCGCCGGCTGATGGGCTCTAAGCGGAAAATGAATGAATGGACCCATAATATACATGTGGGATCAAAGCTACGCTGACTATCCGTTACCCCATCACGCATCAAGAACGTGTGCTGATTTTCGTCAGCGTTGTAAATGGTACGTCGTACCACTGCTTTGTCGCAGGTATCATATTATTGTTCCTTTAACTACTCTCTTGTGAAAAACGCATTGCCAATGTGTCTCTTAGAATTACTTGCTTGCAAACCTCAAGGACACTAGGACTTTTCTTTAATATTTCCTTTCCAACATATCATTACTTACTTTCTCTTTACATTAGTGTACGTGGTTTGTTGAAATATCTACTGAATATTATATAGTTTGTACAGCGTGCTGTTAGGTTGCAAGTGTTACTCCCGTGTGTAGGGACACGCGAAAGAGGTGGTAAGTGATTGTACTGCCAACATGGCAATTTGCGATTATTTTTGTGCTGAGATGTAGGAAGTAGCCACTATTTTTGATCATTAATGCCTATTGAAATATGTTTTGGTATTACGGCTAAAATGATGCTCTACGGTTATAACGAGGGCTTTTTGAGGAAGCAAAAATATTCCATGGAAAATTGTACTTTTACGGGTTTAATAGTGTGTAGCGCGCTTTTGTTTTCTGTCTGGCGTGACTCAACTACCTTGCCCCAACTTCTCGTTTCCCGAAGTACTTTGTGCTGCTCTCATTTATCGTATTCTTCCGCCTTGTCATCGAACTCTCACAAACCAGGTGCACTGTTCTATCGATGGACTACCGTCCTTTCTAGTTCTGCTTTTCCGTCGTCTCTCACAGTCATTGGCATTTGTGGGTCGAACTTGATTGTTAGAATAAACAGTCCAAGCTATCGCTGTGCTATGGTGCATGTAATTTTAATCCATTATGATGAGGTTCTCTGGTTTTGGGTGGGTTTCCTACCAAGCAGGTTTTGTTAGTTGAAAACGTATAATTTTTCCAGTGCCTGGTATTTACTGGGATATTTATCGCACTTTTTCATTACTTGTTTCTCTCAACAAGGCATGTGGTGCTAACAGGCACACGCTTTGTCACTGGTCCCGGTATCGATTTCTGGCCGAAAATTGTTTCCTAGTTTAACACGCTTGTCATGGTTTCGCAATACCAGGCCAATGTTACGAAGTGAACCGGACTTGCCCCCACCCGAGGATCTACGTACACACTCCATTGTTTTCACTGCTAGTCCAGCATACGCGTGATTTAGTGTGCATCTTCTTATAGGTGAGGCTGGGTTGATGGCAGTCGTCGGTGGTGTCAATGAACAAAGTATAGCGGCACAATCTCATTGGGGTTAGACCAGGTAGCAAAGCACCCGACTCTTTGCTCATGCTGCCGTGCTCACCTTGAATGGCAGTGTGTGGTGTAATTAGTAGTTATGGAGGACGCGGTGCTTATAACCGGAGCATCTGGGTGCCATGCTCCAGTAGGGATACAGCCCGGATGTACCATCTCTCCGTGGTTGTGGCTCGTCTATTCTATTCCTCCAGTAACTGTATACGTAGTAGCAATAGAATAGCTGGCCGTCTAATGGGTATGTACCCAGTTGGGGCTAATTGCAAAAATAAGAATACATCGGCGGTTCTCTCTGTAAATGGTGACGGATTACCATACAGGTGAGCCTCGAGGGTAGGAGAAATCAAGCCATGTTTATTAAACACGGTGATAAGTGCTCTCCTGCCAGGTTGGAAGTAATCCTCCAGAATTCAGGTGTGGGTGACCTATTCCTTAGTTAAGTGAAAAACTGTCGAAGATTGCTTAAATATAAGCCTAACTCTATATAGGGGGGGCAAAAAAATAAAGAATTACGTGTGGAATGTTTTATGTACGGAAAGCTTCTGGTAGCAGCGACGTCAATGGTGGAGGGACTGTTAAAGCCTCGTAGTGGTCTACGCGTCAGCACCCAGATGCTCAGGAACAACTTCCGAGGGCCGCAGGGTGTGTAACAACCCTCTGGTCATCTCTCGGCCTTCACGTATCCTCTGTGGCGGCTGATGGCTATCAGCAAGAGTGTCCAGCCGCCCTCCAGGATTGTGGTAGACTAGTACTTCCGTGTACAAAATGGCGCGGGATTACTTGTAGAACCCGCTTTAATGTTTACATGCACACGTCTTGGCGATTCCTTACATAGTTCATACACACTAATGTTTGGCACTAAAATCCTGTGCAAGAATTATGCCGGTAAGTACTGCTATTTGGTTTGAGAAGGTCGGGTGAGTTATCGCTTGCAGGCCTGTGATTGATAGTGGGAAATGCTGCGTAGGCAGAGCAGCTATACTAATGTGGCGCTGTCAGATTTTCCGCTCGTTTTTACATTATAATGTGGTTTGAGTGAAATTTTCAGGTCTAATTAGGACACGGCAAGGATTGAACCTGGAACCCTGACATCTCACTATAATGGGGACCATACTGGCTGTTCTGGTTTTCGAGGTTAGGTGGAAGCAGAGACGTGTAATGTAATGTTACACGGATTTCATTTTTATATAGAATTAAGGTTTGTTGGTTTCAGGAAATGCACATTGTGTTCATTTTACTCAATGGTGATGCAAACTTGCAAGGATTACAATAGAAATACACATGTTCAAGAGGTGCTTATTTTACAAACAGTAAGTTTGCATGTTTTGTAAACCTTCACTATAGTGACTGAAAAAGCAGCACTTCAGTAGTGTGTGAATAATATTTGTTTATATATAAACAGCGACGTATACATCACGTTATGTTCTATCCCACAAGAACCTCAAAACAGTGCAACTCATGGAAGACAAGCTAAAGGCCCCCCCCCCCAATTTAATTTCGAGGTGAAGAAAAAAACCAGGTTGGAATGCCAACCTAGCTATAATATCCTACGTAATTGCTGGATGGAAGTGGCTGCCATGACAGGAAAATTGCAAGGGTGCATTGGCCTCACATTTGTTTATAAAGGTCTTTTTCTTCAGTGAAAAACAGCTGTGGTGGAAGGATACATTGTGGCCGTACTACTTTTCTAGAACTGTCAAAATTTGGTTTATTTTTTAATACGAATGCAAAGTAATTCATTATTGATTGTATGTGTAATACAAGTCAAAGTAATTTAGCATTGCTGTCAGTTTTAGTTACCTATATTTTTTTTTCACTGAAATCAGGCTTTCTGTTCTACCATTTTCCTGGGGGGTCCCTTCTCATGTGTAATAGGGTTATAAATATTTGTGAGAGTACATTGAAACACAGTGGTAGTAGCGTTCTGTACATTGTATGTATATTACACGACTACACATATTTATATATAAAATCGTTCACTTGCACATGTGACACTTACTAACAGGCTTAACAAATTAAGTAACTAGAAATACAGCATTTGTAATATGGTTTTGAATTTATAAATTATTTATACAATCTGACGGATAACCCCCAAGGTGGGGAGGAGATGTGAAGGATATTAATATTTAGTTTGCTTCTGCTTGAGTACAGCTTGTACACACTTTGCCATTGTGGGGGAAGCACGGCTAATGGCGTCTGTCATGAAGAAGTCTTCCAATAACTTCTGTTTTACCTCCAGAGGTTCACTGGTGACGTGATGTTGAACTAGCTATAACATACATTGACAAATATCGTTAACTCATATTACTGTCTTACTAACTTATAATTAACAGTAGCATGGTGTGCATTTAGTGATATAGGAGCCGATGACTAAAGTAGATTTCCCAAACCGTATCACTGACGGAGCTGTTGTAGGAAATTTCAGAGGTTCTATTAATAGCACTGGTCAGTCAGGAGTATTACATTTCTGGTGAGCTAGGGCAATTTCGGTCCGGTGCTAAAATGTGAACAAGTGGTTTACAAATTGTAAAATATTTATTTAAGAAATTGCCCGCAATATGTGAGTTAAAAGTACATTTAGCATTGTCATATGGGTGGAATTCTTCTACACAGATGTTTGTGTTAATACCTGGGGTTTCTGTCACTCCTGTGGGATTGAATAACAAATAAAGTACCATATTGCTTGGCACTCACTTTGTTATATTGTACAGTGTCTGCTTTATTGACTGTAATCTAATTCATACTGGTTTTAGCGTAGTTCACAGATAGCTCCAGAAATGATTATTGTGCAGTTCGCGGATCATTACAAATGATAATGTAACATTTACCGCATTGTGTTCTTTCAATGACATTACATCTTGAAAGCAAAGGGTAGTTCTAATTGCTACTTTCTCGTAGGAAGAGGTGTAAAAGATGTTTTTTTACGAGGACGTTAAATGTGATGGCCAAGCCGCCCTTGATGGGACGTACGATGTGCCTTGGCCGAATGGAATAAACGTGCGGTCAATACCCAGAGGATTGTGTTCTGCGACTATTCTATCAATGATGTGGGGTGACAAGCAGGATGCTTGTCACGTAACACTCATGGACACATGTTTTGTAAGAAACGATAACGTTTTTTTTCCTAATGTGCTACACAGATTCAGTATTTCCAGCTTGTTAAAGATATGCACAGTAAACATGGTCATTTACAATTTCTCATAACCGTTTCGGGTTATCACCAGCAGTTCAAGTAGGATCTATTTGACCACCTATAGGTATTAATCCTATAAAAATCCCAGTATTAAATACAATAATTTTATTAACTTCAGGTGTAATTATTACATGAACCCATCATAGATTATTAAACAATAATAAAAAAGTTTAACAATTACTATTGTCTTTAGGTAATCATAAGGACACATTTCAGGAGTAACAACTTACCTTCGATAGTTCCATAGCTTGTTTAAAGTAATTTGCGCCCTCAATATCTCCATACCGGGTGATGTTTGGTGATACCTCTGTCAGCCGATTCCTTATTTCTGTTTGATTATCGTAGGGGAGACTTTTGCCAACAATCTGGAATATGACATAGGAAATCATTTCTTTACATGAAATGTGGCATAAACAGTGTATTAAAGACTTGATGCCTCTAATTTCTACGATCCTTTGGTTTACAACTAAACACAAGAAGGTTCGCTTGTAACCTATATAATGGGACACAATACTGAAGTTTCATGTCTTTTACTACAATGAATAGTTAATTTAAATTCATTGAAACGTATGCTTTTGCCCCTTGTTACACAAAGTTTGATTGCTTCTACATGCCACGAGACGTCTGGAATTGTAACAGACACACACTTCACGTCATGACAGATTGTACTGTTAGACACCTAGACTATTCGTGGAAGATTGTCCGGATATTATGATGAGCTACTAGTACGATCAGGATGTATGTTGAGTCTACCCCCTCCAGCAAGGGGGTGCACCATCCCAAGTATAAATAACGGGGCAAGCGCCTTGTAATGCCAGTTTGTCACAGGCCTTCACTACGTTCTGTAGTGTCGCATGTCCCAACGGAACTATCGACTCCTCTCCTGGTCTTCACCACACTATTGGTGAAGACGAAATCCATCGTCGAACCTTAGATATTTACCATTCCTTCGGGGTAACATTGTAGTCTGGTTAAAGGTATTGTAGAACACTCCTTCACCCATTTCATGTGGGTTTAGGCTTCCGTAAGCAACATATTAAGCCTGGACGATCACCCTTTCTGTACTCTACACTGTCTAGGATTGTTAAGCTCCAAAATTAGGTATTCTCGCTCTCTTGAGATCAGTTTGGTGTTTGCTACCTCCACCGTGCCGAGGGGGCATTCTCTCAGTTAGGAAAGGCTCAATCGAGTGACCTGACACTCCGTATCCACTGTGTTTCTGGTGTTAGATAGGGAGGTAAGGCCTCATGCCATATCCCTACCAAAGTGGTATCTGCAAAGGAGTAAATCGAGCTGAGACAACATCCAACTACCAGCCGCAATCTAGTTTTATCCGAACAGAACTCTAGCACCTCAGTCCCAAGGAGTGAGATGCAGAACTTCATCGGAGACCGATTATAAGCTGTTCCGCTTAGCTTGACGGCGACACACCCAGTGCTGGCAACCTACTTAAATGGACAGGCCAGGTCACTTTGCCTCTGTAATTGGTGGTTTTGGGGAACGCCGTACCCTCTGACTACTTCACGTGGTAAACAGTACAGACTACCACCTGCATTGGATTTCACCCCCGGCGTAGCATGGATTGAGGTCACGTACACTCAACTGGTCAAGCGTAGCCCCAGTATACTAATAAAGGGGATTCTGCCAAGCTGTAAAATCATAGACCATTCCATCAGTGTTACATTTTGGACGTGCTTTAGTGCCCCCAAGTTTCCCCACGGGTGAGTCACCAAAGAGATGTGCTGGCATACCTCTCCAAAATACAGGAAGTCCCATTTCAGTAGCAGTATTTTGGCCCTAACGTGGGGCATTGGGCTGACGTGAGTGCTACTTTATTCCTAACTGCCTGGCATGGTAATGCTCCTACTGCCGACAATGGCTGGGAAGATGAAGCCAGATAGGCTAATATAATTAGTGTCAAACCAAGCAAACGACATTCTGTAATTACATATCTTGTCAGGGACGTAGTGCGTTACATACTATGTGTGGAATCATACCACCATAGATACATAGGGTGGTTGGGTGATGGTTTAACGGTCAGAAGGCTGGCATACCCTCCATCCTCCCGCATTGACAGTGTACGGGACTTTCGCCTATTCTGTCTTAGTGCCTTGTGACTTCATTCTGCTTTCTGTTGGTGTTTTCTCAGTTAAATCTGCCTCCTCCCCAATTGGTTATGCCCTAACTTTAAGTATTAAAGCCTTTACCCGAGTACTCCATCATGGGTCATCGGAATGCCTCAGTGTTTTTCGGTCAAAACTGTTCAACTTAATCTTCAATTTAGGGAAAGTCCATTAATAAATGTTGTATCGTATCATACATATCACATATCTTCATAATGAGAATGGTACTAGTCCAGGAATGTATAGCTCTGTTTGAAGGTTGCCTTTATCAGTATGCAACTGAGATCTATAGTGGTCCGTTTATTGTTCATCCTCTGCTCCATACTTGGGCGGATCTAATAGGTGATCCTCGCCTTGGTTGACTAATCCCATCTCCAAGGCGTTGTGCTTCATTAACCTTTGTTCGTGAATTCAGACTAGTAATCGGTCCTTGCGCTATCAATAAATCTACCGGCAGGACACCCACCGATACAGGGAGTGCCTTGTTGGACGCCATCATATACACTTTCAGTGCTGCCTCCTCTTGTGCCATGGTAATTCAGCATGTGTGTGCCACAGTATTGCACCACGTGCAATAATCCCTTCAAATGCAGCTTTGTAGATTTTTCCGATGTGTAGGGAAATTCAAGCCCTACTCAGTATTTCCAATGCTCCGAGTTGAGGGAAAACTACAACCGCATTGCGGGACATATATTGTATGTGTTCTGAAAAAGCTAATCTTGTCATCTAGGATGACTTCCAAGTACTTATATCGATGGACCCGTTGGAGAAACTCTCCATTGAACTGTATCATAGGATTCCTGGCGAATCTTCCCTCAAATGTCTTAGTCTAACTGGTGGAGAAACTGAACTCTTGTATTACTTTTATAGTGAATGTGACCTTCTCTTTGAGTTGTTCCATTGATCAGGACTAAACCAAATATAGGTATATGTTCTAAAGGATTGACCCTTTGTTAGCTTCTTGCTAACCTGGACAGTTCTTGGAATATACCATGTACCGCTGTCCTTATCATTTCATAGCATGCTGTATATGTTTGCAGGGAACTTTTCTTTGCTTTAGTTGCTGCATTACCTCAAGCCACCGGGTATTGTGAAAGGATCCTATGCTGAGAGATATGGCCAGAGCATATTGTTCTGGAAATTGCAGTCTTGACTTCTTTGGCGAAACCCATATTGGTGTCCATTTGATTCCAAGGCCACCACCATTCTGTTGTTCATGAGCTTTTCGTAGTAGCCCAGCAGTGCCAACGGTCTGTAGGATTTGCCCTCAGCCTTCTTTGTATAATATCCCAAGTATATCTTTCTTCCAAGGGCAAGAAAACAGACAACCATTGTAGATGTGTAGTAGCTATTCCTTCACTCTTGAGAAGTACCTCTTGATTTCTGCACCTACTCCATCCAGTCCAGGAACTGTTGTTTGTGAGTCATCAGGCAGCAGGGTGTGGAGAAAGGTACTTCACACTCCCCTCCGAATCGGGACCCAGGCGCTGGATTTGCCTTCATTTTATACACCATTCAATAGGGGGTCGCTCTTCCGTTTTTCTTCAAACAGGAATAGTATGTCGGTGCACCGTAGCGTATGGACCACACATCCCACCCCTACACTATGTACAGGGGGACCACACGAGGACCCTCTTGTGTTCACTACACAATGTAAGGAATTTCATATCACTGAAATTCCTCATATGGAATGGGATATTAGGGCACATGACCTCGGATGGTGGCGGAAATTCGGTGAAGTTAAATCAGTAGCCATCTCGACACACAATCAAAAATCACTTCAGTGCGGGTCTAGCCACAAAATGGGAAAGTCCATGCAAGATCATTGGACATCAGGAAAATGTGTATTGGGTTGAAGTGTTCCGGGTGCCCATTTGTACCACCGCAGGCACAGCAACTTCCCGGCTGATCTCGAGTGGAGTTTCCGAAACCCATGGTAGCCGAATCTGTGCCTACCATACCTTCTACTCCAACGGAGTTACACGCAAGTTCACCGTCCGACAAAAATAAAGTGGACGCGAGGTTCCTTGGCCCGAGAAACACGCCTGCCTCAGAAGCCATCAGCTCGACCGGCAACCCCAGTACGGCTGGCCTTGATGGGCCACCTAAACATAGAGACTGCAGTGCGGAGAGGTACCTACCAGAACTGCGAGTCAAGACATGGACTTTCGCACAGCGGTATTCCAGCTGGTACCATTGGTCGTGATCTACCTGGATGCCCCGGTGTCACCAAGCGCCGAAGCCGACTCCCCGGCCCTGCTTCGTGAACGGAGAAGAGCCCCCAACAGATGTTGTCAAGACGGAGCTCCCCGTCGGGCCTCTCACACAGGCGTGTCCTGGTTGGCATGGTAAGTGAAAAGAGCTATTCCACTGCCTCACATGACTAGTGTGGGTCGATCCGCCGACGAAGCATGGGGTAACCCCCCACCCCCCCCCCCCCTACCGTGACAGTGCGACGGGGGTTACAAGTCGACCTCTGTATTCCGTACTACCAGGTCAGGCCCAGCTATGTCAACGTGGTGGAGTTTAAACCTTAGACATACGAGTTGGCATCTGCTGGGTGTTATGCCCTGCACCTAGCGTAATTGAGCTGGCACGCGTGCCTGCTGCACCGCCCTCCAAGGTCAAGTTGGCAGGTACCACCCGGAGCATTGTGTGGCCATTCCCAGGACCCGAACCAATAGACAGTGGAATATATGGGGGAAAGAGAGCAGAAAAAGGTTTTATCAGCGTCAACGTGGAAGGTCAAGTATAAATATTGACAGAATCCAGTACGCTGTAATGGAGGGGGAAACAGCAGCCATAAAGAATCCATGAAAACAGTGACATTGAAAATAAGTATTCCGGTGAATGTAATATAATCCCCGATGACAAGACTTCAGAATTCTGTGAAGAAAGCGAGACCCTAAGTGCAAATATGTTAGGGAATAGCAATGAGTGTGGAACAGCGCAATCGAGTACTCATATACGCCCAACCGAGAACCCATGACGTATCCCTGAACTCTATCCAAATGTAAAGGAAACACAAACTGCATAGTGAAGGAAGGAGGACTAGGGATACGTGGAAGCCTGCGTATTATTGTTGTAAATAATAGGAAAATGAAATAATGTGTATTACGAGTGCTATACTTTTTCCTTAATTGAGGGTTACCCA
The DNA here is from genome assembly GCA_029891345.1 of Dryococelus australis. Lineage (NCBI taxonomy): Eukaryota > Metazoa > Arthropoda > Insecta > Phasmatodea > Phasmatidae > Dryococelus > Dryococelus australis. Next base: position 29,046,251 of record CM057007.1, on the reverse strand, counting down.
TACACATTTTCCAGTTAGGTAAGTGTGTATTGCATTTGGGTATAACTCACGCAACTTAGGTTTAGTGTCAAATCCCGGGGAAATAAGGTTCAGAAGTTCTCATGCCCCCTCTCTAGATGTGAATCTGCCTTGCAACCGATAGGAGGCTACAGAGTAAGCGGCTTGTAACATGCCTTCAGCGCCAGGGCAGGCAGAGAGATATTCAGTACACACACGTGAGTTTGGGATAGTAAACAATCTACTTGCCCCAGTGTTCAGAATTATACATGAACGCATGTCACGTTAAACTGTAAAGTCTCTGTGTATATACCCACAGCTGTGTCTTTTCAGTTTCCCTGAAGGAAGTGGACATTTACCCTCAACATATTACAACTCCCCAGGGGGCCAAAACCATTTGCACGCAACCTGTCCTGGGGGAGGGGGGGGGGGGCGAGAGAAAATGAGAGAGCTACTAGGAAAACCAGACCATGGCAGCACCATGCAGAGAGCGGCCTAGACTGAAGGGAACGCCACCCGCTGTAAGGCAACAGTCCGGAATCACCTACCCACCAAAATTTCATGCAATGATTCTTTGTTGTAGGAGAGGGAAGGCGATTAACATGTGATGCATATATATATATACACGCACACACTAAATTTCTGTTTTGCTGCACCTAACAATCATAACGTGCACGCCACATGTACTAGAAGTGATACAATTCTAAACGCAGTTAATCAAGCCCACATTCCACCTCCATAAATAAGGTGGGTGCCTGGAGACCAGAGTGCAAATGAAGGAAGAGAATATTAAATAGCTCCCCACTGAGAAGGGGAACCAGTAAACCACACCGGCGAAGTTGTGCCTGACTTCACGAAGACCTACTTCCAGGTGCCCCGAGAGATAACGGCAAGTACGGCTCTGCATACGAGGGAGAAGAAACCAGAGACAAACCCTGTGTACTAGGACATATGGCAGTTTATACCGGCAGCTCACCTTCGCACACGTCATGCCAGGACTATTTGCTCTCTTCCGCCTCATGAAGCGCACACAGTCATCGCCAGTTACCCCCCTTACTCTTGATACTTGCCATCAACCTCACCCCCCCTTTCAGGAGAACATTGGCTTCCGTTACGGTTTAGTTGTTACCACGGCTACCTAATTTGTTACACTTTACAGTTCAGGCAAGGATCTTCAAGCCGACAGGCCCCTTCACCTGTCTTTACTTACATTCAAGGAGTTAATTAGTGCCTTGATTACAGCGGGAGAGTGCGTGTCATCATGTTTGATCTAGACAGAATAAAACACGCTACTATTCTAAACCGACATTGGCTCTGTCGCATGAATTGTGCTTAGTCTTCCCCGCAAAGGAGAGGCGAGGAACCATGTTATTGGACCAGTAAATGTGTGAATACGTCATTTCTTGTGTGTTAGTGACTGTCTTGGGTGTTCAATTTCCCGTTCTGCCATCCCTCGTGGTTTCCAAATTTGGCAGACTTGCACTGGACCAGAGTTGGCAACCCTGGATTGCCAGGAGGTAGTCTGTTATTTGTGAAGCATGATGGTGAGTAGTGCCATTCAGGTAGCTTCACGTTCTATCTGTGCTTTAATTTCGCATCCTAAGTAATCTCCGAATACCATCCATTTTATCCCATCGTAGCAATAACATTCTTGAATTGACACTGGTTTGTCGAACGTAGCTTATGACTGCCATCTTACCCCTAAGGGGAATTACAATCCGCCTCCTACTACTACTGAAGCGTTTTGTGTGTCTGGGCAACATCAGATAAGGGAGCCCTTATCAAAGTTGACAGGTACAGTCTCAGCACTACGGAAATATGTCCAACCATAGGACATTCAGTATTTAAACATGAAAAAGCATTTGTCAAAATCCTCTGTCTCATGGCATGCCAATTTTGGAGGATTAACTGCTTCCTGATTAAAACATTATGAATAGAAGCCCATAATAATGTTGTGCATGTAAGACAAACTTAAGTACTGAACTATCAGTGTCAAACATTTATGGCATTTGTTGTCCTAGGTTTTGAATTGTAGATGATACCTTATTTTTTATATTCCTTTTCTGTCAGAAAACCTAGTCTTCCTTTCGGGCAAATTCAGTACATCGTCAACACACAACTCCTTATATGGCCACACATACTGTGAACCTGGTGCACTTGTGGTAGGGCTACGACCGCGAGCAAGAGGCCTTGTCAGTTAACCCACTCAGATCATTGCGTGTAACACGCTGGAGGGATTGCCAGGTCTGGTAAGGATGGAGCTACTCCTTCTGGGATACACTGTAGCTAGGGCATCGTTGCATGCCACCCTGTTTCGGACGGGAACTGTAACACCTCATCCCTGGTTAATGCCATTCCCCCATAGAAGGGAAGTAAGTCGAGCGACTGGAAGACAGCTGCTATCCTAGCTGGAAATTAAGCATTGCTTGAACGGCCTGCCCTAGCCTTCACCTACTTTACCCTCTGGAAGCAAGCTCACTGTTGAAACCTCAACTTGCAGTTCCCCCTGGCGAAAAACACTGGAGCTGAATACCCCGTTGTTGGGTACCTCTGCCTAGGCCAGTCGACGATGTTGACCAGAACAGCCTCTCACTAGAGCCGACCAGCGGACACTGTTGTCGCCGCCAGCCAGCTGGGTCAGGAGACCCCCAGGTTGCACCTACGCCGACAAGTACCTGATGCACGGTAGTGGGAGGTAAGCCAACGCACACGAGCTCATCCCATCTCAGCTAGACTTTGTGACGAGCCGGCGGCCTACTGCCCGACTTGTTTAAAAGCGCCATTAAGACCAAGGGTCAGATTCTGCAGATGTCTCCGTGGAGCCTGTGTGACTGATGCGCTCTTGTCCCTAGACCGTCAGTATTTTCGACTAATTTTGACCCATCCCTGAACCCTTGATTTGCAGGGGTCGTACTGCAGTTCAACGTTGTCATTGCTTCAATTTTACTCTCAGTAAAATAAGGGCATGCTGAATTAAAAAACTATACATATTAATAATTTTTAATTTTCGGTATATGAACAAAATTGAAATGTGGCTAACAATCTTGTAGATTTATATCTTTTACTTGATAAGTTTAAAACATAAATTGTTTAGTTGCCCTGACCTGAGATTATTACTAAAGTATTTTTTGTGTGTAGCTTTTATTCTACAATTTTGAAGAATTTGTGTGGAATTTATTTACCTACATTTTTTTTTATGTTTACTTAAAGCATCAAATGATACACAGTGTGATAATGACTTAACAGAGATTTCCATCAGCTTTCCAAAATACTTTACGTGCTAGTAGAAGTTTTTCATTTAATTACTTATACTTCCATTGTATCGGATATCTGCTGTATCAGAAAGGAAGCATCAATCTGTACCAGCTCAGCACTAAAAAATAGTATGAATTAATGTAGAGACTATTTTCTAAAAATAACATACCTGTTTATAGAAAATAATTTTGTAGAGCAGTAGCATAATGACCTATTGATTGTGTGTTTTAATTCTATAAACCAAAGGTTTGCATTCTTCTACCAACTATATTGCTGGTAAAATCCTGCTTCCTACGTAAATATAAAAATAAATGCTACAAGGAGACAAAATTAATGCTCGGTCTCTGTGCTAAAATTAACATTAATTCCCTCTCTCACTCCGATAGGAAAATGTTGCATGATAGCGGTTTATGTTGAAGTCTCGATGTAGTACAATACTGTTCAGTGTAAAATGCCACTTTGAAGCAGAACACGTTCTCTCACCTCTGACAGGGCGCGGATGATTTTCCAGTCCTCCCGTGCGAGTCCCGGTGGTGTTACGGCCACTATGGTTTGCTGGGCGCGACCTTCAGTGTTCACGTATGTTGCCTGCTTCTCTGTGTACGCTGCCCCTGGTAGGATAGCATCTGCGATGGCTGCCCCTGCATCTCCATGATGACCTGTCCCACACCACCGGTATATCACACCATGTCCACCGCTACAGCTGGAAGCACAGCTTGTACTGAACACGCCAATAAAATGACAGGGAAACCCACTGTTACGTCCAGCATCACAAGAAGACTACTTGCTAGTCAGTGTTTTGTGTATAACAGCCAGTCTTAAAGTTTGCATTCAGCACGTATTATTATTATTAACCATGTAAAATGACAAAAAAACATTGATAACATTACAAATGAAAGAAAACAGAAGATATGCTGCGAGGTTGGTTCACCTTGGTAAATAATGAAAGTGTCCGGGGCAAGGTCGCTCCTGGTGATGACCTGCTCATCGGCCCCCAGCAGATAGAGCACCCGTGGTGGCTTGCTCTTGATCTCTGCTACGCTGCTCTTGTAGCCCAGGTCGAGCGCTGCCACCTGCGAGGCCACCGTATGCAGGATGTTCAACACTTTCCAGTCCTGTGGTGCCTGGAACCATCACCCATCATTAGGAAGGTACACCACACACCACTGTCCACCCTAGTCAATACACAACGTTCTCTCATTGTAAATAATTGTATGGGTTGTGTGAAATGGAAAACAACTAAATTTACGAACACGAAGGGATGGGTTGACTTAGGCTGTTGTTCCCCGCAGTAATGCAAGCTGCAGGGTGACATACCTCGAGCAGAAACTGTCAAGATCAACAGCAGGTATAGTCCAGATGCAAATACCAACATTTACAACTAAACGTTAATGGATTACACTTTTTAACAATAGTGATTTCGCATCTCCAGCTCAGTTCTACGCATAGCCTTGCATCTCAGTTTACGTTACAATTAATTCGGACGTGTGGTGAAATTGTTCTGTTCACAGTTTATAACTCACATTTTAGATTGGGTAGCCGCCCGAAGGAGTGTCAGTTTTCAACTCTTGGACTGTTTTCTGTTGCCAGTCTTTCGCTGAGCGGTCTTCAGCTGCCGCCAGCATACATTGATAAGTCTGATCTATCATCTTACTGCGCTAGCCACTGGAGATTCTGTTTTACCTGCCTGCACAGGACCATTTTAGATACCCTCTGTGTTAGCTAGGGTCATCTGTTAGCTTCATTCTTCGCTTTTGCTTCCTTCCTTCACTGCATGTGCATTTCAGAAGGAAATCCCATTTCTTATCCTGCCACACCCTGCACTGTGCCACCTAACAATAGACCCAGTGGCCCATATGAGAAACAATGGATAGGGAGCTCCCCTAGTTACAAGTTGTTCTCACAGTGCTACGCACCACCATCTCTTGCTCTTTCTACACCAGTCGCCTCTACCGGTATCTACGCACAAGTGAGAGTACATCACCACGTCTATTTCCGATCATATGGAAATAAAACGTGTGCCAACTGTACCCTTGAGTACCATACTTCCTGTAGACTTAGCACCTAGTTCCCAGGTCACTCCACACGTGAAGAGAAACGCAGAAGTTCCTGAGAATGTACTCAGACGAGCCAGTACACGATGTTGCCAACCCACAAGCATGTAGCATGGCCAACCTTTCTATCTACTTTGTAGGTAGAATGGCGGAGCCCACACAGGTACATTATTCCTATACTATCTTGTCAACTCGGTGCTCGCTCCTTTTCCACTGTACCTTTATGCCAGGAAAAAATGAGTATTCCCTGAGTTGGGAAGACTCAGCTAGGACAACACCCATGTGTAGCGACCAGTCGATGGCCCATACGTGGTCAACACACCATTAGAGTCACAAGGAACCTGCCTTTGCCTCACGGACGTGAGAGGGTGTTGTATGTGTACAAATGACCTATTCCAAACACAATGGTCTGAAGAAAAGAGTGAAGCGGACTTTTACTCTCCTCTCGGCATATGCAAGAGCTAACCCCCAGCCCTTGTAGCCACCGTTGCCAAGCTTACCCCCAGAGAACGGGTTCAAGCTCTGAGACACCTGTAGGACCCAGATACCAAGGGAACTGTTTGCTGAACCAACCCGCACAGGCCCAGAAAAATTCCTGTAATGGGTACTGGGACACCTCAGCCAGCTAGACCGAACACCCACCGAAGCCATCCCAGAACGCCTGTGTCCAACTCCACAGCCCTCACCTCAACAGCATTCTACTCCAGTACCCTCTCAACTCATTATTGGACACCGAATCGGAAGTACGTTGCCCAGGTATTCCAAATAAGACACCAACCTTAAACGCAAGATTATCTTGCCCTATCGAGCCACCCACCCCTCAAGTGAAGTTAATTATTCTAATTTGTAAAGGTCACATGGAGACACCATGCATCGCTGCCTTAGACACAAGGCTCATCTGCAGGAGGTAAAAGCAATCTAGGTTATGACAAACCTAACTGTTTTCCAAAATGTTACGTAAGACCTCTACCTCACTGATCGTATATCAAATTATATTTTTTACATTTGAAAAATACAGCATACATAACAATTAAGTAACACTCATGGACACATGTTTTGTAAAAAACGATAACTTTTTTTTTTCTAATGTGCTGCACAATTTCAACATTTCCAGCTCGTTAAAGATATGTACAGTAAGTGATACTATTTCTCTTAACCATTTCCCTCATTACATCTGGTGAAGGTGAGTACATACTCCACTCTTGAGGGTGAGAGACTGGGCAATCTGCTGGGCAAGTGCCAGAATAGCAGAGCCGTCTGCACGGCTGAGTTGTGCGGAGCCCAGGACCACAAGTGGGTGCTTCGCTGCAGCCAGGCACTGGGAAAATGCATGGTTACCGGCCGCCAACTGTCGCAAGACGTCCGTGCTATCCCCCAGGTGCTGCACATTTCCAAAAACCATGTCAACATTCCTGTTGCAGACCATGGAACATACTTTATCTCTATCACAAACACACAGTTTCACATAATTTAAACTACACACAACAGTGAAGATTTATTTTATACATAAAGTATATTGAAGAAGATTTTGCTCATACACATTCCTTTGGAACATTTTGTGCTGTATTGTAAAGTAAAAAGTTACAGAGCATGAAATGCATCACTCAGGAAAAATATCTTAATAAATGTAGGTAAGAACCATTATCTGGCCCTGACCTTTGTGTTTCTATACTGTTTCCACAAATCTCATGACATGTACTTAACATTAAATTATGCCTCACACACTCTTAAGGAGAGAAGTTTACTTTATGAATTATATGTTAGAATTTAACATTACAGACCTCTGATATAGACTCCAAAAGAATACAGTAGCACCTCACTAAAACAACCCCTCACAGTTTCCAGAAATAAGGTGAATATGGTGGGAAGGTCACTATAGATAATTTGGACCAATCATTTCTCACCCCCAACCCCTATACATATAACTTTACAATCTGTGTTCAATTGCTTTTCACACAAAAATAAAATACTTTTTATTTTAATATAACGTTTTTTTTTAATAGGTAGACACCTGAAAAAAATTATACCCAAGAGGCATATAGTTAGCATCCCCTTATCTTCCAAAATTATAACTAGAAATGGATTTCAAGTTAGGCAGGTAGGTAAGTAAGTGGGCTTAACGTCTCGTTGACAGCGATGTCATTAGAGATGGTGCAAGTTGCACAGGGAAGAAATATCGGGGAAGGATTCGGCCATGGCCTTTGTTAGGGACCCATCCCAGCATTTGCCTGGAGGAATTTCGGAAAACCATAATCAGGATGCCCGGACCGGGAATCAAACCAGGGTCCTCCCGAACGCGAGTCCAGTGAGTTACTATTGCGCCACCTTGCTCGGTATCGAAAAATAGAATTTCGAACCAAAACTGTACTTTAAGGTTATATTCAGTTTAGTTCCAGATTCATTGCCATGTAAAAGAATGATTCTAGTTGGTTAGAAAATTTGCCTGAAACAAACTTACTTCACCTCAATGTTGTGCCGTTTTTCAAATTACAGAAAATTGGACAGTACAACATGGAACTATTAGTGCTGGGTTTGTGCAGATTGTTTATGTTACATGTCTAAACAATTAGAGGAGAAATTGTGAACATGATTATACATGTTTGTTTGTGTTATATGACTAGTGATCTATTAGAGATGTCGCATTGTACTATTTTTTCCTAGGAGAACAAACGAAGAATAGTGGTAAAGTCAGGGAATAAAATCAGTCATGAGAAATTTAAGAGTGATAAGTGTAGTTTTACTAAGGAAAACATTTTTTTACACTATAGCATATATGTAGATAGCCAAATTGTGGCCCACTACATCTCGTATTTTTGTGATGGAGGAAGGGTGGGAATAGATCTCTATTTATCCACATGCTGGAAATAGTACAGAAATAAAGAGTATGGATGGGGGGTCGACAAGATGACTACACACACGGCATGAGATTCTGAACTGCCAGCCACCTCAACCACTATACCTAACAACTTGCCATTTATTTGCATAAAGTCCATGTTCAATAATCTCTAGCAAGAAGATGACCCAGTATTTTTAAGTACACATAAGTATATTTCAATAGGTTGACGCGTGACGTCATTCGACTAAGGAGGTACGTCATGGCCCAAATGTTTTGGTGGGTGTGAGGGCAGACACGCTGGGGTGAGTTTTAACTCGAGTTACAGCACGGAACAGGAGCCCGACAAGCGGAGAGAACTCGTCGTGTGGCTTTCCGGCTGGATGGCAAGCAGAATCTTACATTTAGGAGGAACCACTCTCACTTGTATTACTTGGGGACTGGTGGCCTGTTGGTACCTATGCAGGAGGCAGAGCGATGGATGCAGTGCGGCGAGGCATTTTGACAATACGTGCCGGTTTATAAAATATGGAAACAACATGGGAAATATTTAAGCACCGGCGGAACCATGCACGGGGTCTTACTGCAGTCAGCCGCTAAGATGGTACGACGACAGGGATTCCGGGCCGCCGTAGCGCAGCTGTGATCAGCCTTCGGCATCATTAAGGTGATGACGTTCCAATAGTCCCAACAGGCTTCTTAAAGACTTTATATAAATAGTTGCACGTGGTTTAAAGTTGCAACTAAATAGTAAATTATATATTGAGCTACCCCGATGTCAATCACAGTAGTTAATGTAACTTAAAGGAAAAAGTATTGTTGAACATAATGTAAAAGCAGTACATTTATCTATTTTAAATACACGATGCAGGAGATTATTACGTGTTATTCAACTGTGCACGCTTCCCCCCCTCATCACTTGTACGGCCACCACATTATACAGTTACACTGTGGAGGCCGCTGGACCTGCTACAAGGGAGGTGGTGCGCTGGGGCTGGTACCGGGACCTGGCTTGCAGGTGGACATCCGGGTTGGCTGAACACACATGTTTTCTCACTGTTTGTATTACAAATGAAATATTTTAACTTTTTAACACTGGTAAAAATATAATTTTAACGAAAGATACAATACTTGCAAGTTAAGAGAGGTATAAACCGCTCGTGATACACAGATTATGTAAAAAATAACCAAAAACGTTAAACTCTCCCTCAAACTTACAAGTTAATGAACACGCTGGTTTGCTGGAGGGTGGTCTGGCCTTGGTACCTACAGCACCACCACTCTGCAATTCCTTGCAATTGATTGTGACAATCCCTTTGGCGGTGGTTATGTTTGATGGATGTGCCTGGCGGGTCAGGGTTTGGCCCACCTCGGGGCACTCTGTAGTTTTCCGCCTAACTGTAGGGGGGAATCGAACCCCAGGGTGTGCTTAATGATGTGTATCTCTTTACCCGGGAGTATAACCTTACTCACCGTGAAGGTTGCCAAGATTCTGGACACCACCTGTCCAAGGTTGAATTTAAATAATTACATTAAAATGGTGGTGAATCGTGAGTGATCCATACATCAATTAGCATGGGATGGGGTATATCTATCCTGACTGTCGTCGTTCCACGTTTCGTGGGCCAAACCGTCATACAAGAGGGGATCGCTTGGGGAAGCCTGATTAGTACAAGCCTCTAAATATGTGTTTTAAAATACGTTAAGCCAGGTGAATGCAAACCTGGTTATGATTCCGTCAAAATAAAACTTCCAAACTTCTCTATCTGAATTTACAGCGACGATTACCGAGGGGGACGTAGGACATCGCGAAGGCCTACTGCCACAGAGTCAAGGATGACCTGGGTAGGGGATGCAGAGTGGACATTGAGGTTACCTCTGGAGAGTAAGCTTTTCCGAGCTGGTGCCGGAGGTTAAGCCATTCCAAGCTGCTGGAGAGAGAGCCTTCTCAAACTGTAGGCTGGGAGAGGAGGAGGTCCTTTCAGACCCAGGAGAGCTTGCCGACGAGATCTGGCAAGAGCGTTTCGAAGGTTCCTTACATAGTCCCAAGCTTCATCTTGGTGGCTCTCTCAGGAGTGCAGGGGTGGCAAGCCTCTCGACACGGAGGCCGGTTATCTCTGGTAGCGGGCAGCTTAGCGTATTTCGTATCGCCCTTGATTGGGGCTGACAATAGTTTTACCTTCTCTGCCCAAGGCTCAGCATCTGTGACGTCACTGGGCACAGGGGTGCTGCGATCTGGTGGAGATCTTTTCAACTTCCTTATCGATGTCAGCTGGTCCATGGCTTGACGGGTGAAAATTTTTAATGATGGGGTGGCGACCGCATGTTGGAATATGTGCGGGCAGTAAAATTTCATAATTTATATTTTTAATATGCGCGTGTCCGTGGTTGTCCAGGCTTGTGAAACCAACTCTGGAAGCACTGGAATTTCGTATGCCACTGTTTTGACTTGTCCTGAGTCTTCAGCGCTCGATGGGGCGAAGGCATGCATCAACATCATACATGTGGTGATTTTACGAATGATGTGAAAAAAAACGCAAATATACTATGATTAATGCAGTCTGAGTTCTGTCTGAACATTATTTTAATTCTTGGATGTTTGTTGCCAGGCTTATTCGACATAAAACATGAATTGCAAAGAGCTTTAGGTGGCTCTTAACAGCGAGGTCTTGGGAGCCGATGAGGGTGAAGCGAGTATGGAGCAGCATCTGAATGACGGGGCAGGGGGAACGGCAGATCCCAGAGGAAACCCGCCGACCAGTAGCATCGTCCGGCACAATTCCCAAGTAGGAAAATCCGGGAGTGACTTTGCCAGGAATCAGACCCAGTTCGCCTATGTGCAAGATGCAAACTTTTAATTAATTTAATGCACTCATTAGTTACTTCAGCAGCTTAATTTTACTTTAAATTGGTGTACTGGTAACAGAAAAAAACACGCCATTGGTCACTTGTGACTGCTGAAAATGTTTCTTGCTTGCCAAATGTGCTACAACTCTTAAGAGCTAACAGATATATGATATACATTAGTTTTTCCAGCATGGTGGACGGAAGAGGTTTTCAATAATAATAATAATAAGTTGCTCTAGTATTCCAAGTTAGGACCTACTGGTCCTACTAACCTGTGGAACAGTTCGTGAAGAATATCATAACACAAATTAGCTGTCATTCTGGAAAAACAAATTCTCTAGTACGGAATCAACTACGAAAGTAAGTTAACCTTAATGCGTGTTATGAGGTGATTGAATGAGAGAATAATTTCAAATGCTACATGTAAGCACTGCATGAATAGCAGGACACGCGAGACTTGTGTCCCAAATCTACCCCACTGTGGCTATTTCAGAGACGTCTCACATGCTTTCGGCAAAGAAAATGCAGCATGTGCACACGTCCGTACTAAAAGAGAGACTATTCGCAATCTAGTGATACAGACTTAATGATCAAATACGGTACTTTTACACTTCCATTGAGGAGGAAAGATTTTTAAAAGACAGGTTATTTGATGAGGCACGTGGGAGGAAAATGTCCCTACACCCGTTATCAAGAGGAGTCCCCCAGCCCCCGCACAAAGACTGCTGGAATGTCCGACAACTGGAAAAGAGGTCACAAGTGCAGTGTGCTATTTACCAGTGGTAGCAAACACAACTTGCAAAGGCACCCCACTAAAAATGATGCATTTAAACCATTGGTCGTGCACGAGATGACACAGATGAACAGATATAAAAACACCAAGGACAATAGTTATGAACACGTGCAACGAATGTTGTATGCTATGGCGGGTCAAAGTAATTACAGTCACGATAAGGTCGACACCAGTACGCACACTAATTAGTTATAAACAAACATTGAGCACTCACATCAGTCATTGCTAGACAAAACCATGTGTATGACGCGGTTAGTACACCACACTTGCACCCTCCGACCGAGCTATGATACAGTACAGTGGCATGCGAATTCCACTACATAGCGATGTAAACGGATATAAGGATGTAAAGGAAACTCGTAAGTACTTACCAACCTATGCGTAGTGAACAGGCATCGAGTTTTGCGTTAGATTTGATGCTGAGCAAGACCGGGTAGACCTGGCTAGTAAGTCCGAATAGCAAAAGAGCTGATCGGAATGAACAAATTACTCACAACACATATCACTGACAGTGGAACGTGTCCACCCTGTCCGACATTTGTGATCAACTAACACAGCGAGTTATACAAAAAAAGGTAAAGAGCGATTGTGTTTTAAATATTATATACATATGAAGACATGCAAACACGAGAAAACCCAATTGTGCCACTCACAATAGCAGGAACCGTGATATCATGTGACCTTCGACTGCCATTTTGGACATCTATGCTCGTGATTAATGGAAATAAAGCTACATATTTTGTTTCATGGGAACACACTGAGAAAATCCATTTGTCTCACTCACGACAGCAACGTGCAACCTCGACTGTGATCTTTTGCAACCATAGTACATTTTCTCAGGGCGCTCCCGTGTTTTTGCCGTTTGTTAATAAAAAAAGAATTTCCTCAACTTTCCTGATTCACTTGAGGATTTCTTGGCAACAGATAAGCTCTTAGAGCGGGAGTAAAGGGTATACAATTGACGCGTGCCGCTTTATCCTACTGCTAATAACGATTATGACTCATTGCTAGAGACCCGAAAAATTAGCAAACGCGATAACGTGAATTTTGATACAAACGAAAATGTGTGATTTTTGAGAATTTCAGCTGTAATTGACGAATTGAACAAAATCCTGCAAATTGTTATTGTTTTACATCATATAGTTGCTTCGTAAGACATATTTGATGTATTTTTGAATATTCGAAAACGAATGCTTGCATAAATTAGCCAGTAGATTTATTCGATTTATCACCTTACACGAGAACATGTTTACTTTCCATCACGTGTATTTACAACCATAGATAACATGAGCATATGTGATGATGCATCACTTTGAGTGAACTCACAGCCCTACAAAAGTTTGATCATTAGGATAACACGTCATTGTAGTGTTTATGCCCACCAAGCATCATGCTATCTATGGAATTCACCTGTTTACATTCATATTGTTGCATCGTCACGTTTTAACCAACAATTCTTTATTATTTACAAAACGAGCGGTGGGGCGGTGAAAATTGTGTTTACATGCATTTACTTACGTAGAATATATTTGTAAATCAATTTATCAAGTATTTTAAACTTATATTCGTCCAGTAAACTGTATTGTTTTCATACACATTCTCTGTAAATATATGCGGTAAAGCTGTAAAAAATGAGACGTTTTGAAGAAACGAAAGTTTTGTCAGTGGGCCTAATGAAAAAATCTGTTGAAAGTTTTGATAGTTCAAAAACGTATAGGCAGATTTCTCTAATTTTTTTTTCTGCTCGTACAAGGCAATTTTATTATTTTTTTAACAGTGCTTTATAGTTGTGTATAAATTGTTTACATTATTCATTCTTTCCATGATACAGTATGCCCTTGCCAGTGCATTGCGACAGTTTGTTGTTCCAGGAGACAGGCAGAATACAAAATCTTAAGTAAAATCAGAACTTGTTTTCAATGTTGTCTGTTGATAAACCATTGTCTGTATTAAAACCATAACTGTATATTCCTCTGGGAGTTAGGAATTTTTGCACGGAAATAACAATTGATAAAAAACACAGCTTATCAATAGGAATAACATTGCCATTTCAGGTTTTACGAATAAAGTGACATATCTCAAATTATGTATGTCTTTATAACGAGCACATTAAAAATTGGAGCAATTCTCATGCTGAAACCCGCAATTTTGTAGCAAGAAAATAACCCCTCCCCCCACCTAAAAAAAAAATTATATTTTTGGAAAAAAATAACACCTACTTTTTCAAGTCTCTACTCATTGCTAATCACGTCCAGTATTCCTACTTCAACCCACATGAGAGTCAATGCCACAAACCTATACACGGACGTTGCGGGCCATCGCAATCCTGAAGGGTGCCCAAAACACGTGGCTGTCAAGGTTGCATTACCAGAGAGCAAGCTCCAATTCCTTCCCCCCACGCTGAGTGCCAACAAGCTGTCAGCCACTTTGGGAAACCAGGTTTTGGAGCCAAGAGTTAGCGGCCTGGAACCTACAGTACTGTATGAGCCGGCACAGTGCAACCTACCCGAAGACTGCCGCACCAACTTCGCTCAGCCGGCAACCTAACTTCACCAACCAGCCGAAGAACATAAGAGTAAGCCAGGTAAAACTAAGACCTCCCGTCAGCTACTGATAAGCCGACCCTCCAAGGGGAATAAGGCAGTAAGTAACGACTTTGTACCGACACGTCCCATCAAAATCTCCAATCGTAAACATTGCTAAAGGTTCGAAAATCCCTCATCTAGATTGTAATCAGAAACCAAATGCAAGCTGACCTAAAATGTTCAAACCCTCTGAAAATGAAAATAATATGGCACCGAATGCAAGCCAACTTTTGAATGTCCCGCGCACACTTGTTCAGCTAAGAGCTCACCGAGAGGTTATCAGTCGGGCAGTGAGTTCATGGAGGTGTTGCAGAGTACTGACACCTTGCGTGTGTGGCAGATGTCTGCTTTTTAAAGTAAATAATTATATTTTGCTGCAAAGAAACTTTGTAATTTTGAGACAGAAATTAATAAATAAGGTGATAATTGATTTCTTCACTGCCTTTAATAAGTTAATCATTCAAAACCATGTCCTCTGATTTCCCCTGTCATGAGTTACAGTACACTCGCCTCTGTATTTACCTTCCCGTTATTAGACAGCAAAAGGTGCCGAATAGGCCATTACATTTGATGAGTTTATACAAAAGATGCGTGTCTATTGAAATAAATCAATATAAATCCTCCAATTCCCCTGCAAATAAGTTACTGAAAAGGAACTTTACATTTTTAATACAAATTGCTCAATTTTAAACAATTTTTGGTGACAAGAGGAGGTTAAGTATATGCTTCTGGGCTTATACTTGTATTTGCTAAGATGCTGCTCCTTGGGTTAAATAAGTTCAAGATTATGCGTCGCTCAAAATAGTTGCACCTAACATCACTTGTATTTCAAAGCAAATAGTTTCACCTGAAAATGTTACGTAAAACATTTTAATGAGGAATTATTATTTGAAAATATGTTTTCTTTTATGATTGAAAGATGGTTTATTCCCGTAAGGTTGGTGTTATATTGTGTCTGGCGTAAAATTAACATGATTACAAAATATTGATGTAACTCAAGGGGTAGGATCTTTGCAAATAAAATTATATGCCCAGAATCATATACTTGAAGGATCCCTTTGACAACAAACATTATTTGAACACTGAGCGACTTGTATTATGAGTGTAAAGTTCATTTCTAGTAACTTCTTGCCAGGAAATCTGAAGATATGTATTAATTTATTTCAATAGACACACATCTTTTAGATAAACTGTAAGGACCTACGCAGCACCTTTTGCCGTCTAATAATGGGTAGGTAAGCACTGAACCGAGAAAAGAGTAACTTACGATAGGGAAAATCAGAGGACATGGTTTTGAATGATTAATTATTAGACAATGAAGAAATCAATTATAATCACCTTATTCATTTATTTTTGTCTCAAAATTAAAAGTGGAGGGGTAATTGTCCAGCTGCACCCCTCCCCCATCCAGCCGCTGTGAACACATGGCACGATCGAGAACTTCTCCATACCCTCTTAGCTGAACGAGTGAGCATGGAACATTCTAAATTTGACTTGCATTTGGTGTGCCTCAGGAAGGATATAGCAAAAAATAAGTTTATTGGATTTACCTTGCCCATTAATTATATGCTCATCACATGCAGTAAAACATAGGTGTTGTAATTGTTGCCTTTAATTGGAAGGAAGAAAAAAAAAAGTTTGGTTAAAAACTGCAGCCTTATGAACAAGTAACCTTTCTGTGTCTAGCAGTACCCCTCCTTTAGCTGGGTTTGGCCTCTGGAAAGGTCGCTCGCTCCCTTCTTTGTCCCCCCCCCCCACCTACTGTGGAAAACTTCAATAGGCTGTCTATCATCCCACCCCTTGGCCAGGCAGCCCACACTGCTCATCTCCTTTCCTCTCCCCACCCTCATGCCACGGCAACACAGTTCCAAACTCTCTTGGCACTAGCTGTCGCATCTTTTCACCTCTTGAGTGGGTGGAAGAGGCGACAAAAACCAGTCAACAGACATGAAAACTTTGGCACAATCAACGACATCTTTGTGAGGGGCACTGGCAGTGGCTGCATCAGCTGGTTGCCGCGCTGCCACCTCTTCATGGTTACGTGCGCGCATCCGCGACAGTGTAGGCGATGCACATTTATTATCATAATTATTATAGGCTTGATTAATTAATCTTAACTTTACGTACACTTTTGTATGAAATCCAACTTAGAATTAAATAAAAGGTGAACTTCGAATTAACCAAATTTAAAAGCATATGCTTCCATTTGGGGGTGAATAAACACTTCAAATTAATTGACTTTGAATTAACGAGGTTTTACTGTATCATTTTCATTTTTTGATGGTTTGAAAGTTTTAGGTTAGTTTGCATTTGGTGTCTGACTATAATCAATTATTTACGGTATATTGAGACTTTTTTTATTGTAATGTGTTTAGGTGAATTGATTTTTAATGTATTATTTACAGTAACATTTGTTTTCTAAAATTTCCATTTTTATTGTGTTGGCGCACTATCACTCTCGCCTTTTCCATCTTCTCCTTCCCCTCTCGCTCACTGGCAAGTCAACCTCCTATTCGTCCTCTTCCTACGTATGATGGGGGGGGTCTCTCTCTCTCTTAAAGTTGAACTGAAAGTGCTGATTTCCCTCTGGTCGGATGTAAGGAACCTTTCAACGGTGAATTATAGTTTTCTGGGTGTTTTGCCTATCGGGTCGGGGTTTTCACACGTCAGGGTCCTTGCTGGAGTACCGCCTATCAGTAGAGTGATGGGGAATCAAACCCCCGGGTGAGCTTGACTGTGAATGTCTCCCTCCCAGAGAGTACAGCCTTGCTCACCATGAAGGCTGCCAAAATCTGGGATGCCAGCTGTCCAAAATAAATGAAACAATGACTTCTGAAAGATAAGGAGGTCTGCATATGCAAGATGTAATGAGTTGAACCTCCTTCGGATACTTCCTACTCAGCGTCCTGTTTGCGATAGAAGTGCCCAAGGGGAGATGGTCTCCTGGCTTGCAAAATGGGATGTACGGGTGGGGCGGGGTAGCTATCCAGCATTTTGGTAAAGTTGGGGGTGGAATTGTGATTCTAACTACCTTCCTGGTGGCGGTGCGGATCTTACACGTAGTTACAGGAGGTCGATGGATGGCCGAGGTTGGGTAAGTGGTTTTGATATAGGTATGGGCTTTGGTGGGTAGTAGTAGCTTACGAATTCGTAACTAGACCATGGCCAGCAAATACCCAGCCCGGATTCGTGTTCAGACTCGTTAACGCACGCTATTAGGGGCGAGATGAGGCGTGGTTCTGGTGCGGTGATCTCCGGCACTGGCGACAGGGGTGAACTATCTGGGGTCATCTAACTGAGTGTTGTTGGACCTAGACAATTTTCTTTGGAGGGCCCGTCGGGCCTAGCGACGTAGTTGGATAGAGCATCCACTTCCCTTCTTCGCCACAAAGATACAGAGTCAGGAATGCTAACAAAACTCTCTTACAATAAAATATACTATGCTCTCTCACTATATCACAAAACCCACGCCTCCTCTAGCTGTCAATTGATAGCCCTCGGGGAAATCATGGAATCAACCCCTGTAGCAACTTGGAACTATATGTGCCGCTTCGAACTTGCCCCATGCTTCTCAGAGGTCGCTGATGGGGCAAAGTTAGCCTGTAAAGTACGCAGTCGCGCTGCGCAGCAGTGTGGCATGTGTCGGAGTATTAGCTACCGTATTCAAAGATAACGTAGGTACAGTTCCTACTACACTCAACACAAAGTTTTATAAGGTTAGAAGTTGTATTTTATTGATGTACATGTCATAAACAGCATATACTGCAATCTCGTATGTATGGACTTTTTTTGGCAGTCCCCTGAATAACGATAGAGAGAGTCGCCTGTAGTAACAAGACGTTGCAAGTCAATCGTCCCTAGGAAACAGAGACGTAGTTCTGTTTGCATGAGTCGGCTGTACAAAAGTACAAGGTGCACACATACGGTAGGGCCCCCAACCAGCAAGACTAGACGACAAGGCAGTTAGGCTACCCGAGCATGTGAACTCACTCCTTCCACTATGTACAGACCTGCCGGAAGGAGTGAACTATCCCCTTCTGGGTACACAGTAGCTAGGGAATCGTTACCTGCCACCGCAATGCAGGAGTCAACCACTGATCCTCCCTGTACTTGCCATTCACCCACACGAGAGGTAGTAGGTACAGCTACATAACCCTCCCTCCCCCCCAGGAACAAGATCAAACTGTTCGTCAACTGCAGAGGCCTCACCTCGGAGACCTCCCTCCCAGCCAACCTCTTTCGCCCCCTTGTGAAAACCCCCGGAGCAGAAATCCCGTCGTCACCAACCTCCGGATGGGCCTGCCCCTGGTATTTGGCATCAAACCCGACCACCAGCACATCATGACCAGGCTCTGACACCCGGGCGACCGCCGGTGCCTGCACTGGCAACCAGTACCCACATCATGCAAGGACACTGTGGGCCCACTTCATTGATGCAATTTCCAAGAACTCTTCAGCCCCGGGTGAGGCTTCACAGAAGTAAGTCAGCAGTCATTCTTACCCCAGCCACCCAGAGGCTTCGCCTCATAGTGAATGATTATGTGCCTGGCCGACAGCCTACACATCCTATCCTATATATGGATTAAGTCCAAGTGCCAAAAGCCTTCAACCTGCCTCATTAGAGTCAGACCCGAGCCTATGTGCCTGACCTGATGCTTAAGACTTAGTTGACGTAGACGCGCTCCTCAGCCAATGGCAGTCATGCGTCTAAACTACAAAGGGCTTTAAAAAGTGTTCACTTTACCGTAATCAGTCTACAGTGCAACATACTGGCTTTCCTTCCACTCATTTGAACGAAATTGCAAGTCTATATAAAAGGTGCGGATTGTTAACAAATGTTCACAAAATCTAGTAAAAAAAGTTGCTAAATCAGAATTTAAAAAAATAATAAGCATAATATTTAGTCAACAAGCAATAATAAAGAATCAAGAGAAATCCAAGTTGTAATAACACAAGCAAAATGTGAAGGCAAGCCAGAGAGCACAATTGCAGGACACACATGATAGTATTCGTGCGTGGAAGCAGTATGCAGCCTGAGGGATGGAGGGTAGGCAGAGAGGAGGTGGCAGCCTAGGGGGAGCTATGTCTACTTGTATATGCATGCTACGCCCAGTAGTGCTCACTAAAATAAACACAACATTTATAAACCATGAAAAAACAACAACAAATATACCGGTTCTGGTGTGTGTAGGTAGCACAAGAAGTTTTTATGAACAAATTAGGGATATAATATTTCAAATTCTTGTATTTTTATAAATACTGTTAGGTCACAATTCCATACAGACATAATAAATTCGAATTTCTCGCCTACAAAACATTTTTGACAGAAAATTTGTATTAAGTTGCAATTTTTACAAATATACATTGCGCAATTGCTATTCCACAGATGGTAATGTGACTTGGGAAAGCAAAACCACGGCAATATGTTACACAAAATGGCATCTTATCAATGTGTACTTGTAGCGCAGCGGCAGGCGTGCAAACTATGCAAGATATTTCTCTTGTACAGCAGAGAAATTATTTTCTCGTGTACGACATCTATGGCCGAGCTCCAACATGTTTACATTTTACACGTGCGGGATGACGGTTTATTAATGCGAGTGCACAGGTATTAGTTTCTCTTCTCTACTTCTTCCCTTCCTCCGAAGCCAAGTTAAAACATTAGAATGTGCTGTATGTGACAGATTTCTAAATATGTGTTGGGGGTAAACATTTTCTTTGCCAATATCTCGTATATAAGCCGCACCCCACTTTTTGTAGTCATTTATTTGTTGTGAAAATGTGTGGCCATACACGCCGAAATACGGTATGTTCTTTTAACAGATCAAATTTGCAACATTTCCACCCATAATTTTACAGTTACTCAAAAAATATCATTAAAAAAAGACAAGCACAGTAAATGGGGTCAAAATAGAGAGGTTCTATTGTATGCACTTTACAGTCAACACTAGTAATAGAGAAAATAGCATTACCATTTAAAAAATGATTCAATAAGATTGCTTGCATGCTCTACATTTTCAACACAAGCAAGTATAACAGGGTGTCTAAATACCAAGATATTGAATCTCCCCCGTACATCAAATGCTCCGTGCTTGTACTATACGCACCAACCTCATAATCATATGTCAGATCCACTTGTGGCCCGATCAGCGCCACGTTGAGCTCATTGTGCAAGTAGGACTTGCGGATGCGGGCATTGAAGAGTGGAGCCTCGAAGCGTGGATTGGTCCCGATGAGCAGAACCAGGTCAGCCTCTTCCACACCTGAGTTAAGACATGCGAGCACCATGACCGACTTGAAACAAGTCTGTGATACATAACATGCCTTCGCTTAGGTTACAACATGCCAGTCCTATTATTCCAGTTTCTCGTTTATATTGCCAGAAAAATAGTTTCACTTCATCTGATAAACTTAATTTAAAATATGAAAAATAACTGTACTCAGTACATCAATGTTAGTAACATTCAACATTTTTTTTCAAAATATTTACTCTTCCATCTGAAACATAAGTGACATGAGTGGCATACAAAATGAACAACTGAAAGATGTAATCAAGTCAATGAGGAGGTGGCGACGCAAGCGAGGGCTACCATGGAGAACTTGAAAATAACACCTGCCAACATTTTGATTTCACTACAAGAAATGAACATTAAATAAATTTACATTCATTGAAATTGTTTGTGCCAATGCACATGCAGACTAGATTTTAACGAGTGTAACAGTTCTGTTACACCATTTCATATATTTTATTTTTCTTTACAATATTATATGTAAATATTGTCTGATTTGTTATGATATAAAAAGAAATTTGTACAGCCCCAAAGTAGGTTTGGAAGCTAGTTCAGGATCCACATCTCACATAAACGTTGAAGTTTTGTATTTTTGTTTAATTTCAGTAATATTTTAATGTTGTGTTAATAAATAATGTTTAATACATTGTTTTGGATTAATTTGAAGCTGTTTGCACAGAAAAATATATGTATGTAAGAGACTTCTTTAGCTCAAGCCAATTTATAGCAAGGAGGAATTAAAACTCCATTTAAAGATGCATTACCAAAAGTTTTAATGATATGTACCATCTATTTTAATGAATATACTTCCAGGTTTTCAAATTCATTGATAGCACTGCTTTTAGTTTAGTGATAACTCTTGGATGCATCACCGCAACAAATAGCCATCGTAAGTTAGGGCTCCGAGAAAATAGTTTTGTGTTGTTGAAATACTGCGCCATCATAAATATTTGCAGAAATCCAAAAAGTAGAAAGGCCTATTTGGACGTCAGCAATTATGAAGAGGCTCTTACAGGATCATTAAATCATATATTTTTTACATCAAGAAAGAAGCCTGAGATGGTGCTATTAATCAGCCGTCCTTGACTTTCTTTGACAGTCACGTACACTGACCATCATCGACTGAAACATCACCGGGGTGCACTTTAGCCCGAACGGCATTGTGCAGAACTGATAACGGGTGCCGCCCGGGGCCGTAAAAGCTGTTTTCTCCTGGTCTTCCTGGCTTACAGGGATCTGCCAGTACCCACTGCGCAGATCTAGCGACGACATTATCTTTGCTTTGCCCAACGTGCTTAGTGCATCCTTTACGCTTATGTAGGGCGGGAATGCGCTACATGTCACCTGATTGATGGGACGGTAATCCACACAGAACTGCCACGTCCCATCCTTTTTCGGTACAAGCGTAATGGCTGAATTAAATCGGCTCCTAGTCTGCTCGATTATTCCGTTAGCTTGCATCTCTGAGATTTGTTCTCGGATAATTTTGGTCTGATGTGGAAGGAAACTGCGGGGACTAGAATAAATTGGTCCTTCTGCACGAGTGGAATCTCGCGTTCTGCAACGTTGTACGGCACAGCGCATCATGCTTGGCAAAGACTGTTCTCCTCAAGCACGCGCTGGAGAGCGGCTTGATGTTCGACCGAGATATCGTGCTTAAACTCCGTCAGATTTACAAGCGGCATGTTTTCTCTGGCCCTGCTATGTATATCATAGGTGGTTCTTCTCTACTTCGCACCAAAATGTATCCTACTCTCTGCTGGCTCTACAATAGTGTTCGGTTCGGTTAGCTGGGGCACTCCTAATAACGCATCCTCTGTGATTTCTGCGGATATAATCACAGTGATTATCGTTTCCAAATCACGAGCCCTGCATTGTCGCCTGGCCTACAGCGGAATCACTTTCGTGACCGGTTGCTGGTTGGATCACGTGTCCCGTGGGTGTTATATCTTGTGCGTTAACAAACTTTGGCTGACAAAAATTGTGCGAGGCTGTGGTGTCGATTACCGTGTGACATGGTACATTATTAATGAACACAAGTATTCGGATGAATTTGCGACTGCTGTGGTGTCAACGCCGTGCTGTTGTTGTGCTGGATAGGGGTGGGAGAAGTGTCAGGCCCCTTCACCCCTACTGCCCGTTTACCTGCTGATCTTGACAGGAGCTGCTCTGCGCGTTAAGGTGAGGGTTGTTTGAGCACTTAGAATGCCAGTGGTACGTCTCCTCTCTGTAGTAACTGCATGGCATCCTAGGCGGTTGTGACTTCTCCCACTTCATGAAGTTCGCATTCCCATTGCTGACATGTCTACGTGCACTTTATTCTTCTCGTTGAGCGACATTGAATCAATTTAGTTTTGGTTCGTACTGTTTACTTTGCTGTCTGTTCACGGGCTCGTCCCACTCCTCTTCTCTGCGCCCGTGGTGCCATCGTGTACTTGCAGTTTAACGTCGCTGCTGACAGGGGCTGCGTTCAGAAATTATCACTGCCTGCATGAATTCGTCCAACTCACTGTTCAGAAGTGGCACTAATGCAGCACGATATTCTGCACTGGTGTTTTCCCCAATCACATCTAACACTTCCCGCTCTGGAAGTTCCGGTCGGAAACGACGAACGAGGTGAGCTTTTCGGTTGATGAAGGCACTTAACTTCTCTCGAGGCTGTTGTTCCTGAAGTACAAGCTTGCTCTGCACTTGTATTGACGTGAACGTTCCACCAAAATAGCATTAAAAAGCATGTCTGAATTCCATCCACGTTATCCCGTGGTGATTAAGAGTGTGCCACCATTGCTTGGCATCTCCCTCCTGCTGCTTCCCCACACAGCCTGGCCACTCTGCATCGAACACCCCGTATCTTTGCGATCTGGTCATGCAATCATTGATGAAGGCAGCTAGGTCTTCATTCAGCTGGCCTGACAATGTGGCCAGTGTCTGAAAACGTGTCGACGTCGGCCTGTGTATGGGTCCCAACGGTAGGTTACTTGCATTTTGCGTGTTTGTTGTGAAGTTTGCCAGATTTGGCTGCATCGCTGTCATTGGCATTGCCGTGGAGAAAGGGGTAGAGATTTGCAGTAAAATTGCTGGGTAATTTGGGTGATACATAGGTGATGGATAGTATGCAGACATGGGAGGTGGATAGGGTATCTGTGGTACCATAGGAAGCAGCATGGTTGGTAAGGTGGCACTGTTGTTGGCTGCCTGTCTGGTTGCAAAGTTTCTATCAGAGCCACGTGCGGCCTGTTGACGCGTGACATATTGTTGTTATCTTGAGTAACCCCAGTACAGTCCCGACGTGTGAAGTGCGCTCCTCGCACTGTCGCCTGTTCCATGTTCAATTGACACCGCTGGTGAATTTCCAGACCACATACCTTGCGTGTTCTTGTTACAGCCCGCGCGGTCACATTTATTGGCTCTCCGCAGCTCTCCGGAAAACTGTGTTGAGCGGCTGTAAGTCTTTTAGAACACTACCGTAATATACTTTTCAACTTCAGATGGAATAGGACAGTCAAATTAGACGTAAAGAGTGACGCGCTTTAGAGCGAGAATTATTGAAATCTAATATTGCCCTGCTATTGGACTCCACTTGGGACGTCGCACCTCCATCTCCAGTACCACAGGTCACGGTCCCCATCTCGCCTATAGTTGCGTGCGACCATGAATCGGGACTAGATTCTCACCTGGGTATCTGTTGGCCGTGGCCTGACTATGAATACGTGAGTTACTACCAGCAGGCTCTCACACCGATCGTAGCAGTGCCAACCCCTAAACCAAGTAAAGGACCCCCAACCACGTAATACGTGCACAATCCATACAGCAGCGGCAGGGAAAGTGATAATAATTATCTTATCCCCTAAAACCCGAATAGCTCCCACTTCACTTAACTTTATTACCAGCCAGAAACCAACGAGACCAGTTTCTTGGGGATAAGCCGGTAGTGAACGTGGGTCCGAGTTAGAACAAACGGCCGTATTACAATACCCCTCCATTGCAACTTCGCTACCATCCACTGTCCCTAATAAATATTAAGCGACTTGGGACAGCTGGCAACCCGTGTACTGGCAGCCTTCTCGGTGAGTAAAGTTGCACTCCCGGGGCCGGAGATGTTTGCAATACGATTCACCTTGGAGTTTGATTCCTCTTCACTGCGATATAATCCTTTTGCTAGGCGAGACTCACAAAACCACGACCCATAAGGCGGAAAGAAATCCTACGAGAAGAGAATTCACCGCTGAAGGGTTGTAATTAGGGCTCAGGAGGGTAATCAGCACTCTCAGTGACTCGAGTTTGACGGAGGAACCTGCTCCGCCACAAGGACCTAGTCATGACGTATATATTAGATCTTTCATAAAAAAAAAAAAAAAAAAAAAAAAATAGGGGGGGGGGGGGGGCGAAGCATCAACCTTTACTCTCATTTTTTTATACGTTCAAATTGAAAGAACACAAGATTCTCACCTGCTATCCTGTTGTTAAGTAGGTAGTTGGAACGCAGATCTGAGCCTGATCCCTCCAAAGGAAATGTCTGTTCCGTGCACACTGCTTCTGAACCTAATCTGTTCAGTAGATCCTTCAGTGCAATCAAAGACTGTAACAAAGAAGAAAAAAATATGTGAGCTATAATACTTTACTAGATATGAGCGGGTACCTGAAAATTTCTGTTACAATTTGATTCTGCCAGTTTTTTTAACTCACAATCAAATATACAGTTTAATCGAGAAAAGAGAAAGTTAAAACCTATACAACCAATGGTCCAGAGTTAATCATACGGGCAAAACACATGTTTGACGTTAGACCTGAAGCACTTGTTACAAATATAGAAGAAATTATTTATGGCTGATTTTGCATTGCGTACAAAATTAATCGTGACATGCAAATTAATAATCCATTTTTAAACCTTAAATTTGTTACAGCATCATTGAGATTAAGTCAAAAAAAAGGTAATATAACTAGGGATGGGCTGATAACACATTTTGCACGTACCAATGATACAGATTTTAAGCTGCCGGTGCCGCAGATTACAGTGATTCCGATATCAGTTTTGATGAGCACGATCATTATCAAGAATACTTCTGTTACTTAAGTCTTCAGTTTTGTGAACACTTTAAACACTTTGTATTAGGTGTCTAAAGCATACAAATGAAATACAACACTAGGTAATTATAATTAGGGTTGTGCGAATATTTGGTATGCTGAAACCGAAATCAGAAAATCACAACTTTAATTTCCTTTCGATACGAATTTAAATTTTAGAATGTCGCCAAAAAATGAAAAATATTGATTTAAATGAAGAAATCAAATTTTCACTTTGTGTATATATAATAGCTATGGAATACCGTATTTGGCGCAAAAAAAAAAAATTATATATATATATATATATATTGGGGTGGCGCTTATTTATGTGATATTGGCATTAAGTACAATTGTTACACCCAAACATATTTAGAAATTTGTCGACATACGGCCCATTTTAACGCTTTAACTTAGTTCCTAAAGAAGTAACAACAATAAGAACAAATTAATAGCTTTTCACATGTGCAATAATTTGTTCACTCACGTTCATAAACCAAATAACCTTCATCCCGCACACGTGAAATGTAAATATGTTGGAGCTCGGCCATAGATGCCATACATGAGAAATTAAATTTGCTGTTGTACAGAGAAAGATATCATGCGTAGTTCGCACGTCCGCTGCTGCGCTACGAGTGAACAATGATAGATGCCATTTCGTATTAACATGTTGCTGTGGCTTTGCTTTCTCAAGTCACATTACAATCTGTGGAATAGTAATGGCATGATGTACATTTGTAAACATAGCAACATAACACAAATGTTTTGTAGGGGAGAAATAAAGTTGGAATTTATTATGTTTGTATGGAATCATGACTTAACAATAATTACAGGAATACACAAATTTAGCGTGGCTTATACTTGAAATATTTAACTGTGTAGCCCTTGTATAATATTAATATAAATATTAGTGGATTCAGTACATTCTAATAAATTTGTTACCCAGAAATCTAATGTTTTCTTCACAACTTTGTTTCATTGTTCTGTACTTTGAAGAATTTATTTTACAGTCCACTCAAGCTATATTTTCTAGATGTCCATAAAGCAATTTTTCAATATTTTCCTATACTGTATGAACCCAGGTGAAGTTAGGTAAGTTTAATTAGATATTTGGGTTCATTACATGAACGTGCAATTATGATCAAAAATACACGCTGCAAACTTGTTAAAATCTTGAGACTTTTGTTAAGACTGAAATCATGTGAAATTATTTTTCATATTAGTTTCACTTTTGTGACAATTCTTAAGTTTCTTTTCATTTTCGTTTCCCGGTGAAAAAGTCACTTACGCACAACCCCAATGTTAATAATAAATTATAAGATAAGACAATTTATCTGGGCTATTTGCCCATTCATTACAAACTGAGTTCATTAAAGACAACCTTCAAAACTTCATGCAGTCTGATTCAGGCTTCGATTTTACACATGAAAAATATCATACGTACCTTAAAATGCATGTTTGTTTAAACCAGCAGCCTAAAGATATTATTACAAAAAACTTATAAAAATCAATTTAATACTAAATATTCACTAGAAATTTAGCGAAATTCTATTTTTATTTATAATAATATTTTCGCCTAGTGTTCCTTTGTCGGCAGAGCCATATTCAATCCCTTGGTTAAAATTACAACTGATATATCTGCTACAATTTTTGCCAATTATTACTTGCCGAGTCTTATTCAAACCTAAAATTCTGGTCAAAACCGCAGCAGACAGTTTCCAATAATAACTACGCCCGTCAAAATACCATCACGGCTACAACTTTCAAATTCCGTTTACAATAACACCACCATAGATTGTTGAATAGTGTCATAGAGTGTGTGATTTGTTTTCATTGTAGCCTACCTACGAGCACAGTAAATGCGTAATAAGAGTAAAAATCCAAGTTGCTTTCTCATTGTCACCAACATAGCAATGCAGTATAGACGTAAGAAGAAAATAGAACACGATAAACTCTTGCGGGAGGTAATCAATACAATCAATGGCACCAGTTGTCAATTATCTGCGTTGTTTTGCATTCATGTAGTGTTCAAAAACTAACGATGCACAACATTTTTGGCGAATGTACCAACAAGAAATACGGTAAAACGTAAACAATGAGAACAAATCATCAAGAAAACATTGTTCCCAATATATTTTGGGTTTTGGACAGAATATTCGACAGATGAACACAGTAAATGAATGCTTTACTATATGTAGCATTCTGGTTTATTTAACACTGTTTATATAGGATATTTATTGGGACTACATAAAAATACAAAAGATCTCATACAGCAAAACTGAATAAATGGGATCGCAACAACAAGGTTTCACTGTATTATGAGCCCTCACACAGTGAACAGTTTCGCGTTTGTTGACATAGCATTGGTGAGTACTAATTACATGCTACTGAAGTAATCTAAGTGCTACTAATTGGTGAATAATAATAAGCAAATAATGTTCAGATGCTGCCGAAGCCGACTGTCCTAGTGTCGGCCGATTCATTGGTACCGGCATCGGCCCATCCCTATTAATAACAGTGATTTTATTTTGATTAAATAATTTCATAACAGGCAGGCGTTGTGTTGTTTACAGATTTTGTTCCTTTACTAATGGTGTTATGTGGTGTATTAACGTAAATTATGATGTTCCGTCTTATATTTATGTAAAATTCAATGTTGGTGGTGTACTAACAATTTTGGAGTTACAGTGGATTTTAGATTATTCATTCCAGCAGAAGTTCTTTGTGTTCTATTTACTATTATTCTTCCAAAGTGTTTGCTGCACTTGTAGGTTGTTAAAAATGAGAACGAATCACACTATATCGGACAATGTACACAACAACCTATTACCTTGTTATTGTAAGCGACATATGGAATAAGGTTATAGAAGTGGCTGTATTTTGACAAGTGTCATAAGGATTAGAAACATTTCTATGATTTCCAGACAAAAAGAATCTTTCTCCACTGATCTTTTGCTAACATATTTTTTCTGTAAGGATTGACACCTTTGCATTATAACACACTTTTAAACCAAAATACTTACCTGATCTTATGAAATTGCTCCCTACATAAATTAGAAAGAAAAATGCCTAGGCATTTTGTCCACACTCATCAAAACAATTTTATATGACTCTGTTATTTGTGCACAACTGATGATAGAACTGCCTAATATAGCTAGCATATCCACATATCCTCAACGTTTAGCTAACTTGTTTGAAATCCCAGACATTTCCCAGATTTCCCTGAGAGTTTTCAAATTCCCTGACATTTCCCCGTTTTCCAGATGAGTGACAACCATAAGCGTGCGCAGTATTAGGTAATAGGGAGTGCAAACAGCAAAACCAAGATCCACTTTTACAAGATAAAAACTACAAAGTAAGAACATATTTAAACCTATTCAATATAAATTGTCTATGCTAGTTTAGAATTATTTCTAGTTTAGTGGTCGTTTCAAACATACATATAGTCTATTAAAAATATGAGTTGGCAAGATTCTTTTTGTACCTTCCTTATGACATGATGCCATAGGGGGTGCCGCTGCACCCTCTGGACCCCTCTTGCGTAAGCTTGTAGTGACAAACATCATAGAATCGTAGGGATTTTTAAATGGCTCGGCAAGTAACGGTTTGCAAAAATTATTGCAAATAAATCAGTTGTGACAATTTAAACTCTGGGATGGAGCATTGCTCAACAGATGAAGGAACACAGGATGAAAACATATAAAACAATTAAATTTTGCTCAAATTAAAGAACTGATGTTTTTAATTTAAAGTTAGTATTTAATCACTAACTGACTTGAATAAGTTGTTTTACTGACATCTATAGGCTGTTGGTTTAAACATAAATATTTTGAGAATATTTACAATATTCCCTAGGTCTACATATGTTGGTTTCCAACATGCTTCATTTTTTTTTGTTAGTCTACTGATAAATTTTCGAGAATCCATTTTATTTTGTTTTTATTTCTATTCACCATACAATCTTGTGACTCTAGTTACAACACTCCTACTTTGAACAAAAACTTCAATCTACGTTACGCAAATGAATGAAGAAACTTATGTCCCAAACAGAAGGAACATTATAAGAGAATACTACTGAGTTAGTATTTGGGGAAGGAATGTACCTCTGCATCGGCCAGTCCTCCTGCCACTGCCGCAATGCTGTCACCAGGGACCGACTTCAGGATTTTTGCCACGGTCACAAGGGCGTCCTCCCAGTCAACAGCCACTAGCTCACCCTTGTTCTTCACCATGGGCGCGATGAGGCGTTGCCTCTTTAAGCCGTCGCATGAAAACCTCGACTTGTCCGACAGCCACTCCTCGTTTATTTCCTGCACATGCAAGCACAGAATTAGTCCATTCCTAACCCTTCTCGTATCTGTAACATACCAAAAAACAAACACGTCACACCAGAATAAAACGGCATCTGAAACTAAGGACCTGGATATAGTTTCTTTGCCATTAAAATTATAAACACAGACCTATAACAACAATAGTTTATTCAAAGTAAGAATATCTGGTAAAAAATTAAGAGCTGTGTACATTTAAATCCTTCAAGTGAAAACGCATCAGATGTTCAAAGTGCCACTGTCCTGCAGCAGTGTATTTTTTTTTTAACTTGTCAGTTTCCAAATGCATAATAGCGCTTGGAAAAAAAATTTATATCTAAGTAGGTAGTGTCCTGTAACACTGCATAAAATGATACTGAAGGGTAAATTCTGTTATGTAGTCTGTTCACGGTTGCCTAGTAATAAATAGTTCTTAGGGGAAATATTACACTGAGTGTGCAAAAATCTGGTGTGTTGTCCCTTTGGTTCCTAGACTTAGTTAAGCTTTATTTGTACGAGGAAGAACTATAACCTGAAAGTAGAACTTTAGCTAGCTTCAGAAAAGTTCGATGTAACCGTGACTGGACTACAATTATAATTTACTATAGTGATAATTCATCTTGCCAACATCAGCTGTTGTTATACAGGATGAGTATAAAAGAATACCCAAACTTTGACAGTATATAATATCAAAACCAAATAACCTACAACCATCATTGACCAATCAAATGAACAGTGGAACCATGAAGTTTGTTTACCATATCTTCATAAATGTTCAATGTGACCACCACGAACAGCTGTAAAATGAAGTCCCCCTGCCGCCTCTTCTAACTAAGGAAACAACCACTCTGTAAGCATGTCCAAAAAAGGGATTCCAATAACAGTGGGCTCCTGAACCGAAAACTGTGTCTTTGAGTATATCGCAAAACACATTCACTTTGGGGGAAGCGCACTCATGTTCGGTGGTTTCATGTGGATGCTGCTGACCCCATATCAGCACGTTGCGCTGGTTCACCTTACCATTTGTACGGAATGTCTTGGATACCTATATGAGATGTTGCCGCAACACTGGATTGGTTGCGGAGCAGCTGGTCACCAGGCCCTTCATCACTGGCCCCCAAGAAGCCTGGATCTCACCCCGTGCAACTTGTTTCTATGTGAGTACATAAAGGATCACGTGTTTTGTCTACCATAGCCGGACAACATTGATGAACTCAAATCAAAACCTGATTTACGGACTCCATTCAGACCCACACGAGACATGCTGATAAGACGTAGTTGTCGTCTGGGCCGCCACAACTTTGATTTTCCTGGTGGCTGCTAGGACCTGCAAGGTAGTACAAGATGGTGACTGGTGTGACTGGACGTGTGGCGTTCGTTACAGTTCATCGAACCTTAAATGTGAACGTTTAAGTCGAAACATTTGGTCCTCCGGGGTCGGATTAAGATCCGCGTAGTTCCCATCGTCCTTTGCTGTGTTTACACAAGTATCTTGATAGAGTGTGATTTCTTAGTGTTGTCATCACACGGTTGTTCTAACCTTGTCTCACCGGCACCAGTTTGTTCACCAACACACAGCAAGAATTAAGGTGGTAAAAACTGGCTAAATAGGCACAAAGTAAAATATTTTGGCATGCACGCTAAAAGGTGGAGTGTTTACACAGATTCTGCTGTACAGGCCAAGAGTAAGATCGAAGAGACTGATGCAAAAAGCACTTGGTGAGGGGAAGAATGAAGGTGGTAAAAATTAACCCATAGTTCATGAAGATAAAAAGTTAAAAATACCTCGTTGACTCGTGGCAGGATGCGGAGTACTTCTCCAGTTCGAGTGGTGACCACAATGTTGCTGCCCACTGCATCCAGAACGTCAACGCTGTCCGTCTTGCGGGTTTCCCACGGGCGGGCGGTGAAGGCATATGGCTTGGAAGTGAGAGCACCCACTGGACACAGGTCTATCACATTGCCAGACAGTTCTGAGAGGAACATCTTCTCCACGTATGTTCCCACCTGACAACACATCCCTACTATATTTGCAGCGCAATGAAACCACGTCATACCAATGTCAAAAATATTACAGTGAACCGTTGTCAAACATATTACAGCGAACCATCAGCAAACATCACTGTAAAATACATGGAATTTCTATTACACTAGGTCACACATTCTAAAATTTAAGCAGAAAATATTTTTTTTTTTTTGGTAAATAAAGACATTAGTAATCAAATGATATTTTATAGATTATTTTTGGGATATTATACATGTGGATTAGGTATAGTATGTTTGCAGTTTCTTCACACTTTACGAATCAAACCTTTCAAAAACACCAAACGTATGTAGTGCTTGGTTGTTTCCTAAAATATGCCATGTATCACAAACATTTTATAATTCTGTTAACATAAAAGCAACTTGTTTGGATGAACTGAACTTTTACTGTCATATTTTATCTATAAATTATAATATTTCATCTATAATTGAAATACTGTAAATAAAAACATACAGAGAAAAAAATTGTGTGTGGTAATGCCCAGCAAGAAATAGTTCTTATGGAAAATATTATTATAGTCCATTCCGGCTTTCTTCTGCCTTTTGGAATTGAACCTTTGAAAAATCACCCTAGGCATATTATGTAAACCTGTTTTTTCAATAACTTGATTTCCATAAATATTTAGCACTGTGATTAAATTTAAAGTATTGTATTATTGAATAAATGAAACTTTACCTAAGTATCTTATATAACTTGTAATATTTATTATGTATTAAATTCAAACTAACAACAGCGAGAGCAGCAACGTGTTGGCAATGGCCAGTAAGAAATAGTTCACAGTTACAATATTTTTTAACCTCGTTTTATATATACTATTTGCAAGTTAAACGTTGGCAATTGATATATTTGTATTGTTAGGTAGCACTGATGGAAACACATTTCATTGCTGCAGTTAAAAATATCAGCGTGAATTCCCGTGTGTAAGCTGGTGTTTTTGTTTATGTCCGAAATAAAGGTTCAATAAGCGAAGCAAGGGGTGTGTGTCTCTCGTTCTCTCTGTCTCTCGGAAAGATCGTACCACCTGTTTAGGAAAGGTATACATTTTATTTCTAATTTCAGCACATCTCATACTAATTACAGTAACAGTAATGATTTCAGAGACTGTAATTTACAACTGAAACAAGATTTTGTTTAAATATCTAGTACAGGTTATTTAGATGCAATGGCGCTACGCGACACAAATCCAGCACGTTGGCAGACGTGGTGTGGAAAGCGTTCCCAATATGGCTGCGGCGGGCGATTTTACCCAGTGCATTACGACTGACAATGGTGTGGCGACATACAATGACACGGCCTGTTTCTGAAGCTTCGCGTTCGTACTCGTGTTTTTGAAACATTCTACGGAAGTTATAATGTTGTGATAAATATGTGTTTCCACGGCAGAGTGAAATGTGTTGCGATGTATGAAAGGGCGTGGAGGCTGCGTTGTAATCATTATGCAGGCTAGGTGTGTGTGTTGATTTCAAATATGTGGAAAATTTATACGCTTTAACCATGAACTATGTTATGATGAAATTATTTACATTCACGTTTGTTTATCACAACATTGTATCTTTGCGCTAGGTGTTTGGAAAACAGTTGTGTAATGAGCTTACGTTTCTGTGATTTGAATGTCTGCAACAATCCCAACGAAATACTAAGCCCGCCCAGATAAAATAAAAAATAAAATAAACCTACAAACCAGTAAGTACCAATGCATGTAAATATTAGCAGAATAAATGTTACGGTAGGCCTGTGTGTTTGCATGTTCACCACTATCTTTTATGTTTGTATGTACAATAAATGACATGAGTTGCATGCTTGAATTTACTGCGTCGTTTCGTTGGACTGGTTGCCCCTTCGTTTTAATTTTTATTCCAAACATATGTTAATAACAACAGGTTAAATACTATTGTTGTTTCCGCCACAGTTGTAACAAACACCGTAGTGGCAAAATATTAATGTGTATTATGTGTAACGTGCTATATCATGTATACACTAAAGCTGACCTAAATATTGTTATAGGCCTACATTGTGAGCATTCGTAGGAAATGGTTTCTGCAATATGACATAATTCTTTAAACAGCAACCAACCATTTGACAGTTATAAAAGTAGAAGTGACATGGTAGTGTTTATGTTTAGGTGTAGTGGAAGAATACGTAATCAGTAACCAAAAGTAGAAATTTGGCAGGGCTTCAGAAAAGGCCAAAGATATCGTGAATCAACTATACAGTAAGCATATACAAATGTGGTGCAGTGTCATTTTAATGTGATTTCCTAGACTTGATTAAACTTTGTTTGAATGAGGTGGCGAAATATCATTAAAGTAAAACTTTAGTAGGCCTTCAGAAAATTGGAATAAACGGTGAATGTACTACAGTCTGATATACATACACGTATCAGAATTCAACAGTTTTCACGTAACTATAATTAAATACACTTTACAGTAACAGTCAATTAATTGGAAATTTTGCTAGTGCTCTGCCAATATTAGCTTAGCACATTAGGGAAATCCATCACTAAAGTGAAACAAAAGTGCACCTGCATGTCGGAGCCTCGCCCCGTCGTACCCAGGTCGTCCACTCCCGCAACCTCTGAAGCGAACCTGATGCAGCGAGTACAGTGGATGCACCTCGTCATGATGGTCTTGATCAGTGGCCCCACGTCCTTGTCCTCCACCGCTCTGTACCAAGCGACACACACTTTCCATCAATCACACAGAGATGATCCCAGAAAAACACAAAAGCAGAAACTACATCACATCCCATCAAGTTTCAGTTAATAATGCAACAGCACATTAACGGTGATTTCAATATTTTGAATTTTCAACTTATTGCAATATTTATTTAACCAGTTAGAATAGACTTGATGTCTTGTTGACAGCAAGGTCATTACAGACAGAGTAAGTTACTCGGAGAAGAAGGAACAGGAAAGAAAATTCACAACGATCTGTATGAAGTGGAATGAACAGATACAGGCGGCTCTTCCCATTCAGGTCTTGAGAGTCAACGAGGGTGAAGCGAGGTGAGTGTGGAGCAGCGCTGGAATGCAAGGATGGGGGAAACAGGAGATCCCCGAGGTAGCATGCTGACCAGCAAGATTCCCACATGTGTAAGTCCGGGAGTGGCATAGCTGGGAATCAAACATCAAACCTGGTCTGCCCTAGATGGAATGAACCATCCCAGCATTTGCCTGGAGTGATTTCAGAAAACCAAATTCAGGATGGGCAGACTGGGAATCAAACCCAGATCTTCCTGCACAATAGTGATACGGGATAACCATATCTTATTGACACAGCAGAAATCTTTAATTAAAACTAAGTAAAATCTCTATACAACAAAACTGAAGGGATTGAAAGTTTGTCGTAAGGAGGTATGTTGTATGGAGGTTCCTTACAATGATGCTCAGTTAATATAATATGTAAGTTATGTTACAGACCATATTTAACAGATTATGTAAATATTAGGGCTGGCCCGATATTTATCGGCAGCCGCTGATACTGCCAATATTTTAGGTATCTGCAACATGATTTTCGATATGATACCTGTGTTCCATTTTGCAGATATTTGTTTGGAAAAATAAAAACAAATGTCGGTTTAAGGTCAGTTTTCGTTGCGCAAATAATTACATGGCTACCATAACCTGTTAATTTTTATACACGTTATAATAATGGTGTTTCACACTTAAAACACCAGTCAATCAAACTTAATATAAATAATTAGTTTCAACACCCGCATATTATAAACGATACATAACAAAATTGCAATGTCAACATTCACAGATAAAATGTGCAGTGACGTGCACAAAGTGAACACATTTCAGTGGGAATGTATAGGACATGGCAAACTACAGTAGAGCAGTCTAGTGGCAGGTCACGAGGAACTATAGCTACATGCGTAAAAATTTAGTTTTTTCAAAACTATTTACGTTAAAATCATACACTAATAACTCAAAATGGGTGTACGTTACCGTAAAATACGATGCGAAACCCATTTAGTCGCCAAACGCACTATTATTCTTAAATTGGTGATATCTTTGTTCCAAACAAATACAGATTTTTTTTTTTAGCGATACGCTTTATGAAGCTTTCATGTCCTGTTACATGACAAAAGCACCGTCTATTAACCCTAAGCGCTGCTCCAAAGTATTATGTTTTCTATTGTATTTCTGGCTGTACGCGCTCGTTTGCAAGGCCAGGTGTATTTTGTCGTGTTTGTTGATAATATGATAACCTAAAAATACCAGAGTCCTCCTTTTACATGTTTTGGAGACTGTGAATTTTATTACAAATACAGCAATGTCACACATGGCAGTAATTTAGTAAATTAGACAGTGATGAAAGTAAAGTGAAATGTAAACTGTGTTCACAAATTTTAAGTCGTGGTGGAAAAAATTCAAGGCAGTAACACGACGAGTATATCCAGACATTTACTGCTGAACCATCATCATGTTGTTGCTACATGATCAACTGAGGTAGTTTCCAGTGGTTGCACTTTGGACGGTAATGGAATTGCACCGGAGGTAAGCAGTTTTACGCTAAATAATAATGTATGTAATATGTAGGCCTACAAGGTGTTTTCAGTCTTTTGCTGAAGGAATAACAGGCTAGAATTTAGATTTTCTAACCTGTTAACAATGAGGAAAAACGTAAAAGAATTGAGGTATTAATTAATTCTTTTGTCCTCACAAAGTGTACGAAGACTTTTGGAACATTCAAGCGAGGGGTGTTGGATGCTGCTTACTTACATTGTCGTCTTGGGTGGTGTTGTGGATGCAGGTTTCACCCAATAATGACGAGCTCGGTCCATTCTGAAGTGGCGATTCCAGTTGTAGGCTTCACGGCTCCAGATGTTCGGGTTTGCCCAGCCGTATCTTGCCTCAGTATGGTTTTAACCACCCTCTTACCACAGGGTGCCATGATGGACTAGTGCGAAAGAAAGGTGACAAGTAGATTACTAGGACCGGAGCAGGTGCTACTGCTTGGTGCCTAAGTTGGGCTCGGTCCCGTTCCGCCTGTCTTTCCTGCGTAGGAGGTCGTAATATCATCCATGGTTTGATAGCAATGTGAGCTAGGTGTTGTTCCCTACGTCTTTTGCCACTCCTTACCTTGTAAGGCATAGAGTAAAACGGTTTGATAGTTTACGTAATGCATTTAGACAGGAAAAGTTACTACAGTGTAAACCAATAGTGACTTGCTGGCACGAGCTTGATAACAGTCCCCACTGATCACCCACATATGCGGGCTGATCAGGGACGTGGAGCTGTGTCAACCACCAAGCCTCTATTGGTTGTGCGTTCGCACAGGGTTGAGCGGCAAACCCCAGGCTAATGTCACTTCAGCACTGAATTAGAGCTCAAAGCAAGAAATAACCTGAGTTTGTAGCCCCTCCCTGTGTGAAGGTGTTTCTAGTGGTTGTGACGTCGCTGTTTCTCCCCACCAGCACTGAATTAGTGCTCGGGTGTGGCTGGAAAGAAACAGGTACCCGTCTAATGTGGATGTGAACAATCTCCCGGTTCCTGTCGGCGGTGCATGTCGTATTCCGTCTACAACCGTTAACACAGACAAGTACTATGAAAATGAAAATGAAGACTCAATAAACACGCGACCTGTGCTACCTCCTACCAATTTACCTAAAGAAAGAAATTCTTATTGTATGTTATATTTCTTTGATTCAATGATACAGTAAAAATTAGGCATTGTGAAAATAAGAGTAAAATTCCATTTACTAATTTTAAACTTCATGTGAAATCTACAAGTAAGAGAGAAGGTATCGGATATCGGAGTAAAATATTGATATCGGTATCTGCAGAAAAATTGGTGTCGGGCCAGATCTAGTAAATATGTAAAATACATTTCTTTAAACTTTACAAATAGAAACCAAAATTTTGGGCCTTATTAATAGTAGTTTTTAGTCTGGACTAAGGAAAAATTATCCTTCGACCAAATTTTTTGTATTCACAGAACATAATTATTGCCAATCCTGGTATCATCTTCCTTAAGCATGGACTAACTTTTAGTTCGGACTTAGGGTAGGGCTAACGACATAATAAAGTTGACGCATGACGTCCTTTTCAACAATGGAGGTTAGACGAATTCTTCTCCATCCTTAGTACAGTTTAACCAGGAGACGGAAGTTTGCATTTTCATTTGCCCCAACATAAGTTGAGATTGTACAGTCTGCCATGCAGATTATTTTGTTCACCAGCCACCGTAACTATACTTAGATGGAATATTTTTTTTTTACTCCCCGCTAGAAGGCGTTAGTAATAGGATTATAGTTTGTCTTTGCTTTTCTTCCCTTCCAGCTGGCTGGTGACATCAGTCATGCATTCACTACTCCCCACTTTGCAACCACCCGTCACCTTAGTGGCAAACGCCAATCAGCATCGGGCTGCAGCCCGAATTAGTATAAAAGGAGAGATGGCCCACGTCTCCACAGCAGTCTTCATTCCCAGCGCTCGCAGCTCAGGAATTGACCAGATTGAGAGCAGTCTCCAACACATGTTGCTTGGACACTGACCACTGCACCCCGTTCTCATCGTGTAAGCC
This sequence comes from Dryococelus australis, assembly GCA_029891345.1. Lineage (NCBI taxonomy): Eukaryota > Metazoa > Arthropoda > Insecta > Phasmatodea > Phasmatidae > Dryococelus > Dryococelus australis. The sequence goes on along the minus strand of CM057007.1, from coordinate 29,007,655 downwards.
AAGCTTACAATATGATTTCCTTCCAGCGCTAGCCGCTCTGAATTTAATGTACATTAGTTTGGCTCATGCCCTGCTACATACCTCGCAAAACCAGTTCATCCTGCAGTATACGGACGTATCTGTAGTTGACCTATCCTAGAGTCCTTCTCAGGACTCATCCTATCATGTCCTTGCTTCGTATTCTTAGCCACGTGTCTCTCACAATCTACACGTCCAACAATACCTGAGGTGATCGCTTAGAGTCAGCGCATCACATCCCCCATTCCCTTGCTTCATTACCAGTTGCCTCTACCGACCAGTTCAATAGTGTATTCTAGCTTCCCGGCCAAAACACGTGCCCTCGACAAGGAGTTAGGGTGCTATAACAATCAGACTTTCCATTACGGAAATATAACATGGGTTGGCATTTACCTTGAGATAGTTCCTGTAGACATAGCACCTTTCCGTAGTTAACCTCACATAACAATACCGCAGGTGATCCCCGGATACCTACTCACATGAGCCAATATACTAAACTTTTACCCATACACACTTGCTTAGGTCGCCCTTTGCATCAACCCCCAAGTTGGAGGAAAGGAGGAGCCACACAGATACACTGCCCTGAAAAAGCTTGGCTCGGTGTTCGTCGGTCTCTCCACAGCGGTCACCACCAACAGACAGGCATTCCCTGAGTTGAGAAGACTCGGCTGGGTGGGGGGGGGGGGGGGAGACACACACAGTGTGCGACCTTGGACAGGTGAGGCCTGAATTCCCTCGTGAACTGCAGTTCTGCCAGACGTTCGAATAAGGTGTCCGCCAGACTCTGGCCTGCACGTGGTGCTACACTGTAAGTTCACACGGAGCCTACCATCTTGATACATTAGCAGAAGGGTAAATCCACTTCCCGATGCTCTATTCCAAATGGATAGGATTGAAGGACAAGGTGTGACAGATTCACTTGGCTTCTGACTGATTGCATTAGTATAAACCTCCTTGGTGTCACATGTAGCTAGCCTACAACCATGAGCTCAATCCGAAACCCTCACGCACCTACAAGACCCAGTGGAACTTGACATCCCCAGAGATCTGTTCGACGCCCCAGTGAACAACGGCCTGACGAAGTAACCTTGATGGGTAGCACAACACTTGAACCAGCTCAATCAACCTCCTACGCCAGTCATCGCCTTCTTGGAGCCTGCCATACTGCTTCCTACTTCTCAACCGACGCCTCAGTTCACACCAACCTTCGCCGTTCCACCACCTGCTTCTAGTAACACGGACACTACTCCTGCAACTCGTTGCCCAGGTATTGCCATGAAACCAGTGGCACCCAAGCATAGAATTGTTCTACCCATACCCGATTTGTGCTCTGCCGCAAAGTGACCCGGCCAGTTCTTTACAACGGAAAGACACCAGTGCCCCGGCAGAATTGACACCTCTAAGAATATAGGAGTGTCTGGCTTAATTCCTGGCAAAAAGGTGGACATCCTCTACTATTTCAGACAAGTGTGTATATATTCCCGAAACATCATGTGTAAAAGTTAAAAACAAACATGGCAAACTTAAAATAAGACAGGTTTGCTAATAATACATGCAAGTGAAACCTTGATTTAGTTTATGAAACACAAAAAGTGTTTTTAAATCCGATTCTGTCGACCTGTTGAAGCAAAAATACACTGATTTAATGGACGAAATGTTCATTCAATAATATTTTGAAGAAAATAAAATCAAAATACATTAGTGTTAAGCTCCAGAAATGCCTTTCGAGTTTCTGTGTCTATCAAATGCCTTCTCTAAAAACATGTTTTACCAGACATGATGTTAATACTTTCAAAGAGAATTTTAATACAAATCCTTTTCTGATAACATATACATGCAAAGTATTTTCTTCAAGTTCGTGCAAAAGGGCGCAACTTCAAATTTTGTCAGGGTAAATTTTTTTGAACTATATTGTAATGTACTCAGCATTAAAATGCAAATTAATCATCATTACAAATGCAGTATTAGCGTAAACAATTTAAACCAGCCCATACTACCAGTCCATAGAGGTGTGCTACGTAAAGTCAGCATGGTGATGCATGATACACTCCTGCGCATTGCATGCGCGTCCTCTACTTTTCGACTTCGCCCCATCATCAAGCGTTTAATCATATAGGGGCAAGTCACATGCCGGCAAGCAATAAATCCCGTACCTACAGGGTTGATCCAAGCATTACGGACAACTACAGACACGTGGTTAAGTTTTTTAAAATTGTACTGCCCACTCAGAAGTCGGCATGCGGTCATCCAACCACACCGAAGAAATTGTTTTACCCACCACTGACTTATAACGCTTGATGAAACCATGCATCGCTTAATGTTTTTAACATTATTGACAAGGGGAGATTAAGTATATGCTTCTCTGGTATAATTTCATGGTTTCGAGTAGTAGATTGTTAAAAACAAATATCGTTTCAAAAAATGCACAGTTAACATTCTTTTTAATTTTTATGGAAATAAAATTGGTTAGTTTTTATTTTGCAACAGTTGTGATTTTGTTAAGGATTCTTGGGAACCTTGGACAGTTGCTAAATCTGGTGTCTACTGTACATCGAAACCAAAACCATACACCACTTTTTAATTATTTTCTCTTTACCACAGGTTTTCTTTTATAGAGCATTGGTCAGCTAAATTCTAACAGCTAATTTTGCATACTGACAATTCTGTCTGTCTTCTACATGAAAATAAGGACTTTCTAAGAGCAAAAAATTTTGTTGGTAAAAAACTGTCAAGTATTGTTAAATACCTCCAATTAAAAAAATTTACGACTATGGAAGCATAAGATTACTAATGGCTACAACAGCCATATTTTCAAGACTCAAAAACAATGACTGTTGATCCATAAACCATATCTGACAATATGCATATGCCCATACATTCAACTTTCTTGTAAGAGTAGTTACTATAATTTGGAACACAAGATAATCCCGTAATGTTTGGGAATGGAGGTAATTAACACAAATGCACACCTCTTGCCGGAGAAGTTGATGTCGGTGAAACGGCTGCGGTCACTGCCGAAAGCCATGCTCTGGTCCTGCAGATCGCACTCCCCACCCTGGTCGCAGATGGGGCAGTCCAGCGGGTGGTTCACCAGCAGGAACTCCATTACCCCCTCCCTCGCCTTGCGGGTCATCTCCGAGTTAGTCTTAATACGCCAGCCCTTCATAACTGGCATGGCACATGCCGCCACTGGCTACAACACACCAAATTACATCAGCCAGATGCCACTACAATTCAACCTGATTTTTCCTAACACATCCTAATAAAGGAAATTTAACCTGCTCTCTGCCCATTATGTTCCCTCTTTGAATGGAAGGCACAACAGGCAGTTTACAGTCCCTAAACTGTACAATATATTGCTCTGAGCATGCCTTTAAGACGACTGTTATCCAGTGCATATGGACAATAAACACATGCTCCTCCACTGAGTACAGACTCATATGGTACCAGAACAAACACAAACCAATACCAGTTGTATTACGACAGCAGGGAAAAGAACTCAGACTGATAGCACATGCCCGTACAATTGACACGTAACGGCTTATTTGTCCACGTGAACGTGCATACCCACACATCAGTGCACAGAATGCACTTGCAAGTTAAACAAGTGTTTTTATGAAGGTTGAATGTGGTCAAACTATGAAATAACACCACATAAACACGTAAGAATACTACAGTGAAGCCCTGTTAACAAGTTCCCACTTAAGAAGTTATCCTGCTTAATAAGTTGAATAACTGTGCACGTTGTCTATTTGCACATGTGTAATTTGACCCTTTTAAGAAGGTTTCCTGATTAATAAGTATTATTTTTTCAGTCACATCAGAAACTTCTTAACAGAGTTTTTCTGTATTTACAACTTTTATACACTAACACAGTAAGTGTGATTCATCACTGTGCAGTTCTCTGTTCTGATGGTAAGTTCTTTAGAAGTATTGTAGAACATTTTCCCTGGTGTAAAGAACACAAACATTTCCACCTAGTGAAAAATTTCCCATTGATAATAATAAGTAGTTTATGTTCCAAAAGCTGACTGTTCAAAATGGCTGAAATATCATTTTCAGTTACATGTTAATAGTAAGACCCTTTTCTTTTTTGTGTCAAAAGATGACATGTCTATCTGCTAGGGTTCCTGAGATATGTACAGTGGCATTTACTGACATGTCATGTTATGGCAACAAAGATATGTGTTGTTTATGGTGCTAGAAGCAGACATGTTAGATATAGAAATTAATATGAATGCCAGTATTTAGTATGAACTTCTTAAAAATTGATAAACACTATTTAAGCAATTTAACATGTAAGTGAACTATAGAAATGAAACTTCATTTTCTGCTATTGGCAGCATTGGCAAGAAAGCAAATATTTATTATAGTAACATCTCCTACAGTTATAAACAATGACGTGAGAAGGTTTCATTCTTAACATCAGTTTTACAGTGGCAAGAGATTAATAATAATACTAGGACAACAAAAATAATTGTTATGGCATTGGCCATGCAACGTTGTGAAGGTAAGTTTACAATACTATTGTCTGCATGCTGCTCTATAATGTAGTAACCTAATTGTCAATTGCCTCATTACGCAGATAAGGTTAACGTGATTATTACAATATCCACTATACAATGATAGTAAAAGATTTATTGCAAAAGTTTCAAATGGTTCACTTTTTATAGGTTATTAACATAAAACAAACAGCATTGTTGCGCCCAACAAATTTGTAATATTACATTCCCGTTATTAATGAACTGCACCGAATAAACATAATTGGTATGTGTATAAAGTCAGGTTACGTTTTACTCAAAAAATTGTAATAAAAACAAGACCACACCCCGACAGCCATAGCAGTCATACGGTTATTAATATAGGTTATGTACTATAGTATTTTAGATACCGGTAACTCAACAGACAATGACGAATCTGAAACAGAGAGCTAAAGATTAGAACATTGATCTGATGATTACAAGCCTGATAAAGAATCAGCAACCAGTGATGAAGAAGTTCCCACAAAGAAAATGAAAGGAAACAGAAGAAATGCCGTTCAACAGTTCTGGGGAAAAAAGACAACAACGCTAAACTAAGAATCGAGGATTCAGCACACAAAAATATTGCCTAAGAAAACCCTTCTGCATCTACTAATCAAGGCGCAGTTGTAAGTAAAAAGAGAAAAGCTAAACATCATAATAATTACAATTGAAACAAGAGGAAGGAAATGAAAAAGTGGAAATATATGGGCTTGGAATATACAACTAGACAAGGAAAAGTGGTTCCTCCCAAAGTATTTTTAAAAATTCAAGGAGTAAAGAACAAGACAACTCCAACACTTTATTGACTATTATGCATTAGGCGAGTGCAGAATCCAAGATCAGTTTCTCATGGATGGAATTGAAATAAAATAAAAAAACTTGCAAGAAGGGCAGAGGTAAAGATGGAAATCGAAGCTGTGAGAGACAGATAACAGAGAAATATTATGTTTCCTCTCCATCTGAAAGGCAGGAAATGTGTAAAAGCTTCTTTGGTAATTTGTATTCACTAAGTAGAAGAAAACTTAATGTGATTATTCAAAAGAAACGCGCATCAGCTAGTGTTATTCTACCCAACACCGGAAGTGGCGTGCGTGAACCTTATAACAAGATGGATACAGAAAGGGAAGAGGCTTTATCACATATAATGAGTTTTCCTGCTTACAAAAGCCACTATTCAAGAAATCGAACACAAAAGACGTATTTAGGAAGGGGATTAAGTGTAAAGAAAATGCATGAACTGTACTGTGAAAGGTGTTTGCAAGAAGGGAAAAACGCCAATATCATATTCAGTTTATTATGATGTGTTTAAAGCAACAGGTTTGAGATTCAAAAAACCATACACAGACATTTGCCGTACATGTGATGTGTTCGAGACGAAATCAAGATTTTTAGAAGGTAGAGATCTTTAGAAAATCAGAAGAACAAAGAGAACAACATCGTCTTATGTACGAAAGTGCATACAAAGTGACAGATGAAGACAAGCAAAAATAAAAAACAGAATCTGAACACAAAGCAATTGTTTTCGACATGCAACAATGTTTACCCACACCAGATCTTAAAACCAACATAGCGTAGTACAAAAGACAATTATGGACCATAAATGAAACTGTCAAGAGATCTTGGCGATGATAGTTGACACTGTTTTACATGGCATGAAGCCTTGGCGGGCCGTGGTTCTGATCAGGTGGCTTCAGTTCTGTACAAGCACATTCACGCCAATATACCAGGTAACATAAAAAAACTGACAACATTTCCAGATACTTGTGCCAGACAAAATCGCAACATAGCAGTAGCGATAATGTTCATGGTAGCAATTCAACAACATTCTTCTTTGAGAGTCGTCAATCAAAAGTTTTTAGTGCCTGGACATTCACATGTTGGATGTTATAAGTGACCACGCAAGAATTGACTGTGCAAAGAAGAAAATGGATGTGGAGACAGTGAGGGGCATGAAGCCATTCAATGTGTATGAAATGAAAGTTAATGACTTCCTGTCTTTCTCGCCTCTACTACAGAGTTTGTTAGTAAGACGACATGTAGACAACAAGAATGAAAAAGTATCATGGCTTAACATTCGCTGGCTTCAGTCCACTACCGATTTTGACATGATCAACTTCAAATATTCCCTGTCTGAAGAAGAGCACCTTCCGTCAGCTTGACCTGCGATGCAACAGATTGGCCAATCAGTTTGGAAATAAGCCAAATTCGTCCAACATACAGCGCCCCCAGTCCCTATCAATACCGCCAAGAAAACAGATTTTCTGAGCCTGCTACCACTTATTGATCCAGCCTATCATGGATTCTATCAGTCACTCACCACTTCTGAAAGGCAAACATGCATCGGTCCTGACCGTTATAGCGAAGATGATAAAGACAAAGTTTTTCGCATTTGGAAAAAGAAGATTATATTTTTTGACTTATGTTTAAAATGATAGTTTTGACTTGTGATGTTTGTATTCTCTTGAAGGTTTGCAATATCATTAATTTCATCAAAATAAATATTCAGCAAATAGCTGTTCGAAATACAGGACTTTGAATTTTGGAGTTTATTTTGTTCATAATAACATGTCACATGTTGGCTCGACAGAGTACCAAATTTATTTCATGCCAAAACTTAACATCTACTTTACGCCCTTGTCTACATTATAGTATTTAATAAGTTCAGGTCAACAACATTCAAAGTGATACTTAACCGTATAAACTAGTCATAACTTTAACGAATCAAGACATATATGTTTATTCCGAGTTTCAATGCAGACTCAAACTTTTAATTTGCTCTCCTGAAAAGTTTGGAAAATAGACGTCAGCTTTTGGATTATGACTACAGATATTACTGTATTAAAATAAAACAACTATACAGATTTGAATTGAATTTGAGTAAGTTAACACATTTCTTAAAAAAATTAAGTGTACACATGATAAGCTAAATTGGATCAGCAGTAGTGTTTATCACTTCTACATAACTACCTACGAACCAGGGCTAATCGCTATTGAAGTGTAGCTATATAAGTAAATTTTGTTCATGCCGGCTTTAGGGCTAACAGTGGGTCGGCGTCTAATAACATTTTAAGACATACAGGCTCGGGGGTGCAGACCTTATTGGGGTCTGCAGGATCTGGAGCTTGGTCTTGATTGTGCCCTCGAACAGAGTTGGGCAGGTAGGCCACCAGCTCAGCACGAAGTCTAGCTGGGCTAGGTTGGACTTGCGGGTGCGTAACAGCGGAACCGCTGGCTTACCTATCACAGCCATGGGTCGGGCACTTAGCCTGCATACGTCCTGGATGGAGTCTCCCGACCCGGCAGGTTGATGGCGACTATATCTTCTGGTCGACTCTGGCGAGGTACTGGCCCTGGAGTGGTAGGCATGCGTCCGACCCGCTGTCGTCGGCTGGCCTGGTCCGGCGTCGTCGGCTGGCTCGACACCTAGTATAAGGGGTAGGTCCAGGCGGAGGTACTCGACGACGAGATGAGCAGCTCCGGGGATTTTCACTAAGAGGCCAAACAAGTTACATGAGGGAACTGCGACGAGAGGCCTCAACAGTTGGTGGGTGGCGTAAGCTCATTCCCGGAGGGTCAAGTAGCTGAAGGCTGGGGCAGGTTGGTTACGCAGTGCTAGTTTCTCTGCTAGGATAACAGCTGTCTTCCTGTCGCTTCACTTACTTCCCCTTCTGTGGATGAATGACATTTACCAAGGCTGAGGTTCTAATGTTCACGTCCGCACTGGGGTGGCACGCAACGATACCCCTAGCTAAGTGTAGTCCAGAAGGGGTAGATCCCTCGTCAGGTCTGGCACTCTTTCTGGCGTTTTTAAACACGGTGGTTGAAGTGGGTTAACTGACAAGGGTATAAAGCCTCTTCGTAGTGTGTCTTGTGGTTGTGACTCTACCGTACGTGCACACCAGGTACCTTTGCGTACCTTGTCCACAGTATGGGTGGCCATCTAATGGGTTGTGTTTTCAGTGATGTACGTCTAGTCCTATTTAGGGGACAGGCCACAATTTTAATCTTAGATACGGCAAACCAGTTCTCAAACCACGGTTCCCTGCATCTCCTTCGTGAGGTGACACCAGGAAGAACTACACACAGCATAAGAAGGTGTAACGTTGCGGTTTTTCAAATATCATTATATTATTATTACCCTTTGGTTTTGGATTATTTTTTTGTGGGGACGATTAAGTAAGATAATTACTAAATTAATATTTAATATATCATTTAGGCAAAGTGCAATGTAATTTTGGTTTATTGATGTAGAGGTTATTTAGAGGTTATGGCTATTGTTATTCATTTTGTCCTTAGAGGGTACCAAGTATTGCATTGTTTAATTTTCAGCTAATCGTTTACAGGTTACTGTTCATTTGTTCCCTAGAGGGTAGTTGAGTATTGACATTTGTAAATTAGGTAAAATTAATGAAAAGTGTTCCAATTGGATCTCATCTCGCAATTGCGCATTGGATGAGTAGTGTGACACGGTCAGATGACAGCCAATCAAAATGCAAAAAACAAGAAAAGTGACGAAGTTTGAATGGAGCTTTTTTCATGTAACCATCATCATCATCATCACCACCATCATCAAGAACGGACACACGAGTGTCAGATTGAGACGTTTTAATGATATAGTTATTCAAAAGTAAATCCGTAAATTTCATCCTCAATAATGTAAAACAAACAATCTTTGTCTAATTTGTTGGCAAAAGAAGTACGAGTCAATAAAAAATTCAGAGCACTGTGCGTAGCGACGATGGCGCACCTGTAGCATGTGGCAGTCTAGCCCTTATTGCTCCCAAACTTCTTAGCGTCAAATGTGAAAAAGCTCTAGGCAAACAGGCCCCTTATAAATCAACCATAAAATAAATACATAAGGAAAAATACGACCTAACGTATCAAACCCAAAAAAAGCGTTACCCGCTTCGAGGAAGAAACTAGCAAGTATACCACAGCACACTGTAGTTTCTGTTGACAACTTTTATCTGTGCTTAATTCAATACAACGTGCACAATTTTAACATACATGAAAAAAAGTGAAAACAATCGCAAAAATTAAAATAAAACCAATTTTCCATAGGAAGAAAATTACTCAACAGATTAGTAAAAAGTGTGCATTTCAAGCGGAGAACGTGCCACACTAGATGTAAAATACCAGCAGAGAGAGCAGTTACTGTGACATGGTCAAGAGATTTGGGCGGCTCTTAATGAGGTCGTGAAAGTTGTGACATGAGACACTTCCTTGAAAATGGGTGCCAAATACATTTCTTTGACAAAATCTGGGTTGATAGCAACTTAATTTTTCAAATTGTTGGCAACATAGCAATGACTTTGGTGTACATGTAAAAAGTGGTGCGAGTACAAGACTCTTAGTAAATGAACAGAGCAGGAATAGGTTTGTTCTCAATGCATAGCTTGTGTACACTGCTGGATCTGTAAATAGTGACTCTCACAGTCAAATGAACTATTGTGATTTTGAAAAGTGGGTGATTCACAAACACTGCTTCAGAGTATGCCAGAAAAACTCATTTTAGTAATTTGATAATGCACTGTATCACTCCATGTACGCATACAAAACACAAACAAAATATTCTTTGAATTGCGATATGATATAATGGCTACAGAAGAAAGGTGTACTTTGTGATCAATCTATGCATGAAGTTGACTTTATAAACTTGTTGAAATGAAAATATTAAGACAGAAATAATTTGATATAAATGCAGAATTAGAATTACCAGCGCACTGTCACATGGTCCTCAGAATACGGCCATACATGTGAGATATGAATGTGATTGAGGTAGCATGGGCGAAAATAAAGATATTACATAAAAAAAAGAAACACAATTGGTTAATTAGATTAGGTACTGAAAATACTTACAGAATTGAGCAGAATCAGCTATTTTATCAGTCATCATACAATACTGTGAAGAGTATCGAAAAAGTGTAGAAAAAATAGAACAGCAGTATTTGCTAACACACTGCATTCTTTCTGACATAGTGGACGATATAATCATCAGTGTAGGAGCCAACAGCACTACGACAGTGCAGGTGACAGTGACAGCAATAACAAAAGTTCAGAAGTTGACAGCATGGCTTCTGCATGCGAAGAGTCTGGGCCAGAGGAAGACTTTACTAAGCCACTCTGAAACTGCGAGTAAATGTTTTTGCTCTGGAAAGTAGTCTTTTAAAACACATTTAACCTCTCTCTGTTACCTTCTGCTAAGTTTAAAAGCGCGGGGGGGGGGGGGGGGGGTGGGTACGAGGCAACATTTGCCACCCTCTCCTGCATTCCTTTCAGGGTCGGAGAGCAGGAGTCCCTCATAGTACATGCCGACATGGCCAATATGTAAGTTTAAACTGAACTGTATGGGAAAATTAGCAGGATCATTAAAGTTTTTCCTAGACTTACCTTGGTTTTCCCCGACCATTGTCAAATTCCCAGACTACCTCCAATTTTTAAGCCTTCATTGGGGAAAAACACACACATCCACACCTGCGCACGCACACACCTGATCCACCCATTATGAATAAATTTTGCTCAAAGTGACAGTTTTTCATAAAAAGTTTGTCTTCACAATATTTTCTCAAATAATGACTTTCCCTTGTGGAACACACACATTTTGAAAGAAGAAGAAGCCATCACACAGCCTACATATTTTCACGCAGTAAAATGACCCCAGCATAAAAAACAACTTACCTTAGGAGACTTCTCCACTTCCACCAAGCACATTCTGCAGTTACCCGCTACAGAAAGTCGTTCGTGATAGCAGAACCTCGGGATCTCCACACCAACCATAGCTGCGGCCTGCCAACAAACATCTTGCAGTTCACCAATTCTTCCTGCCCGCAACAGAACACTTAGGGACAAACAGGTGTCTCCTAAAATATTTTAGTGGATACAATAATAATTACTGACAATTGTGAGCTGTTTGTAGTTTCTTTTCAAATTGATAAAATATCTTTATTTATTCACTTTGACGAAACATAACCTACAGTGAAAAACATTAAATATTACTCCATTTTTGTTTTTTAATCTATTTATACTGTCACCATTTGGTAAATCATTGTGTACACCGAAAAATAAATAAATAAAATTTTTTTTCCAAAATATCGTTCTAACACAAACAGGATAGGGAATGGATCACATCATGTGCTTTTTAAGATATTTGTGGATTACTGGGATCCTTTATGCAATGCTTTGGCAGTTTTAGTACAGTACAAGTTGGCTAATGTGCGAGTGTTCAGTTCCTGCATGATTTTTATTTTATTGAAGTGTGTTCTAGGGTTTCATTGGTTGAATATTTTTATATTTTTACCCCTTAATTTTGTTTGATCTTCATAGACCTCTCTTAAATGGCTACAGGATGGTAACTAAAAACAAAAATACACCTAGCATCTACTTATTGGTTCAGCAATTTTTTGGAAGCCCTAGAAACCAAATTCTAAGCCCCACACCCTTCTATTTTTAAAATAATAAATTACTTAATTACAATTTTTAATAATAAGGTTTTTGATTCTGTAAAAAAAATGTGATTATAGGTGACTATTAATATTTAGTTATCTCTTATTCAATTAAAATAAATTAATAATTGTTTTGTCTACGAAGTATGAGTAGTAATATGTGGTTCACTATACAGTGAGCATTTTCAAAAGCAATTTATGGAAAAAAAATCACTGTCCATAACAGAATATATATGAACATGAACAATTATAGCACTACCCACAGATAAGTTGGCAGCAAACTACGAAAAGTAGTTCTGTTTTAAAGGCTTACTAGTCGTAAAGTAAAAAAAAATTTGTCACAAATTTGTCACTTGCAATTCAGTTTCTTTTTGTTGTATCCAAATAAGAACTAAATTTTATGATTGTAAAACATTTATGTTTCCAACTCTTTCACATCATCACCTGGCTGGAGCAACGTTCAAGTTAGCTGGTTCATCTTTTTTTTTTTCTCCTGGTCCGCACTCTTGTCAACAAATCAGCTGTTTACGACCAATGTGATTTTTAATGTTTGTAAACTCTGAACTAAATATTCATTAACCTAATAAATAGAACATTTTTATATATGTTCCAAGTGAAGTAGCCATGTGTTATTGCTTTCTGCTGTATTTCCATAGTATCTTGTCCCAGAAATTCTTGAAATGTCACATATGCCACCCTGAAAGATGAGCTGCTTAATGCAATTGAAGTCTGTGTCATTTTTAATCCTCGCATAAACTTGAAGAAACTTTGTATGAGTACATTTTGTTATATTCGTGATATGTGTTGCATTTCTGAAAGCTAAAATGAACGCCTGTGTGTTATTTAGTATTTAGGAAATTCCGAACTAACGATCATAAGAGTTAATACCTTAACACGTGTGTTACTCGTTTTGAAACAATAACGGCATAACAATGTTTTCTACTGCATGCGAAACATTTCATTAGCATTAGAAATATGTGAAAAAAGTATTATAACAACTGTCTAACTTTTACTACTTCCTTCAAGGTAGGTAATTTGGGGCAAAATTAGATTCTGCATTACATGTGGGGATGCAGTTTCATGAACTACATCATCGGCTAGGTAACTGTGGTTTTAGTAGCGTGGTGAAGTTACATTCGAGTATCAATGAATGCATTTAAATTTTATAAGCAAAACGTGACTTTTTTTCATAACTAAAGTAGTAGGGCTTTAGAAATGTTAGTGTTATGTGCTTCAAAAACTGGGTGCGGTACAAATTCAGATCAATTCTGTTTAGCCACTTAGTTTTATCAAATAACACTTGCACACATTTGCTTGTGTATAACCTTGTATTAAAATACTGATTTGTGAAGCACATATTTATGCAATTCTACTCATAAATGAGTGAAAAGATTTGAGCTGCTCTTAACAGTTAGGTCTTGAGAGCCAATGTGGGTGATTTATGTGAGTATGGAGCAGCACCCAAATGAAAGGGTAGGGGAAAACGGGAGACCCACAAGAAAACCCACAGACTAATGGCATCGTCCGGCACGATTCCTACATGCCAAAATCCAGTGACCCCGCCGGGGATTGAACCCGGTTAGCCTGGGTGGGAACTGAGTGGGCTAACCGCTCGGCAACCGCGGCCACCTCTACTCGTACATGTTATGAAAAAAATTAATGCACAGTCTTATCTAAACACGTGCCCTTCTTTAACGCACGACCAATTCGGCAGTAAGATTTATTAAAGGTGAACATTCTAAACGTCTTAGCATTGTTTTTATAATGAGAACAAGAATAACATTAACATTTTTTTGCTATTCTGTTGACAACCTAAATAAATCATATTTTCTCACATTAATTTACATCTAAACACAAACAGAATATCGAACATCAATCAATATTCACAAACCATTAGGTCTATTATTTACTGAAATTAATGTGTGCGTGTTTATAGTGCTGGTTACAATATTTATTATGATGCATGTCACACACACTCATGAGCATTGCATAAACGCTCACTACTTGACTTCGCCCCATCACGCGTTGATATTAATTAGGGGCAAGTCACATGCCAGCAGGCAATAAATCTCGTGCCTATAGGGTTGGTCCAAGCATTATGGACAACTACAGATACGTAGAAAATTAATTTTAATTGTTCTGCCCACTCAAAAGCAAACATGCAGTCGCCACCCTTGCAGAAGAAATTGTTTTAACCCAACAAACCACCAACATGCTAAACCTAGGGAAACTAGTTGGCAGGGAAGCTACAGGAAAGCAGCACCCTGCGACTGATGTCGCTGCTGCCCGAACCTCGTGAAGAGGCGGTAAATATGTCATCAGCCTCGAGACAGAGACATAAGAAATGGTGGCGCAGCCCACTACCTAATTTAAACAAAACTTACGAGACAAGGCTAACAACCCCTGCACTCCTGGGGCAGCCTACAAACAGAAATTTTCTGTATATAAGGAGAAGCGAAAACGCAGCTCAACAGTTCCATCGGCCCGCTGACCTGAGCAAGGTCGGAGGGCTCCAGTCTGCAAGAAGACTATACTCTAAAGAGGCTGTCAAAGCTCTTTATCTCCGTACCCAGAACTCTGAGAAAACCCTCCAGAGATTGGAATTATCTCTCCTGACACCAACGCCGTCAGACGCTCACCATGACTCTAGCAGCCACAGGTACATCGAACTCTCACACCTGTTCCCCATACCATGAGTTACTCCTTCTAACTCCACGGTAGCAGGTTGTACCGTCGTCCCTTCTGGACTGTCACCTCTCAACGATCAAATCACATTAGCAGTTTTAATTTTATTCTCACATGCAGGTTCGCCTTCAGCTGCAAATAACGTAAAATGAATAATTTGGATTATTAATTATTATTGATGTACATAGCTATACATCCGCATGCTTTCACAGTAGGTAAATAAATGTGTGTGTATTAAATTCAACCAACGTTATTTACTTATTTTATCCCATATTTGAATTCATTCAGATTCCATATAATATTATGGCTGTTTCAGTGAAACGACCGCTCTTGGTGAAACACAAGTGGACCGAACGTGCTTGGGAAACCTGGCGCCTGAAGGCGTGGGAGCACCTGAGTATTATCCGGAATGCCTGTGCCTCCCAAGAGATCGGCTCCTGGCTATCCGGAACGTCCCGAATGCTCATTACCTGGGATCGTCTGAAGACCGAACCCAGGAGGGCTTGAGCAAAGCCGGATAAACCAAGTGCGCACCATTTTGTATTAGAGTAATAATTGTGAGCCAATTGTGTTCTGTTTTGCTTGTATTAAATATCAGTGTCGCTAATGCCATGTAAGGGCGGAGGGAGTAGTAACCAGATTTGCCTATTAGCCCGATGGGCACTAAAAAGGAAATTAGTTTCACGTGTAACTACCTGTGTGTCAACTGAAATACTAAAGAATCTCCATTGTGAACCTCAAGAGAGAACCACCCTGTATCCCAGAAGACTGCCATTCATCTCTCGATCATCTAGTAAGGTATTTGTTGACCTTGATCTGACCTAGAACACCTGAGCCACCTAGAAAAACGAGAGGCGGATCACGAACCTAACCCCCAGCCATGTACCACCCCTAGTGAATCAACCTCTATATTCACCGTACGTACCGTAGCTGGGAAACTCGATAGTTATCAAAGTCCCACCAAAACCAGCCCGGTCACGTAAAGTAGTAAATTCTATCCCAAACTTTGTCCCCACTAGGAAACCCATTAAACCGGCCCCTTATAAATGCCCGGGAAGTTCCAGAGAGTGCGAGTGAGTTTTGCAGAGAGAAGTTCATCCACCCCATTTTGTTGATTACCGCATACTCATTATCATTAATTCACCCCTTTTTATTTAGTGACAGTTGTCGTCACTCATTTAGGCAACCTTCACGCACCCTGGGGGTTGATTCACCTCCTCCACTTAAAACTCCTCCGCCTAGAAGGTGTCCCCATAAATCTCCCGACGTGGGTAGATCCACGACCGAGCCAGGCATTCCAATCCCGAGCATGACGACACTTCACGAGGAATTTCATTTAATCTAGTATAGGGTAGGGAATCAGCACTCAACCACATCAGACAGAGTTTATCTCAATATCTTACCCCAAACCCGGCTATGTGTTCTTCTCTTTCCGCTTTCCTCTTAAGGAGGTATAGAGAGTGCGTCCATTGACCGGCATAAGCATCGTATAGCAAGAGGTTTAGAAAAGTTAAAGGGGTACAGTGTCAATCATTAAAAGGATGCATGAATCAGTGGTAAATTAAATTGGTTTCTGTGCCAAAATTACAGTGACAAAACCAATTTCAATGTTGAAATATATGCTGTAATGCGCAGTGATTATTTTTGAAGGCTGATTTCAAAAGTGCTCACTGTACTAAAAACAGCCTGAATACATGAAATTCCCTACATACAGTAAACTCTGGATGATTCCTAGGAAAACAGTTGTTATTCTGAAGGGGTCGTTATTGGAAAAAAAAACTTTTCAATTAAATTTGTTTCATGGTTCCCCAAAAAAGGTCATTTTGAGAGGGTTACTCCAAAGGTCTTAGAAACAAGAGTTGACTACTGTACCTATTAAACCGTTTAATTTTAATATTTACTTCCAAAGACTTGAGGGTGGTAGAATTTTCACATACCAAATATCTTGCGGTTAAAGTATTTACTTGAATAGTCGCAAATGATGGTCCTAAGCCTGTTGAATAGACATATGTTTACTTACAGTACAAACCACTCTTTGAGCATGTATACTTATAGTGTGCTAATTGGCTATTGTTGTGTTTTCTTCTGAGGCAAACATCTCAAAACAGATGACTAGGGACATCATGGTGCAGTAATGACATTTGATACAATGTTTAGAGCAAATTGAGATGCCAAGTGTAAGTACTTTGCATACATTTTTAACAATATACAGCTCATTTACACAAAATGCAGTATGTACAAGTAATTTTTTTTGTGAAATATATTTGTATCGTTAAATTACATAAGTACTTCTAAGTCACGGCTGTGAAAACCAGCTAGTTGCAGGTGTTATTTTTTAAAGACTAAATAAACAGCTACCGAATGAGGTGGCGCAGTGGTAACACTGGACTCGCATTTGGGAGGACCTGGGTTCGATTCCCGGTACGGCCATCCTGATTTCTGTTTTCCATGGTTTTCCAAAATCACTCCAGGCGGAATGCTGGGTTGAGTCTCAAACAAAGGCCATGGCCGATTCCTTCCCAATCCTTCCCCCATCCCTGTGCAAATTGCTCCGTCTCTAATGACCTAGCTGTCGATGAGACATTAAGCCCACTTACCTACCTACCTAAATAAACATCTTAATTATAATGTCTGATTGGTGCCGATTGTGTCTCAGTTGTCAATTATTGTGTTCTATTAGTTTAAGTCTTTAGCTGACAGTTTCTGAATTAAATCTATTTGTGTTAACCTCTCGTTTACATTTTTGTTTGTTGATTTTGTCAAAGTTAATAATAAAAATAGCCTTTTTAATAGTACGCAAGTCAATAAAGGGGCTGTTTTTAGTAAATTTGAATTTAGGTGAACTTAAACCACTATCACGTTACAGTTTAAAAAAAAAAACAATTTTCTGCACATTAACACTACTACTTGTAAAATTACTTAATTAATTTAAAATATTAGTGTACATCCATATGCAATGCATTAATTTACAGTTTTTTTACTGTGGGAAAACACTTTCACGTGTATACAACTAGCATCCCCATACCTTACCATGCCCCTCGTCAGCTGTTTCTGAAGTGAGCTTCCAAACAGACGACGGTATTGGCCATCTAGGTATACAATGATTGAAGAAACCACTTAACAAAATCTTTATAAAACATTTACTGTGTATTTTAATAAGAAATATACAAGGATAGACAAAGAAAGAATAACATTCTTATAATTAATGCAAAGAATTTGGCCAGATAAACATTTAACCAAATGCCAAGATACAATAATTGTGTTATATTACATGTTCGATTAATTTGCAGAGAAATTAGTATTTTTATATCGACCAAAACCAATATGTAGGGGCTCAAAATACATATGTCGGGTTCACCTTATTTTTGAGGTCATCCTATAATCGGATAAATACTCTATTTGTAAAAGAGCGGCAATTATGAGGTCAAAGGCACTAACAACACTCATGACATACCTGTAATACTGTGGTACCAGGATCTACGAGAACTCGCTTGTCATCAACAAACACTTCCAGTTTCTCCGGCGCACCAGTTGCAGCGGCCCTGCTCAGCACCGACCAACTGGGGCTCACCGCCCGCATCAGGGGGACTCGCAACATGGTTCCTGAAATTGTCACCTTAACTGCAATTCTGACACTAAATTGACTTACAACAGAAATTTTGCCAGCTTTCTTCCTGGTCCAAGAAACTTGTCCACTGCGCTAACAAAACTAATGAGGAAGTTTCCAAAAATTCAAGAGAAAATGAAAATCAAGACTACATTTTACGAGAGTCTATTTGCAAAAATATATTCATAAAAATAGCATGTCCACAGCCACCAAAAAATTTTCCTCACTGTAGAATATCATCAGCCTACAATCAAAACTTAAAATTTAACTAGTTGGACATACCATATTTTGAGACTAGAACTTACTGAGGTAAGAAGTTATACAAGTGATAACACTGTTTAATGGAGTAATGTGTTTTTCAGAGATTGAAAGGGCCTCTTTCTATGTAACGATGGGGGGGAAAAAAAAAATATTTTTGGTTAAAACTGAAGTTGCAAGTATCTGAACGCTAGCCAATGACAAGCACTACAATACAAATTCTGTAATCTATGGAAGTGGAGCAGAGAGAATTGGGCAGCTTTTAACATTGAGGTCTTGTGAGCAGATAAAGGTGAAGTGAGATGAGTACGGAGCAGCGCAGGAATGAACGGGCACGAAAATTGGGAGCCCATCACCCAGTGGCATCGTCTGGCACGATTCTCACTTGCGAAAATCCGGAGGCGACCCTGCCAGAAATCGAACCAGCTTCACCTAGGTGGGAAGCGAGTAGTTTAACCACTACACCACCACAGCACCTAATCTAAGGAAGAAATACACAAAAACTCCCATATAATTAACAATTATATACTGTATCATAATGGCACTTGAAACACTTAATACAGCACAGCCACAACAGAGGAAAGATAATGAAGAAATCTCCAGTACACAGTTTACATGAACACACATGTGCTAATTCTGACATTTCAACTAGTTTTGTTAGTTTTTTTTTTTAAATAATTTTTTTTTTTTAGTTTGTGATAATTTGTAAGAAATCCAATGACATGGAGCATTACAGTTTCAGCTTTTGAATAATTAAAAATAATAACTTTTTTTATTTTTTATGACTGGCTAGAAATCACTTTGCAAAAAATGGGGCATCTGCATACACTGGAAGGAAAAGACACAACTGACTAAATTTTATAAAAACGGAATTTCATGATGATAGGTATCTTATTATATATTTTTTTTAAACATTTGCATCTGATTTGTTTTGTGTTTGAAATACACAACATATTTGTAGTTGTGTTAGGTATATGATTATACAAGTGTACATTCAACTGTTTCTGACAATACGTACCAAGTAGAAAATAGTTTATATTTCACGAATACCAAGAATGTGTAGAGTTCATTTATTGGTTAATTATGTTGGTGGTTTTCAACAGATCAATAATTTTTTGTGGGAAGGTATATTATTTCGAGAGATTAGTACTGTATTTGTAACTATTTTATGGTTAATGGCCTTGGTCGTAAGTAGCTTTATGATCATTACGTGGCTGACGAGATGATTAAGGACAGGGTCGGCATGGTGAGAGACAGCCAATGGGCTGTTAAGCGATGTTCAAGAGATTTTTCAAAATGAAAAGAATAATGGTTAATGGTGATCTATTAGAAAGGGAAATCAAAAGACTGAAAAGGAAGTGGGCAGATACATGCAAAATGGAGGCACAAAAGGTTAGAAAGTGCTAGGGTGTGGATGAAACAGGATGGGGAGTTGGAAAGAAAGACCAACAGGTCAAGAACAAATATTTAAGGAACATCATGGAAGCAGCACAGGGCGAGGAATGTGAGAAATTGTATAGGAAGGCTATCTAAAAAAGGGAAGGGGAGGAGGAAAGGCTACAGAAGTTGAGAATGACTGCAGCAAATTACAAGAAAATAAACAGAGATGCTACAAGCCCAATACATGTCTGTTTGATGTGCAGGATGAATGGAACAGAGAAACTACAAGGGAGCAGGAGTCATGTAATTTTACGATGGGGAGCATGGTATAGTAAAGGTAATCTAAGGGCTGAAGAGTAACAAAGCAGTGGGACAAGATGGGACAGAAAATTGTGTCATTAAGTTTGGTGGGAGAGATATAGGGTAGATATCTGGAAGTGCTGTGTAACAAATCATTGGAGGAAGGAAAGATTCTGCAACGATGGAATGAGGCATTGGTGGTCCCGATTTACTTCCATGGGAAGGATAGGAGGAGTCCTGGCAGCTATAAACTTGTGAGTCTCACTTCAAACACAGGACAGTTCGTGGATAGATTGGTGGTAGAATTTGTGGTGGATGTTATGGACGAGAGGCATCGGTTGCAGAAGTATCAGCATAGTTTTTGGAAAGGATAACCTTGAGAGAGACAGCAGGCAGCACAGCACTATGAGAGGGCATAGTGCACACAGTAGACAAGGCAAAGCAGGTTGAAACCCACTCCATTGACTTCGAGAAGGCTTTTGATAACGTGCCCCACAGGATTTTGACGACAAAAAAAACAGCTGAGCTGATAGCAGACTAGTAGGTAGTAAATTGGATAGGAGACCTTCAGGGGAAGGAGTCAGAGGGTGAAAGTGGGGGAGGCCTTATCAGATGGAGTGGTTACGTCCCGGGTGCCGCAAGGAAGTGTGCTGGGTCCCTTGCTGTTTATCATATGACAAATGGCATGTGTTAAGAGATTGGAGGTAAATAAAATTGTTTGCAGATGACTGTGTGTTGTATATAGAGGTAGATGGGGACACAAAGTTGCAGGATGATACTGACCAAGTGCAGAGGTGGACAGAGAGATCAATTTTAGGAAAATTAAGGTAGTGAGGTTTACAAGAAAAAGGGTGAAGAGCAGGGACATTTATATATACGGGAGGTATCAGAATGTAAGTGCCTAGGGGTGGTGTTGCGGGGAGAACTTATAGAAGCAGCAGGTTCAGAGAGTGACATGTCAAAGGGGAGAAAGCAATAGAAATTTTGGAAACGGCTTTGAAGGGAGTAAACTGTGAGGTGATGGAAAAAGCTTATTGCATAATGGTAAAGCCAATTTAGAATATACAGCTGCAGAATGGGACCTGTACATGGACGTGGAGGTGAGGGAATTGGAAAAAGTACAAAGAAGAGCAGCGAGATGGGTGAAGGGTAAGTGGAGAAGGCAGGGGCAAGATGGGGAGGAAGAAAGTAACTTTCGGCAAGTGATGATGGAAATGGGATGGGGCTTCTTGCAGGAAAAAGGGAGAGTAGAAAGGTTGGTTAGGTTGTATAGGGTGGCGAACAGTATGGGAAAATGGGGGAGTGGAGGGGGGGGGGGTTATGAGCATGTCTAACAGAGGCTAAACAGAGGGAGAAATGACAACAGTGCGAAGATTCAGAGGGTACGGAGGGTAACTGAGACTGCAAACCACACCATGCTTTCGAGGTTGGTGACAAAGTGGAATGTATTACACGAAGAGTTGGTGAGTGTGAGAGAGGTTAGTCAGTTTAGAATGTTTAGGCCTACCTGTCATGCATTAGCAGAAACAGAAGCTTTTACCACATTCATAGACTTTTTTCCTACGAGAATGTTCTAGAAATATATTAATTTTACTACTACACAGTTTGGCTGGCGTGAGAAAGTGGTTGCGACGGGGGGTTCGCACGGTATCCGAAAGGATTTCGTACTACGCCATGCCTTTATTTGGTTAGGTTTTTGACACCCTGGTACGAGGAGTGGGGGTAGAGAGCATGACAATTTACGCCGGGTGTGCCTGCCTTCCGCTAACAGTTGTCAACCACCTCTCTGAGAAGATACGTTGAGTGTAGCAAATTTCGCCCAAACTGGCAAGCACCTGCGACCTCTACTTCTTTTTTTTAAACTTCATTTTCGGCTAATAACCTGTATTCTATTAAATTATTTCCGCTGGTGTGCAAAGTGACTAGGGTACCAGGAGGGAACTGATGTCCCTCCTACCTTCCTAATGTCCTCTCGTGATGCGAGTTTTGAGTGATGTGAATAATTAATGAACTCCGCGAAGCTGTTCTTTGCTCGACTGTCTTGTTAAGGTGACTGTTTGTGACTCTGAATTTATGGACAATTGTGAACTGTTTTTTAAACTCAAAATAACAGACACTTGAATTCTTTTACTTTATATTTAATATGGCACCATTATTTAGGTTTCATCCCTACTAAGTAAAACCGAGCTGCGATTCCAGCTGCCAATTCCAACATATGCGACATTACAACTGTCTGAACACGACGTTCATCTCACCTTCTTAAACTTGGAAAGCAAAAAAATTTCCACATTTCCCTTTATAAGATGCAAATGAGTATTACGAAAAATTATCAATATATTATCGAAAACGTTTTATATTCAATATGCAAAAAAATTTCAGTTTTGGAATTCCAGCAAATCTGTGTCGTACATACAAATTTATAGTGACAGTAGTATCAAAAAAGATTCTTCTGTAACACCCCCTTACTTTCCTCATCTGTGGAAGAATTTACAGTAACAAATTTTTCACTGTTTTTTGTAACTTACGGACTGAGCAAGAAGTAAATTTTATTTGCGAACATAGTAATGAACAAAACCGCTTGAGCACCAATGAGTCCTATATTTTCTTTTCATATTTAGTAACATGTTCTCTGGCCATTATCACAGGCCTTTGTTCTTACAGGTAATTGAAATAAAAGTATATAGCTCAGTTACGCAAGGGAAGCACCGCTTCCATAGCTTCCATGGACGCTTCGCCACTGTTATATAATAAAGGATTTTTTAAATTTCAAAATGGATCCCTTACATAATTTATTGCTTAGCCCTTTGAAAAATAACTGGACTAAAATAAAACCAATGCGATGCTTTTAAAAGCTTACAAGAACAAGACTGTTTTACTTCACATTTACCGTATCTTTACAACCCATTCTATACTTTGCAGGAAATGACAACATTTAATGAGTCATGACCCTACTTAGGGACTATTTAATGTAATTTCAAAAGAGGTGCCTCTTTTCTATTGCAGCTCCTAAATTTTAGAAACACCAAACAATACTGTTGCATGATATAAAACAGAGGGTGAATTGTTTGCATTTCTTTCTTGGATGTGGAGTGGAAATTACGATTTTTGCTCAAGGAAATGACATTACGCAGGGGTCACTAAACTGGGCTATGCTGACATCTCTTGGAAGTGCTCCAACTCCCGTGAGGTCATTAGTTTGCTTTCAGCAAATATGCAATTTTCATTGGAAAATCTGCAGCTGTTACAGTGGAACTGCTGCACTGAAAGATGGTCATGTCCAGGTTCACCAATTGAGGCTTTGCTGGTCTGAGTAAATGTGCACGCATCGTGTAACATAGATTTTGGGAATAGTTGTTGCCCTGATGCTGTAAAGAGGGCAAAATTGCAAAATAGAGCAGGCCTTACCTACCCTTCCCAGAACCGTTAATGAATAAGAATAGATGGCTGGTTGAACGCAGGATTAGTATCGATTAAGTTGATGACGTGGATGGTGGGTGAGGTGCGGTCCGACATCGGAACCAGCCAATGTGGTGTTGGCTGCTGCTCCGTAGAGCTGAAATAATTTCAACGCCCGAATGTAGCTGCAAATGCGAAAACATACGAATCCTATAACACAGGGTTACGATTAGGGTCCTCTGGATTTACGTAAAATTTACTTGACTAAAGTTTTCTTTTTTTGAAACAGTAGGACACATTAAAGTACATACCCTTGTATACAGCTACAACTAATTTCATAATACCACACAGTACTCATCTCGCTTCTCGAGAACAAATTCGATTTTGTACCAAGCAAGTTCTCTGCAAATTTCAACTACATACCCTACTTTCCGAACAAACTTTGCAGTGACCAACAAAATAAATCAACATTCAATTGTGCTGCTTTTTTTCACCCAAAAATATTTCAAGTTCTACAGCGATATTGGGATTTACAATGTGCAGTTGGTAAGCAACTTATTTGACTGCGGGCTGCCAACTGCACATTGTGAATTGGGTCTAAATGGTCTATCCACTGCCATATACACAGTATAAAGGTACTCGAATGATACAAAAAATATAGCGGCAATACAACACACATATCAAATCCATTCAAATTCAAAATAAAGAACGTAACTTCAATGTGACCACCGTTACTTGCTTACGAGATCTATTTTGTAACAGTAACTCGGTTCAGAACACCAACGAATATAGGTACTGTTGCGGACAGCGAAACCACGGACACAAAATCTTTTTGGGGTGTAAAATTTCAGGAACTGGCGTTGTAGAAAAGCACATTATAGGCCTAGCTCTGCTCTCAGCCTCAATTAACATAAAATAATTTGTCACGCTATCCTGCCGTAGTTATCATTAAATACAGGTTACAACATTTATCATCAGTGCAACATTGCAATAATTAAACTGTAGACATCAGGCTAACTACCTGCAGAGCTTAACCTAAAAAAAGGATAATATGTGTACTATAATTGCACCAGGCTACTCAATTTAGAATTTATTATTATTTAGGAAATGTGGCAGCATAACTACCAAACTCCATAGGTACATACTGTTAAAAAATTTTGCAGACGGGAAGAATCAAGTTTCCGACATTATGGCATTAATAGACAGGCCATAGAATTCGCATCATGGAGTAACAACTTAAAGCACTAAATATAAGAGTAAATATAGTTCCTAGTGCTTTCGCTGCGCGCTAGTGTTGTAATGCCGGATAACAGAAGAGAAGTTGTTAATGAAGCATTTTAGATTTTTTGACATGATTATTTTCGTTTTTTTTACATGTTTACTAAGTTAAGATGTTGTTTATGTGAAGTTACTGTGTGTTTACAGTGTCATTTTCTTAATTTTATATAGTTTTAAATGTTTCTTGTTGTCTTGTAATGGTTAAAAATAAAGTGCATTTAGGCACATTTATTTACGTTAGACTCCAGGAGCGGGAATATTTAATGTTTACGTTTTTTTTTCTTTTTCTTTCTTGATGTCACTTTAATGGCGCTATTTTTGGAGGATATAAATAGTCGGTCGTACATTCAAAATATTTTTGGCAGCGATTTTTAATAGTTTGTTTATAGTATGTAATATTTTTTATATATTTTATTTTTCAAATTAATTATATAAAATAAAGTTTTAAATATAATTTTACGCCTGACGGTACGTTCGCAAAATAAAATCAGCATTTTTGATGCCAGAGATTATGTGTGTGATTGCACTGACGTTACACTTGTAGACGAATGACACAGAAATGCCGTTCAAAATAGCTGTTTTCTTATGTTTTGAATGCGTGCTTATCTGCGCATCACAATCTCAGGAAGTTTTTTTCGGAAGTCTTTTTTCTGTGAGTGGTTGTGTAGATATGCCGCGAATTCTGAAAGATCGTCGCTGGTTTTACCGGTAATCACTCTCTCAAGGTCCTGGCTCTAAAGAGAGTGGATCCACAAGAAGTGTACTCCACAAAATTTTGAATTTAACTGCGGTAAAATAAGTTTTAATGCTACGAAAGTTGTTGAATATTGTAATATAAAATGCAGTTTAATGCGATGCATAAAAAGAAGAGGCCTGAGCAGCCTGTACATGTGAAATATGAATGAAAGCCACCCTGAATGTCTTGCAAAAATACCCGGAGTGGTATACCCGGAAATGTCTAGAATAATTTCTGGCTGAAATAAAATTGAACCATTTAGGGATAAGTTTGTGGTTCGTAATGTGACATTTCTTTCCCTTCCAAGAGACTTGTTCTTTTATGTGTGTATAATACTGACTGAGTTATTCAACTTACATTAATTGTAATTTTAATACTACCTTTTAAAAGCAACAGTTTCACCCAAAATGAGATGGATACGTTTCCTATGTGCAATACTGTTGAGCAGAGTCCCGGTGCTTTTTTTTTTTCCAGTGTTTTCAAATGTTTGAGAAAAGGAATACTTTCTAGAATTTTGCAGTTTACATGTGTACCTGTTAATAAGCGTTAAGGCGACGGCTGACATTTTTAAAGATAAATAATAGGGTTCAATTGACACTTTTTTTGATTTTGAAAACTTTGAAAGTATTTTTTTTTTTTTTTTTTTTTTCTGTTTTTGAATAGAAAGCAAATTTAAAAGAAAGGCATAATTAAATAGTAAAACTTTAATTTTGGAGTGTTGTTATTTTACAATAGTAATTCCCCGAAAACTGTATTGTCTCTTATGGTATTATTGAATTTAACGATTATATTTTTTCACATTGGTATGCATATGTGTTTGAACATAATTATCAAACACTTATTAATACTTCAGTACCTACACACCTGCAATGTTCAGTTCCCACCAACGCTGTGCCAGCTGCTGCCCGCAGTCCCAGGAAAGGTGGGGCAGCCTACTATGAGACAGTACATGGTATCTATACAATTTTCAGTGTAATGTGTGTACGCCCAAATATTCTTACTTTTGCATAAATCTACCCAGTGTAAAGGTGTTAGATATTCACAGTAGGCCTACTTATGACCTCAGTTGTTGCACAAGTCAGTCATATCACACTGGGGAGAACTTCATGCTATAGCACCCAAGTAATTTTGCATGAGTTTGTACACCCACACTGTCTACAATACAAACCTGTCTCTCATAACACACAACACACAATAAAAACTAAAGTAATTCGTCACAGTACAATTATATACACTGATTTTGAGCAAAGTAACAAACTCTCTTCATTGGCACCCATGCATGGTGCAACAACTACAAATATATTCAGTGGCGCCCAACATGGGGAAACAACTGCAATTTTCTTCAGTGGCGCACACAACATGAAAGCCAGATTTGGAGACTGTTGCACACTTTATTGTTAACATTAGAGAGTTTCACAGTCCAGTACATATACACCTCACACTACAGTGTCAGATCGTAGTATGGCTGAAGAGGGAGAACCAGGACACTACTTTTTGAGGTCATCGATGAGGGATGAAAAAGAAGTTGCAAGGCAAAATTTTCTCACTGCAGGAATAAGATAAACAATAGAGACATTGGATGAGCAGGCTGACAATACAACAGCTGAGGACATGAACCTAGCGACAGGTGAGTCTGAGAGTTCTTTGACTGTGACAGTAGAAAATGAAACATCTACATTTCAATCATTGGAAAACACAAACGCTGAAACACCCACCATGAAGCAATACATGGCCAAATATGACAGATGATGGGGCAGTTACAGTCAAGTGTGACTGAGGTTCGCACCAATGTTTCCAAAGTAAGGACAGGCCTTGAACATAGTATTTCCGAGGCCAGTACAGGCCTTGAACATGGTATTTCCTAGGTCAGGGCAGGAATAATAGACATTAGAGTAGACGTGCAGCAGAGTATAGAGCAAGTCCAAACCAGCATAAGGACCGAGTGTACTAAGGTGGAGGAGGAAGTGGCACAACAACTGGAAGGGATGTCCTCAACATTCGAGGAAGTACACACCAGGCTTGACAAGACAGAAGCTATTCCAGAAATACATGCAAGGCAGATACAACTGTTAGAGGAACATTTGGACAGACTGAGCTTGGGTAATGAGGAAACACTAGATTTAATACAATCAGTCACTGAACAATTAAGTTCCACAACTGCACAATTAAACAAGCAAATATTGGATGTAAGGGAACAGACCAACAAACAAAGAGAACATGTAGAAACAAAACTAAATAGCTTATCAAATCATGTTCAGCAACAATTACAGCTAGTACAACAACACGACAATCAAGAGGTACAGATGTTGGTTGTCGAAGTCAAAAAGACCCAGGACGAACTGGAGAGGACAAAGCAGGAAGTTATGAATAAGTTAGCAGTCCCACAAGCTAATGTGAGCACTCCAGAACAAAACACAGCCTGTAGCATCACTCAGCACCCGCACATACAGACAAACACGTGTGAGCATGGAACATTACCTAACAACTAACATCATTACAACCCCAGACAATGTACATGTCTGTACACAATCACAAGTATTGCCATTCAGTTCTCCAGTTGTATTTCATCATCCGGCACAACACTGGAGTAAAGATCTGCCCACTTTCCATGGAAAGCCATAAGAGAATCCGATAACCTTCTTGAAAAAATTTGAAGGTTACTGTCAGTATTTTGGGCTCACCAAGCAAGACAAACTTAAATGTTTAAGTGTAGCATGCAAAGGCAGTGCCTATTTTTGGTGGGAGATGGAGAAGCTGAACTGTGTAACGTACGATTTGTTTAGGACAACCTTTGCGGATCTTTTTTGGAACATGCTGGTCCAGATAAATTTAAGAAAACAATTGAAAACAAATAAGTTTGACCCCAAGAGAGGCAAGTCAATTGAGGAACATTTAAGTCAGATGTACGAGTGCACACGAAATTTAGAGCCACCTATGTCTGATAATGAATATATTAGCTTTATTCTTACACAGTTGCCAATGGGGTGTCAAAGACAATGAGCAACTGCGACCAAAACTTCAGTTAACGAATTTAGAAATCAGTTAATCCAGTATGACAAAATTGAGAAGCAGATGAGGAGTAGCCACAGGGAAGAACAAAACAGAACTTCCATAAACCACAGTCTCTCTAATATAACTGGCACAATCAACCAAGACAGCAATGCCAAATTGAAGCAAGAAATGTCAATGTCAGATATATGGGGGCAAGACAAGTGGATCAACAAAACGGTAGAAGGAACTTTTGAGGAGCTACAGAGGAAGGAGAGGTTGGCGAGGAAGTGGAAACCGACAACATTGGAACAAATGGAGGGCAACAGAGATGAAAGGAGATGTGAGAACAATACCGAAGGGGAAGACCAGTTTTTGACATTGGACCCAGAGGGAAGTAGCCCGTCCAATTATCCTCATGATCAGCAGCCTCTGTGGCAGAATGGAAGTAGAAGTAGGCCACAATCACCTCGAAGCCAAGGACAAAGAAGCAATGTTGCAACTCAGGTGAACAGCAATGGGGTAATAACGCCAAACTTTTACCCACCGAACACACAGCCTAATTGACAACAGCCATCGCCGAGCAGTGTAATTTGTAGCGGATGGCAGCACCAGCCAGTACAAAGTCAAAGATAGCAGAATTGGCTGGGGCCAGTACTCTTCGTTAGTTGGCTGCCGCCACCGACACAAGACCAAGGTGGAGTGGCAAGGTCTATCAGTAAGGAACCAACGTTAAACTAGACCAGGTCAACGGCGATGACCTCCGGGCGTTGACCTGCTTAAGTGCAAAAGGAACATGCATGATGGAGGAGACTAATGGAGATGATGTTGATGTTGTATAGTATAATAATGATATGTGTGTCGTAGATATAAGAGTGCCCAATGTTCTATTTAAAGAGTGTGATGATAAAGATGTAAATAATTTAAGCGTAAATACATGTCAAGTATAAGTATTACAGATGATAACACTGTGAATTATACAAGATCTAGTATGGTTATTACAGCTTGGCTAGGGGAAAGTGAAAGAGAACCGACTGTAGCATCGAACAGAAATAAAGTAGCAGTATGTCTAGAAGCAACAGTTACTGTATTCGGTGTAAGTCTCTCAGCATTAATAGATAGTGGAGCTGAGATCAGCTGTATTAGAGAGCAAGCAGTAAAGATGATTGAGGGCGCTGGAGTACAGTTACCTGTATTACCTGTACCCAGGTTGGAAATCCTAGGTGTGACATCTCGTGGATGTACATTCATCACAAGGCAGACTGCGGTAAAGTTAGAAGGCATTTGCAGATCTAAAGGTATTGCAGTTCTGATTATTAAAGAGCTAGCAAAGCAGATTATCCTAGGTATAGATTTTCTAACTACCTACTCCGTCAAGATTGATTTTAGTGACATGACCATCTAATTACCATAAGATGAGTTTACCAGTACAAGGCCTACCAGATGGTCAAGAAGACATTTGGACTGCTATTGCTGTGGTAGAAGCCATGACAAAGATACAGCAACACCAGCTATGTAATGTCTTAATGAGCCACCAGAATATTCTCACAGAATAGCCAGGTTTAAATAAGTTATACGAGGCAAAAATTAAGGTAATACCCAGTGAGCTGTTCCATAAGAAATCATACCCTATACCTCAGAAGTATATGTGTGAGGCTGAGGAATCCATAAAGCAGATGGTAGGATGGGGTATAGTGAGCTGAGAAGCCAGCCCATTTTCGAACTCAATTATTTGTGTAAGGAAACACAATGGCACAGTTAGGCTATGCCTAGATGCAAGGTCATTAAATAAAATTACAATTAAGGATAGGGAAGGACCAGGGCAAACCAGTGAAATTTTATAGGTTATATGGTGGTGTAAAATATCTGAGTATTCTAGGCTTATCCTGTGGGTTTGGCAGATTCCACTCGAAATTAATTCCAGGCAATATACAGCTTTCCTCTTTCGAAACCAACAATATGTATTCAAGGTAATGCCATTTGACATCTACAATGCTATCGCAGAATTTACCAGGTGTTTGGCAGTCATGCTAGGAAGCGAGTGTGGGGGTTTTGCTCGTACATATGTTGACGACATATTAATAACTTCATCTATATGCGAAGAACATGTAGAACACCTAAACATAGTGTTAGCAAAGTTAGAACGAGCAGGCATGATTGTAAAATTAAGAAAATCAGTATTTTGCAGGGATGAGTTGCCATTCTTAGGCCACATATTAACTCCTACAGGAATTAAAACAACTTCTGACAAACTCAAGGCCATAACAGATTTTCCCACACCAAAGAGAGTGAGGCAATAGAGAAGTTTTTTTTTGTGTAGTAGGATTCAACTGGAACTACTCGAACAAGGTGGCACATGTAGCAGTACCTTTGTTTAAACTGCTGAAGAAGGATCAAGTGTGGGTTTGACCAGATGTTGAACAGTAAGCATTCCAGGTATTGAAGGATTTGTTTATGTGTGAACATATAATCAATCATCCAGTCAAAGGGAGAGAGTACTACCTATACACAGAAGCATCTGTGTATGCAGTAGATGTAAAACTAGCACATTGCGATGACAGTGGAATAGAGAAAACAGTCACCATGGCTAGCAGAACACTGAACAGTGCCAAACGAAACTATACGATAACCAAGAGAGAGGCTCTCGCTATTGTACGGGCTTTGCAAAAATATAGGGACTTACTGTTAGGAGAAAAGGTGATCTTGCTGACCGATCACTTGGCACTCACTTGTTTGAAAGCCGGTAAGGTGTTTGGCAGTAGATTGACTAGGTGGTCTTTACTTATTCAGGAGTTCGACATTGAGATTAAAGACATAAAAGGGAAGGAAAATGAAGCTGAAGATTATCTAACCAGAATGGTTGATAGTGAAACAGAAGTGCCAGAGTCCAGTAGCAAGCCTAAAGAATTGTTGGTTGCAACAGCTCAAACTGATAGAGTACTGAGTAGTAGCCAAAAGTTGAATGGCATTTTTCAAAATTTGAAACATCATCAGAAAACTGATGAAAAATGCCAGACCTTGTGGCAGAAACTTTTAAATGCTGATCCGAGTGACAGGCTTAATATTATTTTCTGTGTTTCACCAGATGGTGTGATATTTGACAATGTCAAGTGTAAAACAGTATTTGAGGAATACTGGAAACCAATTTTACCAGCTAAGCTTGTTGATAAGTTTATTTGGGAATGCCATTTGATTTTAGGACATGTTGGGTCTAATAAAGTATATGGAATCATCAGGAGAGTGGTTTATTGGCCATCAATGCAAAACTATGTCACACAAATAGTATCATGTGTGGCATGCCAGAAGTCAAAGCATCCATCAGAGAATATTAATGATGAACTGCAACTTATCATACCAACAGGCTATTACACATGGTATCGGTGGATTTGTTTGGGAGGTGTCAGGTACATTTTTGTTACCATGTATATTTTCACGAAGTACACAAAGTTGTGAGCAATTGTTAGAGCAATAGCAAAGACAGTACTAGGTAAAATCAAAAACTTCATATATGAAGTTGGGAAGAAGCCAACAATAGTGTTAAGTGACAAGGGCACTCAATTCACATGTGAGATATGGCAGAAAGGCATGCAGAAGCAGGGTGTAGTGCCAACAATAGTTTCAGTAAGGCATCCCTAGAGTAACCCGGTCGAGAGACGCATGCGAACCCTAGCCTCAAAATTAAGGACGTACTGTAATAGTTCACAGCAGAAATGGAGGGATTTATAGCCATTAGTTGAAATAGTGATGAACCATACTGTACACATCTCCACTAGTCTTAACTCTGTATGAAGCACTGACCGGTCAACATTCTACGCCCTTAAGTGATGTAAAGATACCACAATTACCCGATGTAGTTGATAAAAGTTTATCGAAGGAAGAGGTGTAGAAGGAGGTGGAGGAATTGGTAAAGGTAAGACTCTATAGTGTGACAGAAAATCGAAAGCAAAAGTTTAAGGCTTTAAAGTTACGTACATTTGATATTGGGTCACTAGTTTTGGTAAAAACTAATCCTGTTAGCCAGTTTTGGGCTGATGTCACGAAGAAATTGTTTTATATTTATGAGGGTCCGTATGAGGTTTTTGAAGTGTTAAGGGAAAATTGTTACAGTCTGAGAGACAGGAACACAAAAGAGTTTATTGGTCTCTTCATCATAGCATCGATGAGGAGGTTTTATGAACCTGTCGTGGAAGCAAATTATGATGTGGGAACATCTTAATGTGTGGAGGAATGTTAACATGTAGCCAGTAAACGACGTAATCAGTACAATGGGGGAAAAGTCACCATTAGCGTTATTTGTAAAAGTGTACAATATGTCTTAGAAGTAAGTTTGGTTAAGAATGGGAAGCCTATATATATATATATATATATATATATATATATATATATATATATATATATATATATATATGTGTGTGTGTGTGTGTGGTGTGTGTGTGTGTGTGTGTGTGTTGTGTGTGTGTGTGTGTGTGTGTGTGTGTGTGTTGTTATTGTGTATAGCGGGAGGCGTACACAGGCTACTGATTGGGCTAAAGCAGTATTTAATTCCTGCAAGAGCACCCTAAAGTGTTACGAGTGACTATAAACTAACGACTATACTGAGTGCATGACTGAAAGGCCTGATTTGTGAGCTACAAGGTTTATGAGGTTATCGCACATTATTGATCAATTTAGCTATGATCCGACAGTGTTTTGTTTACTAGTATGAAAGAGAGATATAGTATTGGCCAATGTAGTGTTCCGTTGAAACAAGTGCCGAGTGTATCAACACACGTTTTATTTCCTGAAACATAAAGCGTTACGACGAGTTGTTTTTGTAGATTGACGTGAAGCTCTGACGACATCAAGTTGGTAGCGCAGTAACATATTCCAGCCATTGCATTTTTGTCGTTGCCATGCCGACCACACATACACCACCTACACATAGGTGGCACAGACACAATGTATTCACATGTTGTTTTCAGCTGCACTTTTGGATATTTAGGGGTTGAGATATTTACCTATAACGAAACCGAGTTGTTAAAAATAAGGATAATTGGGTTTGGGGTGGTATGATTTTGCCGCGAGGGGCTATTTCCAGCATTGTGTTATGTTCCAGCCTTGACACAAACACGTTCCTACACGCTTGACACTTGTGTGTCTTAGATTTTTCCATTTGATTTAAACATATGGGGATTACTATTTAATCGCCCTAAGTTTAGATCAAGAGTGAAGAGAGCTAAGAAGATTGTGCGGTTACGAACTTTACAGAACTATGTTAGGAAAGAGAAAGAGTTTAACGGACGTGACTATACATATCATCACTTTATCCATGCGTCGGTCCATTGAAACTGCAAAGTTATAAGAACAGCAAGTATTTTACAAACATACTTAATTTTTCAATTTGACAAAAAAAAAAAAAACAGAAACCGAAAGAAATAATTGAATTTATCACAAATGGTCGCCTAATTATTTTTGTTCGACTTTGAGTTATGGAACTATTTCCTGTCTGTCATTGCTAACTTTACTGTGCACATATTACTCATTGCGCCCGTTATAATATATGTAGGCAGGAACAGTGACTTTTTTCTAAGGTCGATTTCAAAAGTGCTCACTTTATCGTGAACAGCCTTTATTCACCGCGCACTATCAACTAATTTTGATGCGAGACAGTATTCATTTTATTTATCTGCGTGTGAACTCGTTTCGCAAGAAATTTAGTTGACATTCTCGTACGAAATATTTCATGCGCTAGTGTGCCGTTTCGAAGCTTCGCCAGCTTCCCCTTATCAGCCCTCACCGTCACCATGGCAACGTGACGCCGACCCGTCAACACATCACCAGAGGGCGTTTCCGATCCATGAACGTCGGGAAATGTCCCAGAACACGACCAAAAACTTTGTATATAAGGCTTCTGTCCTCTTTTTTAAATTCGAGTATATGTAAACTTTTAATTTTTTGTACAAATAATAACATTGAATGGGATTTAAAGTCCTGGGTTATTATAAAAGTTTTAATCACTATTGTAATCCCATATTGAGAAATTTGGATTTTGAATTTCAAAAGGGGAAAATGGATCAGAGTTTTGTAACTATTTCTTTTTTTGGGCAAACCCAAAGTAAGTTTATGATACCGTTTGATGGCACACTATCCCGGTGGGTGGGGGGGGGGGGGTTCCTCTATTCCTTGAAAAACATATATCTTCCTAGGGGAAACACAGACGGAGTACTAGTTACATGTCAGCTGGAACCGTCACAGTAAGTAACAAGTTAAATCTGCTGGGTTTTTTGCTGGATGGTCATGTATACTACGTTAAAAATAAATCAGATATTTTTATTGTGTATAAAATTTATTCGTTTTATTACATCAGGTTTTGTACAAAACTTTCGTGTATAATACATTCATAACAATAATATAGACAACTTAATTTTATTTTATGTGTTATTGTGTCTTTGGTATATATTTAGAATCATATAACACTGCGCAAATAAATTTTTGGAATGTATATAACAGACTAGTAGCTTCTTTGCGTTACTGTCTAGCTTAACGCAAGAAAGTAAAATATCACAAGTTTTAAAAAAATAAATAATTTAAAGAAAGTACTTAACAAAGTCTTATTACAATTCATGTCTCACATTTACACTCATTCGTATCCAAGTAAATATCACCACAAAAATTCATCACAACGTATTCAATGACTATTGCTGTTTATTATTTACAGGTTGATTATTTACACGGCATACTAAAAAGGTATGTCGATTAGGTGTAAGTGCATATTACTGTAAAATAACTACGCTCTACTTGGTCGCATTGGCACAATTTTTTTTCAAGACTAGATATCATCTTCGGAGGGAACATATCACATCAGCCGAGCTCAGTTTCTCGAGACATCCGCTCGCAGCGCTGCTGGGCAGAGGCAAGGGTCCAAGGATCGGCGCACTCAGTTCGCCAGCTGCTTGCTGACTTCGTTTATCCAGTCTCTGTAGTACGAGATCCTCGTGTACACGCCTGGGCGATTCTTCTTGGCGCAGCCGTCGCCCCACGACACCAGGCCCATCAGAACAAATTTCCCTGCAATCATGAAGGTAAACAGTAAGTGGCTGCCGAGCGCTAAGTGGAGTTCAAGAATGTGCAGGCTGTTCATGGTAAACCGATCACTGAAAGCCTTGATTCAGATATATTTGTATGCGCGCTGTATATTCTTACCCCATATGTACAATTAACCATTACCATGGGCCTCATCACTTTATTCATGCGTCGGTCAAGTAAAACTGAAATTATTATAAAAGTAAATATTTTACTAATTTGCTTATACAAGCCGTTCACCATAAAAGCCCTGCTTAAAATCTACTTCTATGCTCGTAGTATATTCTTCCACCTTATGTGAAATTAATATTGTCCTGGGCCTCATCACTTTATCCATGCGTCGGTCAAGTAAATTGTAAAATTATATATATAAAAAATAAATAAAATATTTTATAAAACTGCTAATTTTTACAATTATAAGCATTAAAAAAACCCGGAAAGTGAAAGAAATAATTGAAGTTATTACAAATGGTTACCTAACATTTTTTATTCGACTTTAAGATATGGAACTACTTTCCCTCCATCGTTACGAACTTTACTGGGTGCATGCTACTCATTGCGCCAGTTAAAATATATGCAGGCAGGGGCAGTGACTTTTTTCCTAAGGTTGATTTCCAAAGTGCCTTCTTTATCGCGAACAGCATTTTTACACTTACGTGCGTTGGAGAAACAGAAAGCAAAAGAAATTATTTCAATATTCACAAATGCTTGCCTGACAATTTTAATACTATGTTGATAAATAAAAAATTACTTCCCCCCCCCCCCGGCCCGGCGTTGCCAACTACACTGGGTGTATGCCAGTCAGTGCGCCATTTGAAATATATTCATACAAATATGCGTATAGTCTATTCGCGGTTTCTTTACAAATTTTTAATCTAACTTTCAAAGAATACCCCATGGATGAAGTGTTTGATTATTTTCTAAATATATCACGTGTCACAAAAGTTTTATACTTCTGTTAACATAAACGTACCTTATTTTTGGTTAAACATAACTTGTACTTATACTATAAATTATAATATTTAATTTATAATTATATAAATAAAAATTAGCGGGAAAACAGGTACGTTGGTAATGCCTAATAAGAAATAGTTATTATGCAAAATATTTTTACACTAACTGCGCATGAATTTGGTGCGTTGGCCCTTTGGTGTAATTTTCCAGGCTCGGTTAAGCTTTGCTTACATGAGGCGGAAGAATACTCTGGAAGTAGAACTTTAGCAGGGCTTCAGAAAAGTTCGAAGTGGGGGACTATAGCGAGATTTTTCAAAGGTTGATTTCAAAAGCGATCATTTATCCGTGAACAGTTTATTAAATCATTTTTTTCCTTTTTTAGCGTAATACATATTTTTCCGTTGTGATATTAAATAATGCTTTAACTTTCTTGCGGGATAGAAATTATGTCAATTCCTGGTTTGAATTATGGACATGGGACCTAATTCTTTATTTACAGACGTACGTAACATTTAATCTCCATAGTTTGCAAAACTAATGATGTCCTCAATTGTAAGCGAAAATTTTCGCAGCACCGTCTAAAAAGGTCGAGTAGCTGGCCTCGATGGAAACACAACATTCTTGGGGCCTCCAATGAAACTCGTCGCTTTAACTGGCGGAATGGCCACGACAGTAGATGCATGTCTCGGGAGTGAATTGTGTTATACACGGCCCCTTTGTGCACCATTTGTCAAAACAATGCCTGTGAAGGAGGCCACAGGAGAGTTCAGTAAACTAAGAAACCGTAACAGCGAGTCGGAGTGGACTATCTAAACTGTCATAGTAATGCGCAAGGAACACCAGAAAATGTGGATCCAGCAAACCTCAGGACATAACTCGATAACTACAACAAACTACAAGCAGAACTCCGCCTCCAGTGCACAACGGGAGCCAATCACAATGTATTACGCCAATCCACACCCGGGGAGGGGCTCGAAGAGTGGGCTGGGCTGCGAGGAGGAGACATCGGGGCAGTCGGCGATTGCCGAGGGGCGAGGTCAGCTGCTAGACCTGGTGCGGCGACGTCCTACCTCGGGGCGGCGAGGCCAGAGTGTGAGACCGGGTGAGTTCCTTCTCTATCATACTCTCTCTCTCTCTAGCCAAATTAACCTTCCTTACCATCCTTTCTTCCGTTGGCATCATCTCTATAATGCTTTGTAACAACTGCGTTATAACTGCAACTGCATAACAAATGTTTTATAACGGCTGGAGATGGCAATTAAATACTTTTTTTACTCTTTCTACAATTCATCTTATTCTTAGCTTACCCTTCTAGAAAACAATATAATTACTTTTCATGTTCTTTTTATGAGTGGAGTTAGCTCATAGCGATTGGTGTCACTGCGAAGTAGTGCCATTTCATCGTAATGCCTGGGTCACACGCACGCCTGTCACGCCGAACAGAGAGAGCGGAAAACTAGAACAGCCAATCAGAAACCACCCTCGTTTTCCGCACGAGCCACGCTGAAAAGTTGAGTTCACGCCGAAATCTCTGCTCGCGGAAAGAGTAGACACTGTTGATATTTCTCGTTAGTCAGTTGGTTCACGTATTTTATCCCACTAATTTGTTGGAAGAACATAAACGTTTATTCTATTCAACACTCGTATTAAGTGAAATTTGGAAATTAACCGATAGAAAGTACTAGAGGGCGAAGTATTTTATGAAATTATAAAACAATATTACAGTCTCAATTATTATTTACTACAAATTGGCACCACAATGGGATTAATGAAATATCATAGTAATATGGCTCCGCGTACAATTTAATGTACATCACTTAGATTGGTATCTTGGCATTATAAATAACGGGCGAAAAAGGGCGGTCGTCAACTTTATGTAACCAGATATAAGCTATTCACGGTAAAATGAGCACTTTTGAAAGCCCTGCTTAAGATTTATTTGCATGCACGAGTGTTATTCCGCCTTATGTAAAATTATCATTGCCATGAGCCTCATGTCTTTCTTCGTGCGTCAGCCAAGTGAAACTGTAAAATTATTAGAAAAGTAAATATTCTACTAATCTACTCATTTTTACACTTCGATGCATTAAAAAAAGCGACGTAAATAATTTAAGTTATGACAAATGGTTACCTAACACTTTTTATTCGACATTAATATATTGAACTACTTTCCCCTCCACCGTTACCAACTTAACTGGGCACATGTTACCCAGTACGCCCGTTAATATATATGCATTCAGGGGCAGTGACTTTTTTCCAAGGTTGATTTCAAAAATGCTCACTTTATCGTGAACAGCCTTTAGCAGGATGGTAATACAGAAAAGCCTGCTTACATGTGAATAACCATGTATCAAGCTTAACTGATATAGTCGCCTTACACTAACAGAACACTTGAAAGTAGTGCCTAGTCTCACTTTCTGCTCGTGTTGGGCAATATTCAGGCCCTCGTAACTCAAATAAGGAATAATAAAACTTATAACAAACATACCCGAAGTCTGCTCGTGCGTGGCCTAAGTCCTACGGTCTTAACAACTTTGGCATTCAAAGCAATTATTACGTTTTTAAACAAAATGTGTACTATATTCGGATAGCATAAATATGCAATAAACAATCCTGTAGTCTCTATCTTTAGATATTGTATAAATTCATGATTGATTTGCATATTTTAATTTTGATGGTGGTAGCATAGGCTGCTTTGTGCAAGCGACATCCACGTTTGTTCATTCGCATCACGTATATTTTCATGAATATGCGCATACGACGGGTTGTAATGTAATATTTCACCTTCGCGGTTCTTTTTTACATGGCCAGCCATTGGTTG
Organism: Dryococelus australis; assembly: GCA_029891345.1. Classification (NCBI taxonomy): domain Eukaryota; kingdom Metazoa; phylum Arthropoda; class Insecta; order Phasmatodea; family Phasmatidae; genus Dryococelus; species Dryococelus australis. The sequence continues at coordinate 28,968,207 of CM057007.1, read as the reverse complement.
AACCATTCATGTATGACTTTCCACCCCTACAACTGTGAACTTCCTGAGAAATGCAGAGGTATAATTTATCCTTTGCTTTTACTGATTTCAACTAATTTTTATTTTGGCCTATGGCTTCTCGTTGTCGTACAGTGAAAAACTAACAACTTGATAAAGCGTGAAAAAAGTATTATTTGTGCTGTGCCGTGTGAATAAATTTAATTAAACCAACTTAAAAGTAAGTTATAAGGAAAAACGGATAGATCCAAGATGGCGGGGAGTGATCCCTCTTAAGAGCCGTCCAGATCTCTTCACTCGCCCCCTTCAGGGGGTGAAACCAGATAGGCCCTTCCAAGCCTCTCCTTTCTCGGGTCGCAACCATGTCGTACAACACCAAAAATATAAATAGAAATTTATTCATGTTTAGAAAATATAAACTAGAAACAATCAAAATATCTGTGCTCAGTTTGTAAGAACGAGATTATTAGAAATATAATATAATTTTTAATGTATATCAAACTACGCGATGACAATTTTGTAATTTCGCTAGATGCTTTGCGACTTCCGCGGTGTTACGTTTACGGAGATTAGATCACTGATTTTCGTTTTGCTTTGTTAAGAGGGACGTTTAAAATATAATCGTAAGTCAACCCTTGAAATAATGTGTACCACTTAAAACAGTAGAAGGAAAAAACTTAGAAAAAATGGGGTTACCTAAAAAATGATTACCTTGGAGAAGATGGGTTCCCTAGATTGTCTCATCAGGGTAGCCACTATCTGAATTCATTGCTTTTCATTCGTGTCGATTTGCATCGGCGAATGTTCTTATGTTGGCTATATAACTGCAAGCTGTTTCCATTTTGAAGCTCAAAAAAAAGAGCTCGGCGTTGATATACGGAAGTGTCGTTTCTCTACTTTACTTGGGGGACCACGTGTGGCTGAGCGGTTAACCTGCTTGCCTCCCACCAAGGCGAATGGGAGGCGGGCGGGTCATGGATTTTCGCCAAGTGGAAATCGTGCCGGACGATGCCGTTGGTCGGCGGGTTTTGTCGGGGATCTCCCGTTTTCCCCCGCCCTTTCAATCCGGCGCCGCCCAATACTCTCCTCAATCACCCTCATCAGGCTCTCAAGACCTCGCTGTTAAGAGCCGCCCAAGTCTCTTCACTCACTTTACTTAAAGCAGGCTTCACATGATGCAAGGCGAGTGCCTAACTTGCGCGAGATGCCGACCTCGCACGAGAATTTCTTGCACAAGTTTGTGTGCAAGGCACATCCTGCACGAAATGAGGAGATAGAGCAGGTCCTATCTTTCTCGTGCAAGGCAATGCAAGTTGCGATCCTATTGGTCCTTGCATGCTGATCATGTGACCTGTTGTAAACTCAACCATAGAGTAAAAGTAAATCCATAATCTGAGGAGTGCAAAGAGGAACACAGAAAAAAAAAATAGCTGGACAATAATTTTAACACGTGGATTGGAGTTCATACAGTTTGCTGAGAATATAATGAAAACAATTATATTTTGGAGGGATAGCTTCGAAACAAATGCCTTGTTAAAGTAAGCAACTTCATATTTTGTTTTATAATATCATGACTGTTTGGTATAGACTGTTCAAGGTAAAATGAGCACTTTTGAAAGCCCTGCTTAAGATCTACTTGTATGAACGTTGCGTATTCTTCCACCTTATGTAAAATTAACACTGGCAAGGACCTCATCACTTTATCCATGCCTCGGTCCAGTGAGACTGTAAAGTTATAAGAACAATAAGTATTTTACAAACATTCTCATTTTCACAATTTGATAAAAAAAACCGAAAGAAATAATTGAATTTATCACAAATGGTCAGCTAACTATTTTTGTTCGACTTTAAGTTATGGAACTACTTCCCGTCCGTTATTGCCAACTTTACTGTGCACATGTTACTCAGTGCGCCCCCCGTTATAATATATGCAAGCAGGAACAGTGACTTTTTTCTAAGGTCGATTTCAAAAGTGCTCACTTTATCGTGAACAGCCTTTATTCACCGCGCGCTATCAACAAATTTTGATGCGAGAGAGTATTAATTTTATTTATCTTCGTGTGAACTCGTTTCGCAAGAAATTTAGTTGACATATTTCATGCGAAATATTGCGCGAAGTGCATCTTGCATCGTGTGAAGCCTGCTTTAATCGCTGTTTAGCCCCCTTGAGGACATTGGGGAGGGGGAAAAGGGGGGGGGGCACGTAACGTTGAGCTCGCAGTCGAGCGTGCCGGAGGGTACAGAAAGGATGTTGGAATGAGAGGAGAAAGGTACCCACGAAGCGCCCTAACCCGAAACAAGGCTGTATTACTGTATACAATGCTAATACGCCCATTATAACGTATGCTGCGCCCACCTGGGCACATGCAGCTAAAATGCACACAAGGCGCCTCCAAATAATTCAAAATAAATGTCTGCGAATAGCAGCAGATGAGCCCCGATACTGCCCTATTACAGATCTGCATCGCAAACTAAAAATTGAAAAACTGGATGAGCACTTTGTGAAATTAGTACAAAAATTTTACACTGATTGTGCAAACAGTGCAACTGCGGAAATATCCAGCCTCGGGGATTATGACCCCTTGAAAATTCAAAAATATAAGCGGCCGAAAAGTATCTTGGCTCACAGACTGCCATAACCTCGCTAAACTACCCCAGTATGTCGCGTGATAATTCCCGCAAACACATACAATGATGCGAAGCACTATGTGAACACAGAACAAGGCAAGCAGGCTCTGTACATCTTCTGGCTCAGAAATAGCCCTGTGCTTTACATTGGAATCGTTTTTGATCCTACAATACGTGCGCACCCGAGTGTCAGCATCGCGGGATCCAACCTGGAGTTTCGGTCTGGTGTAGGCCTGTGCGTTGGCCATATACACCTACCTGATACCCAATACGGCGTCCTCCAGGCTGGCGATAATTTTATTTATACCCTTCATTACTCATTACTAATTACCTAATTCTTCGACACTACACTGATCACGCACAACACTGCCAACACTACACACTACACCACACTAGCTGCAAGCGAATTTTCACTGTAGGCAATGCCATTTCATTACATCGCACTACCGCCCCCTTCCCCTTCCTAATTACTCATATTTTATGCCTGGAAACTAACATCTCTTTCTGCTTCCAGAGAGATGACTAGCATCTGCGGGCGGGTGGCGTAGTTCTGTTCCCCGCCTCCAGGGCCGTGCTACTGCGGTACGACCCTGGACACATTCCAGCAGCGGATCGACACATTTCATATCACCCTCATTAACCTCACAAAGTATATCTTAGCGAACTGACAATAACCCTACTTTCTTCAGTCCTAATTCAATAAAAGGAATTATTTTTATCCTCCGCGACTGTCGCATAGTTTTTTCCAGGCCCTCTCCGCTTTGCCTGGTTTTCTATGCCCCTTACTAGACCCTTCTTCTTTCGGGGTGTGTCCATGGCTACAATTGCGGCCATGGCACCAGACAACCCTGATATAGCCGCGATGCATACGCCCATTTTATTAATTAAACTCGACCTAAGGCGTACAGGGCTTGCCCTGAGACGCTCCCTCTCTCCAACCATCTTAGCTACTAACAAGCATGCCGGAGGGCACACAGAACTGTGAAGGTGCTCACGCTGGCGTAGCGGGATTTGGGGGATCGCCAGAATAAAAAAAAATAGGGGGGGGGGGGGAAGTGAGTGGAAAGGAGAGGAAGGGCGTGGGGTTGGGGGGGGGGGGGGGTCGAGGACGTACCATTGAGCTCGCAGGCGAGCGGGCCGCCCGAGTCTCCCCCGCAGGCGTCGACGCCACCCTCGAGCACGCCGGCGCACAGCATGCTGTCGAGGATGGCCTGGTGGCGGCCGCCGTAGATTTCGTCGCCGCGGCACACGTCAAGGTTGAGCAGCGACACTGCCGCGACCTGCAGCGACTCCGACTGCGTCTGCACATCCTCCGCTGCAACCACAACACCTCGCTCTTACTTCTCGTCCCGAGCAGCCAGTCAGACCAAGTACACTAGAGACCAATGCCGGACAGCTCGATATAAACTAGGGGCTCAGCCTGTGACCTTTCTTTCTAGTACTGCCACGTGCCTAGAACAGTTACGATGTTGCAAATTTTTGTTATACAAATACTGAAAAAATAAAAATAAAAAAGACGTGAAATTAACTTAACATTGGATATAGTTCTATCCACTGAGCCACTAAGGCCCCACTTAATTAACTCAACATTGAAGCGAGACATTTAAAATAAACAAAAACAATATTCCATTACCTTCATATCTCTATGCAATAATCTTTATGCGTCAATACAATACTTTCATAGGAAAAAGTAATTTAAAAATGAGTTTTTAGGGTCAAAGGTCATGATTGCGTAATCTGATCTTGGTGAAATTCGAACTTGACCTGTATTTGAACGTGAGGATTCAAGGGACTTAGAAGTATTAAAGAGTGACGGACATACAGACATAGATCGTCCTACTATATACAATAGGATAACTTCAGCGAGTGTGCGAAAAAAAAACCTAGTGGTGAGAGGTGTTACTATTATCATACTTTCATAAATATTTCGAAATTCATAATAACTATCATTTGTTAGAAATTATTTTTCACTTATAAAACATTTTAAATATTATGAATTAATTTTCGTCGCCGTTGTTAAATAAGTTTTTCAATGAGAAAATGATTTTTTTCCTCATATCCACTATGTTGTTATTGTAACTTTACTCTAATTGGAATGCACTATTAAACAGAGGTTCTGCTATCTGCTGTTTGGAGGTGATAACACCGCTGGATTTTCTCGCAAAATCTCCAAGCTGTCCGGTATTAGTATCTAGTGTATTTGGTCACACACATACACGCACACACACACACAAAAATGTTCATACAGTACTTGTGATGGAGGCCACAGCCAAGTTTACAAAACTAAAGGCTGTTCACGGTAAGCAGAGCACTTTTGAAAGCCCTGCTAAAGATCTACCTGTATGCATGTTTCGTATCCTTCCGCCATATGTTAAAATTAACATTGCCATGGGCCTGATCACTTTATTGATGCATCGGTCAAATGAAAAGGAAAAATTATTGGAAAAGTAAATATTTAAAAAACTTTGCCAATATTTTCCACTTATATGTATAAAAAAATTAAACAAATATAATTAATTCAAACATTCAAAAATGTTTACCTTAGTACTTTTAATTCTATGTTACTGTATGGAGGTACTTTATATTCGTCGCTGCTAACTTTGTAGGGTGTACGCCACTCAATGTGCCCGTTGAAATGTATGCAGGTGTGCGGGTAGTGGCATTTCTCAAAGGTTGATTTCAAAAGTGACCACTTTGCCGCTAACAGCCTTTAAATAACAATAACAGCGAGCCAGAATGGACTCTCTGGAAATCAATAATAAGATGCAGAGGACAACAGAAAATGTGGGTTTAGCAGACATCAGGGCATACCTGCCTGGATTCTACAAACTATAAGCAGACTCCGCGTCCAGTGCACAAACGGGAGTCGATCAGAAAGCACACGTGGAGGAGTACGGAGTATGGACACTGGACGGCGAGGGAGATCAGCGCAGTCAGCGAGTATCCAGGGGCGTGAACAGCGGCCAGATAAGGAGCCGGTAGCAATCCTCCATCTGGTCAGAGGGCCCGTAGTGTGAGACCAGGCGGGTTCCTAACTAACTCATGTTCACTCTACTTTAACATAACCTTTCCTTTCTTCCCTACTTCAGTTGGCCGTATAGACTGAACCTCTGCATTACTTCTGTTAGAATTGCTAAATGAATACTCACCGAGCGAGGTGGCGCTGTGGTAAAACACTCGACTCGCATTCGGGGAGGACCCGGTTTCGATTCCCGGTCCGACCGTCCTGATTTCGGTTTCCCATGGTTTCCCGAAATCACTCCAGGCGAACGCTGGGATGGGTCCCAAACAAAGGCCATGGACGATTCCTTCACAATCCTCCCCCCCCCCCCATCTCACTCTCCTGTCCATCTTTCACCGTCTCTTATGACCTCGCTGTCGACGAGACGTTAAGCCCACTTACCTACCTACCTTGAATAAATACTTCACTAACCTTGTCCTTTAACATGGAATTCTATGGTGTTAAAGTTCTATACAAATTCTATGCATCCCCTTCTTTGTTCTAATTCGAGTAGGACTTTGATTATAACGATGCGCTGCACCTCCGTGCCGTATATTAGGCGTCTGGAACATTTGCGAGCACTTTTGAAAGCCATGCTGAAAACGTACTTGTAAGCACGTTGCGTTGTGTATTCTTCCGCCTTACGTAAAATCAACATTTCCATGGACCTCATCACTTTATTCATGCGTCAGTCAGGTGACACTGGGGAAATGTTAGAAAAGTAAATATTTTACAAATCTCGTAAGTTTTACACCTCGATGCGTAAAAAAGAACAGAAAGCGAAAGACATAATTTAAGTTATCTCAAATGGTTACCCAAAAACTTCTTATTTGACGTTAACATATAGAATTAATTTCCCTCCATCGTTACCAACTTGACTGAGTCTATGTCACTCAGTGCGCTCGTTAAAATATATGCAGGTAGGAGCAATGACTTTTTTGATAAGGTTGGTTTCATAAGAGCTCACTTTATCGTGAGCAGCTTTTATCAGAATGGATCACACTGGAAAAAATGTAATCTTTTCCGTTCTGGTACTCCATGGGTAGGTCTGATTCCAAAGACGGATTCCGGTCACAAATACAATCTTCCATTCATAAACTCGGTGCTTCGAATGTGTGTCGCTCAACGCCTGTCGGCAGGCGACCCTTATCACGTAGAAGTTGTGTGGGTTGCAGATATTGCGCCTGCCTTTGAAGCCGAGGTCTGTCCGGTGCAAAAATACGCAACGCTAAGGTATAGGCTGTTCGCGATGAATTGAACATTTTTGAGAACCCTACATGAAGTCTACGTTTCTCCTAAAGTTGTATCCTTCCGCCATATATAAACTTTACATCGCCCCACAAGCTTGATGACTACTCATGCTTGAAAGAGGAAAAGTGAAATTATTAGGAACATAAACGTGTATTTGTACTCTAATTTGTATAAAGCGGAAAAAGAAAATCTAAAACTCGATAAGTTATCAATTTAAACATCGCACTTGCATTATAATGACAATGACTTCGATGCCAACTTAGGCCCCGTGTCTCAGTTTTAAGAATACTCTTTTGAAAGAGCACTCTTCGTACAATATGGCGAAAGCACTGCTTCGCGCTCTCACGCTCTGGCTCTGTGAAACTGAGACAACCACCCCCTCGTTTCTCTATGACGTCACGCAGACAGCTGATGTCAAAAAGGCGCTAAATCATGTTAAGTTAAAATAACTAATCATTATTGCACTGTCGGAATAATCGTTAGCCCATAAAATACTATTGTTTATATTTTATATACTACCGTCTTGTTGCAGTAAAGTGACAAAAAAAAAAAAACGAGACTTTGACAGAAAGACTGATTTATATTTATATAAACATGTGTTACTTAAGTTATTTCGTCGACTAAAAAACCTTTAATTATTCACTTACAGGTAAAATGTGACGTGGTTTTGGCCCAGGAAGCAACCATAAGTAACCTTGTTCAAACACTGAATCAATTTAGATAAATGTGGTGCGTGGTCAGAGAGTGCGAGAGAGCGGCAGCGAGTATACAACTTCGTGCTCTCTCTATGCTCTCGCTCTTTGTCGCTCTCTTCGACGAACTGAGACGACCATAGAGCGTTCTCTCTGCCGTCATAATGATGTGGTCGCGAGAGCGATAAAAAGAGAGTGTGCTCTCTGGGTCAATCGAGACACGTCCTTAACTGGGGGGTCTGTATGTCAGTGTGCACGTTGGTATACAGACTGGTCCTGAACTACAGGCACAGACGCAGTGATGTGATTCCCTGTGCTGGGTGGCCACCCTTCTGGAAAACAGGGAAAACCTGGAAAAGTCAGGGAATTCGATTGGTCAGGAAAAAAATCAGGGAAAAGTCAGGTAAATTTGTAAACATTTTTAAAACATTATGGAAAATTTCTTAGGAAAACATTCGAAGTGTGAATTTTATATTTTGAGTTATGGAAATTGTTTCCAACAAAGAAATTTGAGTGAAAAATTTAATATTATTTTCACCTGCTAGGCTTGATATTAGTGGTTATCATTAATATGAATATGAATAAACTACTGCCATCTCAGTGCACTTCTCTGTGTAGTTGTTAACATTCTGTTATTCTGTTTTGTATTTTTATATGGAGTTGAACAACTTTAATTTTTTTCAGCCAGTCATATTTTAAAATACAAATAAACCTTGCCTGTATCTAGCAGATGTTCACGATTAAAAAAAATACACATATTCAATGGACAATTTTTTTTAGTATATACTTGCAATCATACTAGATTTATTAAGTTTATATTACATTCTCATGACCAAATCTGTGTTTCAAAACGTTTTCACATTATATTTTAAGTTTCATAAAGGCAAGCTTCAGTGTAAAAAAATTTATGCACGTTTGTTTTTACAAATCACAGTGATAGTAACTGTAAAATGCAGGTTTCTCAAGAAACGTATTAATACGTTAGCTACTTTACAAATAACAAATGTCTGAATCTCCAATGTATTTGAGATAAAACGTATCGCAAACTCTTTTACGCCATATCCATTGCTAAGCCGAACATCGTGTACACAAGTTCTTGGCTTTTGGATTTTTGTTCACCAAACAGTGTAACAGTATTATTGAGTGAAAATTAGGTTGCTGACTGTGGAATTAAATTACTATGACTGCTGCACCAAGGTAACACTTTTGCTGTTCTCGTCGTATTATACAATAATAGTATAAAGTATTTGTTTGATAAATTTTGTCGTAAGCAAAGATAAAGCCAAAATTATCAGTCAGGGAAAAACAAAAATTTGGTCTGAAAAACCTGGAAAAGTCAGGGAACTTCGAAAAAGAAAATGAATGGCCACCCTGCTATGCAAAAATGGGATGGGAAATTTTCAACGAACAATGTCATATATAGGCTGTTCACGTTAAAATAAGCATTGTTGGAAGCCCTCTCATTTGGAACAATAGTCAATAAATTTATTTTATTTTAGCTTTAGACACATTAACAATGGCAGATCAGCAGTTGAATAGTAAAGGCTGCCAGAAGTGACTGCATTTCATTTCCAACAACACACAAACAGCAATATCGGCGATGTAGCGTCTGCACGTATTTTCATGGCGGCCTATGTACAGGCCGTCGTCGCACAACATAACGTTCGCCTATGTCATATACAATTTGCTGTGGACGCAGGTATGCCAAGTTGACGACTATCAGAGTTGTATTGCTAACGTCAACATATATATATATATATATATATATATAGAAGTTGCAATATTGCACTACAATACTTTCGGGAAACTTTCCTCGCATCTGGAGGAAGAAAAAAATGTTATATAAACATAGGTCCACGAACGCTTAGTTTCTTTACTACAGCGCGTATTACACAATGTTAATTGTATGGCCCGCAGGCTGGATCATGCTACTGTGGAATTCCATCGCATCTGTAATCGGCAGCCCCGTACCAGCCGCTGAAGAGCTCTGATTTGAATCTACTAGACTTTTATTTGTGGGGAGATTTAAAGGCACTTGCGTATGCGACCCGAGTGGACGATGTGGGCAGGGCACCTTCCATAACCGTACCGTACACTGAGAAAAAAGTTGAACAAAATATTTGTTTGCATAGGGCCAGATATATATTTAGTTGCCCTAAATATATAAATTGTTGAGCAAACAAAATTTTTAATGCAACAAAATTACTTTTGTTCATCTAACAAAATATATGTTTGAAAAACAAAATCTCCGTGTTGGGCCAAACAAAATTACACTGTCAACTAAATATTTTGTTGAATAAACTGTATATATTTGTTTGACCACTCATTTGACTGCCTTCGTTCTAAAATACAGCTCGAGAGTTTTTTTGTATTTTTTGTGACAAATAGGATAGTAACCGTATTTTTTTAGCGCATCTATTGATGCTTAACAATCGTATAAACACACCAATAAAACAATAAAACAAGAAACTGACAAGTAATGCTATAAAAATTGAAACATTTGTTTGCACACATTGCCCAATATTTGCCATACATATATTTTAAAGCTTTCCGGCAATATCAGGTGTCACATTAGCTGAGAGTAATAAGGCGTAGCGCTCGGACGCAGGTGATCTAGGTTAGAAACTCGGTCGAACTTGTATATTTTTTGCTGTATCGGCCCAAACTGTTTAATGTACGTGTAGCCTAGCAATCTTCAGTTGCGCCAATCAAATCTTACAGTTTAGGGCCACCAAATGATAACAACACAATAATTTGGTTTCAGCAACAAAATATTTCACTGCCCCTACACAAACAAATAATTTGGTTGCACCAAACAAATATTGTTTGAGTCAACAAATACTTTTTCTCATTGTAGCAAGTTGCGAAACAATCAGGAATTTTCCAGGGATTCATCGACGCATCCTGGCGTCCATGCAACAGCGGGTTGATGCACGTGTTCGTGCTGATGGAGGGCATTTTGAACATTTCCTTTACTGCTGACGATAAGCTTCCACACATGTGTAACTAATTTCTGTGGTGCTGCTACTTTTCTAGATGAGGTGTCGTGCATCATGCAATTAACACTGCGATGGCGTTCCACAGTAACATGATCCAGCACGAGGGCCATTCACTAAGTTATGTATCACGGGGTGTAGTAAAGAAACAAAGCGTATGCGGACCTATGTTCATATAGCATTATTTCATCCTCCAGATGTGAGGAATGTATCCCCGAAGTATTGCCATGCAATTTTGCAATAGCCTGTATAGTACTAGATGAATGTTCCGAACATTTTGCTAGTATTATTTATTATCTATGTTGGCACACAGATGCCATGGTTTGAATTTTGACGTGTAGTTTAAACACACTTTGTATATTTTACTTGTATAAAGCTCAGTGATATAATTTTTTTTTTCCTTGCGTTTACGCACAGGACTCATGCCCGGTTGCACCAAAATCTTCCCTGATCCGAGATCGAATGATCCTAGTTCCGAAACAGGATCCAGTTTGATCTTGGTTCCAATGTAAAAGTGTTACACCAACAAAATTTCATATTTTGGATCTCCGATTCTTCGATCTTGGTTCCAAAGTGAAAGATCGATATTAAGTATAATACAAATTTTGCTATTGGTTCGTAATATATGACGTCATGGACGTAGGCGTATTTTTCACTGTAGATAGAACTAGATGTGGGATATTTTATCCGGTTTAAGTGAATTAATGTAGTACGAATTTAACTGAATAATATTAAAGTGCGTATAATGTTGTTTTAATTTCCCTAGGAAACAATAGAATGCAGTTCTATCTGTTGGCGTATTTTCAAACTACATTTGTCGACGATGGCTGCTGATCTCGGATCTAGATTTGGACTTCATCTCGATCTCCAGTCCAGCTCTGACCTCGAATGATGCGAATGGTGCCACAGTTTTCCTTGTCGATCTTGGAGGCGACCTCGGATCGAGTTCCGAGCCGCGATGGTGCAACCGGGCGTCAGTGGTATGGAAAGCAACTCACGGTTCTGGGCCCCCCAGCCGGTGACGCTGCACCACATGCCGTCAGGACTCCTGGACCTCTTCTCGGGCAGGCAGATGGGACGCACCTTGGAGCCGAACAGCACCCCTCTGCCGCCTGTCGCTTTGAGCCGCGCCACCGCGATGTCGTGGCTGTACGTTCCCACTGCGCACACAACACAACACTCCTCACCGACACATCTCTTAACTACAGCGGAGCTGTAGTTAAGCACACTCGCCTCACACCAAGGCGAACCGGGTTTTCTCGGGGATCTCCCGTTTCCTCCGCCATCGTTCCGGCGCCGCTATTAAGAGCCGCCCAAATCTCTTCAATCACTCCAATTACCGTATATACGCAGTTCCTTCACACTTTTTAAATCAAACCTTTGAAAAAATCATCCCGTATATGACGAGCCTGGATTTTTCTTTAATGCGTCGTGTGTCACAGGCGTTTTATACAGAATGAGTCTTTTAAAAGAGGCCCCGTGGTCTGTATTTCCTCATTCCCTAGCTCCGTTACACACATGTCCCACGGGGTTTCTTTTAAAAGACTCGCCCTGTACTTTTGTTACCATAAAAGTGCTTTATTTTTGGTTGGACGTTTACTCAAATTTTATTTATAGTAAATAATTATATTTAATTTATAATCGAGGATGAATTAAAACAGTGAGAAAATAGGTGTACTGGTAATGCCTAGTAAGAAATAGTTCTTACGCATATTATCATTACACTGAATGCGTAAGAATATGGTGCTCCGTCCCTTTGGTGTAATTTACTACACTCGGTTACGCTATGTTAGCATGAGGCGGGCAAACATTTTCAAACTAGCTATTTTGCAGGGCTTCAGAAAAGTTTGGAAGTAACCGCGAATGGGCTACATACACCGTTCACGGTAAACTGGGCACTTTTGAAAGCCCTGCTTAAGATTTACTTGTATGCACGTTGTGTCTTCTTCCGCCTTATGTAAAATTAACATTGCCACGGGCCTCATCACTTTATTCATGCATCGGTCAGACGAAACTGAAAATTGTTAGGAAAGTAAATATTTTTAAAATATACTCGATTTTTACACTTACATGCATTAAAAAACCATGAACGGAAATAAATAATTCAAGTTATCACAAATTGTTACCTAAAACTTTTTATTAAATGTCGAAATCAACATCAGAAAAAAATCACTGTTCCTACTTGCATTTATTTCAATGGACGCACTGAGTGACATGCACCCAGTAAAGTTGGTAAAGATGGACGGAAAGTAGTTCCATATTTTAACGTCGAATTAAAAGTGTTAGGTAACATTTGTGTTAAGTTAAATTATTTCTTTCGCTTTCTGTATTTTTAATGCATGGAATTGTAAAAATGAGGAGATTTGTGGAATTTTCCTTTCCTAATAAATTAACAATTTCACTTGACCGACACATGAATGAAGTGATGAGGCCCGTGGCAACGTTAATTTTACATAAGGCGGAAGAATACACAACGTGCATACGAGTAGATCTTAAGCAAGGATTTCAAAAGTGCTTATTTTACCGTGAACAGCGTATAGTTACCATGCGGACGCTGAGTCAGGGATGTTAGGTCGTCATTGCTCTAGCATGCTACGGGGAATTCAAAATAACAGTACACTGGCACAAAATTATGGTATATTTCTAACAAATGTGTAGAATAACAATATGTATATATATTTTTCATTATACAAACTGTTGTTTGAATGCTCGACTAATGAAATCTAATACAAATCAAGTATTTCAATTTAAAAGAAATAACTGAAAAAAATACGTCGTTTGTAAATCACAAAATAATCATCCCACCTTTATAAAATATGACAACCTCTGCCTGCACAGTAATCGAGTGTGTTTGTTAACTGAAATAGGCCAAATTTCCCGCGCATAATAGAGAACACAACAATACCGACAACATAAACGAGGGACCCAAAAACTAAAATGGAACAATGGAACATCGCCAGAAACCCAAACGATATTGATATAGTTCAAGCTCGACAACCTGTTCGTGAATCCTCAAAAAAAAAAAATCTGCTTTTATTGGCAAGCTAGAAACTGGTTATCTTTTACTATACTTTTTAGTCGTTAGATGCATATTTTTACAGTAGTTAGATTATGGTACGTGGTACACAAGGTCTAATAATGGCACAATTACCATGAAAATGGTACGACGTCTAAAACAACGAGCATTCAAGTACTAGAGACGTCACTCAAGGCAACGCAGCGGAACGCTTATTTTTTTGCCCAGTGCAAATGTGCCAACGTCAAAACAAAAAATAATATGTGTTCACAGGTTGGCACTACTACACATGAGTAGTTTTCTGTACAACATTTAGATAGTCTAATTCCACCCATTCCTACTAAATATGCGCTCAATATTCACATTTAAAATATGTAGAATTGCATCCAAAAATACTCGGCCACTGTGAGCTAAGTGTCGGTACACAACGCCAAATCGTTGCTAAAACACTTAACTAGCTCACATCATCGACAATGCACGGCCATACGAATTGTAATGCTCACATCACCATCAAATTCGTAAAAAGAAATTTAGATTTATATCAATCATTGTACGTCAGTCTCTACAATTGAATCATTATTACTATATTTTTATTTTCAATTCCGTTGAAAAAAAATATTTATAAAACGATAAGCGGTTTATTTAAATTATGTCAATAAATTCAAATAATTTTCAGCTTTTATATTGCCGATATCGCACTGGGCAATTAAACAAAATCGAATGGGAAATAAATCAAGCGTTCTCTTTACACCCATAGAGTAAGTAACGTGTATACCAGAGTGACAACAGCAATGTTAGTGAGCGGTCGCTAATTTTATTTTGGCCCTCTCCACGCATACCAACTTAGTCGGCACCACTACTGCATCACTTCGAACTACGAAGTTGGCGCTACTGAGTACCTACAGCGCTTCTGGTGGATATATCTTGAACTTCTTAAAACTGAAGTAGAAGTATTATTATAATCGCACGTACCGTTCAATATCTTTAAGAAATTTGAACACTTGTGGACCACCTTCAACAGTGGAATAAAATGAATTATGGGTAGGATCAGAAGATTACGATGTTCTGCCAAGAACTGCAACGCATTTCAGAAATTAAAATTTATCATTGCGTTACGCTATCGTCAACAACAACAATATGGTCATGCAACGTAGTAAAAATTATGATGCAAATTTTTTTTGCGTAAATGTGTGAGACTGCATAATTTTAAAATGTAAGCCCATATGTACCTCCCGGTCGGAGGGGCTTCTCCCACACAAACACTCCAGGGCTCACACACAACACATTACACATTATGAGAAAAAAAAATTAAAATGTATAAAATACTTAAACCTCCCGCAGTGTAACAACTAGGAGACAATTTGTAATTGCATTAATGAGTATCAAAAGTTTCCACTAATGAGGGTACGCGCGGAGAGGGCCTGAAAAAATAAGCGACCTGTTGTTCCCCGATCCTGTGAGCACCACCTGACTTACTCCTATCCAGTGTCTAAGGGTTGGTCTGACATCACTGCTGTGAGTTACCTTTCCTGAAGCTGGGGTGGAGGACGACCTTGTCGACCTTGAACATCTGCTCGTGCTCGTCCCAGACGCTGAGGCGGTGCTCGCCCAGCACGACGCGGAGTCTGTCCGGCTGCTCGCCCTGCAGGCAGTGGGCCGCCGTCACCACCAGCCTGCTGCTGATGACTGCGCCCCCGCACTGGTGAGTGTACTGACGGCTGTCCTTCCGGTACACCTGGATCTCCGCCTGCCACAACACCGCTCCTCTTGTACCAACGCATACACGTGCAACAGCTATACTGAGGATGAGGTAGGCCGATCTCGGGGCCGCGCGCGACCGATCTCCCTGTCCCAACATCTGCCAACACGTCTGCGAAAACGGCGTGGAAACAAGTGCTTAGAGATGTTGTTATACTTCCTCTAACCAGTTTTTTAAGTGCTTTTTGATTAAATACAAAATTGTAAAGGTATTTGATCAATATAATAGTGCTTGTCATTCAGAAATTAAGATGTAAACAAACACGTTCATCACTGTTGACCATGTGACTTTGACAGTTGTGCAGGATTGGGGTAGGTCAATGTTGGGTATATGCACAGAAGACGAATAAGCGGTCTACCTCATCTTTAGTCTATGGTACAACACCTACCATGAACAACATTACACTGGCACCAACACAACACTGACACAAACACAAACACACGACGGACACCTCACGTAAACAACAACAATGGCCGGCCCTTCTGTCTCCGGAGAGGATGGCGAGGTGAGGGTTCAAGGGTGGAGGCAGAGGAATTTTAACTTTGGACATTTTAAAATTATAACATAATCTTTTCTTTTAAACATTAACAAATAATTTTAAGCCTCTGTTTTCAATTTTAACTTGTTTTAAATTTTTATAACGCGACAAATTTTGTTTCAACTCGTTTCTAAATTTATTTTAAATTTAAGTAACTAAGGCCAATTATGGCCTTCATCTGGGCACTGGTACCATTTTAATATATTCTGTTCTGTTCTTCTAACGTACACTAAATATGAATCAGTGAGAATTTCACTGTTTCGATCATTCAAACGTATCTCACTGATAAAGGCTGTTCACGATAAAATGAGAACTTCAGAAATGAACCTTAGAAAAAAGTCACTCCCCTGCATGCATATATTTTTATGGGCGCATTAAGTGACATTCGCCTAGTAAAGTTGGTAACGATGGAGGTAAAATATTTCCATATCTTAACGCCGAAAAAATAGTTGTTAGGTAAACATTTTTGATAATTTAAAATTATTTCTTTCATATTCTGTTTTTTTTTTTCATGCATCAAAGAATATGAATGAGCAGATTTGTCAAGTATTTACTTTTTTAATAATTTAACTGTTTCACTTGACCTACGCATAACTAAAGTGGCGAGACCCATAGCAGTGTTGTTTTACATAAGGTGGAGGAATGCACAACGTGTATACAAGTAGATCTTAAGCAAAGCTTTCAAAAGTGCTCATTTTACTGTGAACAGCCTTTACAACCATAGACTAAGGATGAGTTAGACCGCTTATCCGTCTTCAACGCAAAGACAAATAGCCATGATGCAATACCTGTTTACAGAATCGTACATTCACTGATGTTCTTATACGTAATCTTGGACTTAACTTATTTTACGATTTAAGTATTGATTTGGTTATAAATCGTCTCTGCCAAGAATTTGTGATCTAATGGTGCTTGAATTATTAAAATCGGTAGATTAGTTTATGAGTTATGAATTAATGAAGTTTCGAGGTGTTTGTTTATTCAAAGCACTAGTTTACTAAACAGTGTTCTAACCTCAAATCCAATCCACGCCGTTTTGCTAGTCGTAATGGCAGAAATGCAGTTCAATGTTGGGCCACTGAGAATGGTTGTGCGCAGCCAGCGAGATCGGTATATCTCATCTTTAGTCTATGGATACAACAGTCACTTCAGTGAATGTAACTGATAAACCAGTGAAAAAATGCCATATTTCCTTCACTGATTGATTCAGTGACATTTCCCACTGATTCGTCAGTAATTTTTTCCACTGTTTTCTCGGTGGTTTATTTTTTGACTGATGGACCAGTGAAACATCTGAGCAACTTGCTCCGTCTCTAATTATATCTGACTGATGTATCAATGAAACTGCGTGTTAAAATGGCCGTCGAGCAGTTGTTTAAAACTGGCCGTTAAACAACGTGTATCGAATGAAGTGACAACGAGTAAACGAATAAAATTAATACAATATGCATGCTAAAATGTGTTTCGTCTTTCAAAAAGCCATTTGACGAGGTAATATGAACACACAGCCTTTCATTCCGTTTTTACGTCCTTCATTTCGATTCCATGTAATCGTCACAGCGCTCTGTTTGAAGGTTCAAACTGCATATAATGCGGCGAAGAGAGTGCACTCGTATATACTGTTCGTTTTGACAAACTTAACGGTACCAATCAAACCAAACACGAAACGTATAAAATATATTTTCCTCTTGCAATTAGAACTTGGTGTGGTAGCTTGGATGGCAAGGCAATGGCCTTCAGGCGAAGGGTGCGCGAGTTCAATCCCAGCCACCTGTAAAACTTTCTTTACCTTATTTTAAATTACGGTAAATTTCGTAATACCTATAAGTAGTAAACTATGGTAAATATGTTCATTTTACGTAGTTATTTACCCACATTCAATAAAAGCAATATTTAATTCGCCACTGCAGTCGGGGCCGTCACTTATTCAATCCGTGAAATTGTTTCACTTAAACAATCAGTGGTTTTACATTGAGTAGAGTAGTTGAATTTCACTGCGAATTAGTGGTTTCCCACTGATTCGAATTTAGAGTGTACAATAGCCTATTCAATGTACCTTCGTACGTTTTGAATCAAACCTTTGAAGTATCACCCCATGTACGAACATGTTTGGTTGTTTCCTAAATATTATATGTATCACAAGTGTATTGAAGTCTGTTAACGGTAAAGCGAGCACTTTTAAAGTCAACCTTTGAGAAATGTCATTGCCCCTTCATAATGTAATTTATTGGGCACTTAGAGTGTCATGCCACCAATAAAGTTGGTAACAACCAAGCGAGAGTAATTCCTTGATTGAACGTTGAATTAAAGGTGTAAGGTAAACATTTTCAAATGCTGAAACTATTCTGCTTTCCATTTTCTTTGATGAGTATTATTGAAAGAATTAGGAAATCTGTAAACTATAAACTTTTCGAATAATTTTAAATTTTCACTTGACCGAAGCACGAACGAAGGACGAGGTCTACTGCAAAGTTAATTTTACATATGGTGGAAGAATGCACAACGTGAATACAAGTAGATCATAACAAGAGCTTTCGAGAGTGCTCATTTTACCGTGAACAACCTGTATCGGATGTTCACGAACAAATGATTATAAACACCAGAGGGTTGTGGACAAGTACAGATGGAGCATATTTTGATACATGCCAAATTAGCGTTATTTTATGGTAGCACGCTAAAATTCACCGTCCTATACATGTTCGAGCCGGTGTCACTTCTCTATTGGCTTCCGCAGCAGTAAGGACTCATTTTTCCTTTCGGCTTGATTGGACTTGATTGGGCTGGCTTCTCGTTAGTGGTTTCCTACTGGACTTAAAGTAGTCGTGGGCGTGTCCTAACAAACTTTAGTCCAATGACAAAGGCAATAGAAAACACAAGTGTTTGAAGTCTCGCCTGTCCTGAAATAATAACGCGAATTCTGCACGTCTCTAAGCATATTACATCAAGGACCCACTAGTCTAACGTTCATAGTTTGTTAACCTGCTAATGGAGGTGACAAAGTGCAGGGGTGTGTATGCAACCTTGTTTCGTGGCATTGTAACCAGCCTGTGCGCATTTGGAATAATAGCAAATAAATATATTTTATTTTAGCCCTAGACGTTAACCATCAAGTGCTGTGGTATATACACACTGTTTATTTTTAACATGGCAATATTTATTCAAAAAGGTGGTTAACGGATAAAAAATGGCTGAAAGGATGAAGTAACTCGGGCCTCAAAAGTGCTCACTTTTCAATGAACAGTCTATATCGTGGGTGGAGGTAGCAGCGAGGCTGTTACCTAGTATATAGTCCATTCACGGTTTATTCGGCCTTTTTGAATCAAACCTTTGAAAAAATCTACCCATGTATGGCGCGCTTGGTTGTTTCCAACTTACGCCATGTATCACGAGCGTTTTATACTTTTCTTCATTAAAGTTACCTTATTTTTCTGTTAAATTGAAACGTTATCCATATTTTATCCATAAATTATAATGCTTCATTTATAAATAATTTGAATGATAACAGTGAGAAAATATGTGTGTTGGTAGCGCCTATTAAGAAATAGTGCTCATGCAAAATATTATTAGACGTGAGTGCGCACGGATTCGGTGCGTTGTCCTTTGGTGTAATAGTTAAGCTTAGTTTGCACGAGGCGGAGGAATATCCTGGAAGTAGAACGTCAGCAGGGCTTCAGAAAAGGCCGAAGATACCGTGAATCAACTATATAGTCCAATTGTTACGTTTATTTAGGGAAAAAAGCAGGTTGAGCTATAGAGTGTTCGAGAGTTTATTGGACCCCCGGCCGGTCTGGTGCTTAAAGCAAGTTGTTTGTAAGCGTGGAGATAGGCCATGGTTAGTTACCATCCAGGGGTAGGCGCCGTAGGGGGCAGTGGCGCCGCCGACGATCTTGGCGGTCGGCGTCCCGGCGCGGGGCGGGGTGTGGTGCACCTCGCGGGTGCCGCATACGGCGTCCTCCTGCGTCACTCGGTCGTCCGCCAGCGTCGCCGGGAACTTGGGGAAGCCTCCGCTCCGACGGTACCTGCGACCTGCGCCAATCACAACCTCTCCTCAGCATGTAAGCAACACTTGTCTCCCTCCCTTCTTCCCCCCCCCCCCAACCCAACTCAAACACCTTAAGGCGCCCGTCTACCTGGCGCTTCAAGTGCGTTGCAGAGTGTTGGAAATACACGTTTTTCTACGAAACCATTAAACGTGCGTCCAGTGCACTGACCTACGAAAAGAACACACATCTCATACGAGGGCTGTCGAGTATTTTAAAGACCTCACGTTAATTAGAAACACCATTTCAGAGCACGCAAAATTTTTTTTTTTCTATCCGTCAAATATTTCTCCGACATTAACTTCCGACGGATGGGCCACCACCCTCTGACGACATTGAAATAAAATGAAAGGCGGTGGTGGATTTGTGTATATTATCTTCGGTGGTAAATTCAGGAATTTAAAATGTAAACAATAATTCAGTATAAATTCTTATCGCGTAAAAAGAATTATTTCTCCAAAATTGTTCTTTCTTAAAAACGTATTTCCAACCAGAATGTACCCCAACTAAAGGAAGATCATGATGATATGTTGTCACACTGAAATGTTGCCGTACAGTAGGATTGACGGACGACGGTTTGTTGTGAGTCGCTTTCAACTGACGGATGATTGACTGATGGACGAGCGACGGATGGTTGTGAACCCAGCTTTACGTGTAAAAGTTAGGCTGGGCTCGCCACTGTCGGGGCCGCGGTGGCAGAGCGGCTAGCCCGCTCGCCTCCCACCAAGGCGAGCCGGGCTCAATCCCCGGCCGGGCCACTTCCGAATTTTCGCAAGTGGGAATCTTGCAGAACGAGGCCACCCGCCCAAGTCATTCAACTCGACTTAAAGCCGGAATCACAACCATCCATCGCATCTGCCAGTCGTTCGGCCGTCCGTCCGTCAGTCAGTCCGTCTGCGCTTTAGTTCGTCAGCTGAAAGCAATTCACAACAATCTGTCGGTCCGTCGATCCTTCTACGGAAAAATTTTGGTATGACAAAATTACATCATGATATTTCTATAGGTGGGTATATATTTTTGTTTGAAATACATTTTCAGAAGATAAATATTTTGGGAAAATTGTTTTTTTCACGTGATGAGAATTTACATTGGACGCACGTTTCATAACTTCGTGGGAAAACGTGTATTTCAAAGACTTTGCAACGCAGTTCAAATGTCAGGTAGGCGGGATCCTTAAGGCCATAAGTTTCTGTTCTTTTAACAAAATAGCCTATACACACTTCGAAGTCAAGTGTAACCCAAGTGTTGTAAAATATTCTTTACTGCACATGCGCAAAACCACCAGATTCTTAAGATAACTTATCCCCAGTGAACGACTTAAGGTTGAAGTAAAGCAACTGCCCATGGAGCACTGCATCTCACTGTACAATCTAAGGAACTCATAAAAAAACTAATACAGACACCATCAAAGTTGATAGAAAAGTGCGATTTATACTGCATATGAAAAAAGAATGTATATATTTTGCAACATTACAAACATTTTACTAAAATATACTTTTTAAATGTGAAAAATAGAGTCTGCGTTTTTAAGAAAATTTAAGCGCATTTTCGTTTTGGATGCTTCGGAAAGAAGAATTTACAAGAAAATCTTCTTCAAGAAAGATCGTCATAATATTTACTGTGATCACGTGTAGTAGAATCATAGTAATAAAGAATAATACCAATTTTATAATTAATTTTATTTACGTCAGTTTCAGCCATAAATGTTAGTGACAAATGGACCCAAATAAAATCAATTATAAAAATTATCTCCTACATTATTATAATTTTCTTACACGCCATCACAGTAAACATTATGACTACATTCCATGAAGATTTTCTTGCGAATTATGCTTTCTGAAGCATCAAGAATTGAAATATGCTTAAATTTTGTTTAAAATACAGATTATTATAATCGATTTTTTTCATTTAAGAAGTATATTTTAGTTAAATATGTTATAACGTTGGACTGTGACCATTTTTATAGTGTCCGCACTATTTTTTTTACGAGTTCTTCACTTTGTATAGTCGGGTGCAGTGCTCCACAGGCAGATGCTTTACTTCAACCTTAATGATCCATCATTTGCCAGAGTAGTGCTTTCCCATCTGAAAATAACTAGGGTTGGTGAGAGAGTAAGCGCTTCTTTAAGTGTAATCTAAGCCGTTTCCTGCTCAAACGAACACTAACACTTCTTTGAGTTAAAAAATATAAGTGCGCTAATCAACAGCTCTCGACACTTCGTGTGCAGTCTGTAAATCTCGGGACATTTGTTCGTGCGTGGCCCGAAACTCGCGTACATCTTACCTTTCCCCACAATCACCATCGAGTAGTAATAAAGCATATGGAGTGTTCACCCAAGGCTTTTTTCGCGAGACAAATCGAAGGTGCTGCCGCATGCCGTGTGGCGTAGTAACTGCTTTACGCGCACTGAAACGTGCATATCGAATAAAATAAATTTTAATTGGAAATGTTGGCCTGACTGAATACAGCCCCCCCCCCCCCCGAATATGCTGTGTCTCCACACCGCACCGCTAGGGTCGCCACTGTAGCTTGCCTCAAGCACGTTTGTGTCGCTGGTTTAGAACCGTACTTCACTGACTTTTTACAGTATATGGTTCACCCTCAGACAGGGCCACACCCGCCAAGCTGCGAGTTTTCTATCTGAACACCGTGAATTGCTGTAATCCTTGAAGGTCGTTATGATGCCCTAGCACGAGGACAGACGAAGTGTAATGGTGAGAGAAGCAGGGTTGCCGCGAGAAAAAAAAAACACCATCCAACAGCAAAGACCACCATGTTTCCTCGCTTGCTAGTGTGACCCCGCCGGGATTCGAGCTCGGATCACCTCCCCAGCCACGACCCCACAGCGGGTTCTAATGCAGAAATAATGTAACGTAAGGTAACTTGCCACCAGGATCATAAACATACCGATATTAAGTTACCATATTTGTAGTTATTTGTCTAAAAAGACTTGAATGTGTAATGTGTTCGTTCAATTACAAAAAAAAAAACTACAGTCTATGTATAAATCCATTTCTGGTACCGTGAGAATGTTTTACATTACACCAGCGATCTTCGAGTTCAAGCGTTATTTTTGTGGCGATGGAATTAGGTTAATGTAGCTCAGAATGTTTGATTTTGGAAAGGAGAGGGGAAAAAAAGTCTTGCCCGTTGAATTCGCAAGAAGAACGGGATAAGTCCTGTTATTTTTTCCATGTTTCCAACCATCTCATCTCACAACAGCGACTCTTGGTAGTATGTTGAAAACTATGCGATATTATTGTAAATCAAATCCTACAGCTGATGCTCTCATTGGTACGGCGTATTTCGTGACAACCGTGAGCGAATACAGATGTGGATTTCAAAGCCTGGTAAGAGTGGAAAATACTCCCATACGTCGAAGTCAAAACCTTTCTTGTTTACTTGATTTCCTAAAACCGTGCCTTTATTATATCTCAGATGTCACGGTGCACCTCTAAATTCGCCAGCGGTTTTGTTCTAAAATATGTCAAATGTGAGAATAGTAATCTGGGAAATGTGAGAAATCTGTAAGATTTCCGAACCGCAGTTTAAAATGTCGTGTTTTCAGATTCAAGCGACTGCTTTCGGAATGTATCTTTCCAGATGGATTTGCAACCCCCCCCCCCAGTAAAATGTCGTGCAATATCTCTTTCAAATTTCCTGCCAAATAGGTTAAGATGCAGAGTAGGTGCCTAAGTACGGAAACATATAGAGGACACGCACTTAATTTTTAAACGTGCGAGTCTCACTGTCTCCAAACTGCATTCCACATTGCTGTGGCCTAACATTATGTCTGCATCCTGAAAGTGTTTTCTTACATTCGCAGCTAGTGTAAGGACTTTGGCGAGTGGCAGAAGAACCATATTCGTTCATTTGACGTACGGACGAAATCACTTAAAGATTAGGGTTCGCCTTTGGATGCTACTACTCGCTACACATTTCTGCTCCGCGGGTTGCAGCATTCACGAACTCAGGGGATTGTGTTGCTGTTCTGGATCCTCCTTGACTATCCTCGGACCTTTTCCAAGCAGCTATAAGTGTGGGGTTCACGTGTGTCTATATATACATATACACATATACATATATACATATACATATTTATACACATATAAACACATATATACATACACACATGTACACATATATTAACATATATATAAATTTATACACACAAATATACACATATATAAACATATATATATACACACACATATACACAGACCCTGGGGCGGAGCTTGGTAGATATTTTGAGGAGACACCTCCCGGCGTTGGAGGGAGACTCTGTGGATCAACTGCCAGCGAGAAGTCACGCTTCTGGTTACATGATTGAGCCACCCTATGCTTTGGGGAGCGAGATGCTACTAGAGTTAAAGTATTAATGCAGGACTACCTTTCTCCGAGAGTTATCGGGACTTGTCGTGCCGTTGGGGAGATACTTTCAGGAAAAATTATAAGAGTTGATGTGGGCATAACTCGTTATGCTCTCGGAGAAGGAAGGAACTCGAGGGCACGTTTTGAGTCGAGTGACCTCTCAGGAGAGCAGTGGTGCCAGGACGGTTCCGGGGCACAAAGGAAGCTGTGCAGTGTAAAATTACAGACACTACATGCTTTTTTTGGAGGTGGGTGGGTGAGATCTGTGAATCAGTCCAGCACTACCGACATAGCAAGGTTTTTGGTGGGGTGAGTAGCCCTAGCACCATCTTGATTAAAGTAGTCCATCGGTGAAATACAACCTACATCCTAAGGTGGCAGGTGAGGTGAGTACACTCAGCTCAAGGACTGTTGTGTTTGTGTTTAACTCAATATTAGTGAGAACTACCTACACCCACTCTTTCCATCCACCTTATCCTCTCCATTCTCCTCCACATCCACATTTCAAAACGCTTCTAGCCTTTTTTCGTCCTCACGTCTCAGTGAAAGAGTGGGTAATGAAGAAGTGCTGGAAAGAATTGATGAGAGGAGAAAACTGCTGAAAGTCATAAGAGAAAGGAAGAAGAACTGGAAGGGACACTCGTTGAGACGGGAGTGCTTGCTAACATACGTTATGGAAGGAATAGTTAGTGGAAAAAGATTGAAAAGAGGATGGCAAAATACAGGAGAGCATGGAGAGCTACCAAGTGAAAACCTGCCTTTGGGCAGAAAACCAATGATGATGATGATTATGATGGCTACCTACACCCCAGGTGTCAGGTGAGGTGAGTACACTCAGCTCCAGGACTGATGGGATGCTGTGATCAAGGGGATATGCGAATGATGGAGAGTGTGAAGGACCGAGTTTTTAATGTGTTCTGTCCGGGGAGTCTCTCGTCTAGAGCCTACACGATCTCATGGAATGATAAATTTAAAAGATATTGTTTATGAAATTTCAAATGTGTTTTTAGACTATACTTCAGGAGAAACACGTTGAATATTTTTATAGTACTGTATATCAATGTAAATGTTAGTTAAATTATTTTTATGTCTTTTGAAAACTAAGTTGAGTTTCATTTCAGAAGAAAATGAGATTTGAAGCCACCATTATACAACAAAAATGTTATAGTATTGTTATTTCGTTTTACATTCCTATCAACCTAGGAAGGCTAATATTAGGTTAAATGTTTTTTTTTAAATTGACGCTCCCCATTTATTCCTTTCCCCAGATACTTGTAGAGATTAATGTGGGAATTTGTGGATGTTGAGTTGGGGAGAATCCGCCACAAGCTAAGTGTTAACAATAAATCACGCAATTTTATATATATATATTATATATATATATATATATATAGAGAGAGAGAGAGAGAGAGAGAGAGAGAGAGAGAGTTGCCTAGTTTTGTCCTGTATGCAAGAAATGCCAAAAATTCAGCATTTCTAAACAATTTTAGAAGCATTTTGAATATTATGATCGTGTTTTAAAGGTTAAAAATAGCAAACCCACTACCTATATACTTACAATTTAATTTCAATGTCATTTTCCAACACAAGCAATTTTCTATTGTAACTTTTTCTGTCACTAAAAAAAAAATTGTTTATGACTTACACGGTTCTTCAAATACCTGATTCAATTACAAAATGTCATTATTATACCTGACGTTGGTTACTTACTGACAATTTTAAATATATTTAACTAATTGGATTTGAAATCATTTACTTTTAGGGCTATGTTTTACGGTCGTGTTAAATGAAGTGAGTATTTTTAGTGACTAGAATGGAATAATATTGTTAACTTATTACGGCAGGCAGAGCCCAGGAGAGGTAATAAATATCCCCTCCTTTCGTGAGCAGGACTGAAACCAGCTGAATGAAGAATATTAATTACAAATTGTGTGTTTCAATTTTGATTTAAGCTTGATTTGCTTCCACGACGTCTACAATGGATATAAAATATCTAGGAGCGTAAAATGAGATATATGTTGATTGTGAAGATGCCTAGAGTCAGATATACACGATGATACCCCGTAAATCTTACTGACGACTGACAAAATATATTTTCATAAACAACCAGGGTAAATAATTGCGAAGTTGATCACACTTACTTGAGTTGTGAAGTGCTTCGTAGTTTGTGGGACTGGAATGCATAAAATGCACGGACTGCATGATGAATACAGAGATCACGGTCCACTCCTTCATTGTGCTGGCGATTGGTTTTGTAATCAACACGGGTGCTGTGGGACAACAGAGAAAAACACACGTAAATCGAAAATCCATGAGGGAATAATTTATTTACGAGACAATAATTTATACTGAGTTACTGTTTTAAATTTAAATTCCTGAATTTATCACCAATGATAAATAAACATACGCAATCACCGCCTTCTATTTCATTTCAAAGTGCGTATTTGCGTCTACGGAATGTCATCAGAAGGCGGTGGCGCATCAGTCCATCCGTCGAACGTTATAAAGTTTGGGAAATGTTTGATGGTTAGAAAAAAAGTTGCCATTATGCGATTGGTTGAAGATAACGTTACCGCCGGACCGACAGGCGGCTGATGGATGCAAGCTATAGGTTGTTCAAGGTAAAGTGAGCACTTTTGAAGCCCTAGTTACTTTTTCCTTTCAGCCATTTTTTAAAATAATAATTTAACCACTTTTATAAATAAATATTGCCATGTTAGTAATAAACACAGTGTGTATATTCCACCACACTCGGAAGTTAAAGCCTAAGGCTAAAATATAATATATTTATTGGATATTTTTTCCAATTGAGAGGCTTTCAAAAGTGCTCACTTTACCGTGAATAGCCTATAGTTGTGCAGTGGGGAACTGTCCATTATGATCAGTTATGTGCTTACCAATATGCATTAATTTTTAATGCTATATCCGGTTCGCGGTATCTTTCACACTTTTGACGTGAACACGTATTTAAATTTGTGACCATAGTGAAAGGCAGTCCAGAAAATGCGTTGATATAAGCTGTCCACTGGAAAATGAGCGCTACCGAAAGCCCTGCTTAAGATCTACTTGTATGCGAGTTGTGAATTCTTCCGCCTTATGTAAAATTAACATTGTCGTGGGCTTAATCACTTCATTCATTCTTCGGTCAAGCGAAACTGTGGAACTATTAGAAAAGTAATTGTTATAAAAAATTGGTCATTTTTACACTTCGGTGAATTTAAAAAAAAAAAATGGAAAGCGAAAGAAATAATTTAAGACATCACAAATAGTTACCTAACACTTTTTATTCGACTTTAAGGTGTGGAACTACTTTCCATTCATCATTACCAACTTTACTGGGCACATGTCACTCGGTGCGTCGGTTAAAATATATGCAGGCAGGGGCAGGGACTTTCTTCTAAGGTTGATTTCAATATTGCTCGCTTTATCATGAACAGCCTTTAACAAAATTGGGGGATACAGTTTGGCATTGCAGCTCCGAATCCATCGTCTACATTCAAAATTCAATTACACAAATCGATTGCCAAAGGATCAAAGAATATGTTACGTTGAGTGATGACTGCGAAGCATTACGTTGGGGGGGGGGGAAGGGGGGAAGCCGCAATATTGAGTCTGTTTCGCCGCGTCTCATAACTTCTGCGTAGTAGTATAACTTTTGCCTAGGAGAAGATACTACACTCGTTTAAGTTTGAATCGACAGCTCTCATCAAGATCAATCGATAGCTTGTATAAAAACATTCATGTGGCGTGGTTATGGTGAAATTGTATGAGTTTTATGAAAAAAAATTATAAGGACTAAACACAATTTCCGCCCATACTTGTCAAAAAGGCAAGTCGAAATACATAAATTATATACGGTTGGAAAGAGCTTCTCAAAAGCAATTGAGTGATACCCATAAAAACCCCATATGATCTAGTGAAGCGGTGCCGGGAACGTAAAATAAACATCAAGGCGCCCGAGCGCGTCAACGTAGACGTATTGATGCAACACGATCGGCCGTGTCCCCAACATAGCCATAGCTTTATATATATATATATATATATATATATATATATATATATATATATATATATATATATATATATATATATATATATATATATAATGGGGCGCTCGAATGCGGCGCGTTGTCCTTTTGGTGTAACTAGCTGGACTTGGCTAAACTTTGTTTGCTTGAGGCGGAGGAATATCCTGAAAATAAAACTTTAGCAGGGCTTCAGAAAAGTTGTAAGAAGCCGTGAATGGACCGCACTAGAATAATATTTTATCAAAAGTGCAATTAAGCTCCAAGGGAAGGGCTTAAGCGCTCAGAGCTCCCTCCTCCACCCCCCCTCTTGCGGATCTGCCACTGACTACTGTGTCGCAGGCCCACCAATATAAGTTCTGGGCCCCTGAGCAAAGTGTGCTGTGTGGCCCCCCTACCCCCCTCCCCGACAAAAATAGACAATTTATACAACAAGATAAACAGTCGTCGTCCATGCAAAAAAATAAGTTAATAAGTTTTGAATGTCGAAAGAGGATTTTTACATAATACTTCGTTTTATAAATAAATTTTTACGGGTTGGGCCACTGAGCATTGCACATCCTGGTCCCCCCGTCTACGTCTTGACGGGGTACGTGACTCGATAAAGAAAGGTCTAATACTCGGTT
Source organism: Dryococelus australis (assembly GCA_029891345.1). NCBI lineage: Eukaryota > Metazoa > Arthropoda > Insecta > Phasmatodea > Phasmatidae > Dryococelus > Dryococelus australis. The sequence continues at coordinate 28,939,266 of CM057007.1, read as the reverse complement.
GCACCAACATCTTCCCCGATCCGAGATCAAATGATCCTAATTCCGTACCAGGATCTAGTTTGATCTTGGTTCCAATGTAAAAGTGTTGCACCAACGAAATTTCATGATTCTGGATCTCCGATTCGTCGATCTTGGTTTCAAAGTGAGAAATCGATATTAAGTAGGAGATAAATTTTGCTATTGGTTCGTAATATATGACCTCATGGAAATAGGCGTATTTTTCATTATAGATAGAACTATATGTACAATGTTTTATCTGTTTTAAGCGAATTATTGTTGTACGAATTTTACTGAATAATACTCAAGTACGTATAATGTTGTTTTAATTTCCCAAGAAAACAATCGAACGCAGTTCTATATGTTGGCGTATTTTCGAACTACATTTGTCGACGATGACTGCTGATCTCGGAACGAGATTTCGAACCGCCACTTTCGGCGGTTCGAAATGAACTTCATCTCGATCTCCAGTCCAGCTCTGAACTTGAACGGTTCAACAGTTTTCTGTGTCGATCTGAAATGCGATCCCAGATCGAGTTTCGAACCCACAATGGAGCAGGCAGTATGTGGGACGGCAGACGATGGGGCAGGTTCGGTAGCGACTGGGCGCGCGAACCGCCTCGTCATCCCAGTAGCGACGACCGAGAAAGTGACGAGCAACGAGCCAGGGGTGTGTCTGCCGCGGGACCTACAGCCGTGCGAGTTTCGGCCGGCCAGGGGTGCACAACCCCCGTCCTTGGTGGCAGCGACCACGCCTCAGGCATGCCTCCGCCAGCATCCGGGAACTGTGGCCGGAGTTTTGGCTTTTTACACCGACAGTCGTTCAGTCTATAACGCTCGTTTGGCCTGAATTCACTTTGCTCGAATAGGATATAGCCTATATATAGGCGGTTCACTGTAAAGTGATCACTTCTGAGGCCCTAGTTACTTTTTTTCCTTCCAGCCGTTTATTATTATTTAACCCTTTGAGGACGACACAAATTTACTGCCACTGAATACAAGGTTGAAGTGAGCTGCCTATATTCATCACTACAGCAATATTAATTGTGTTGGTCACGGTATTTCCACTTACCATCTTCCTATTGGTCCTGGCTACACCAGCCAATTTTGCTATAATCTGCAACGTTTATTATTGGCTGGTCATCGGTCAATGAAATCGCGCCTTGTCTGTGTACCAATCAAAGTATCGCGACAGATGTAATACGTGGTACAATCCATCGGGTTCATTAGAGAAATGATTAAAAAGAACAATTTTAATCTTGCGAACTTAAATGTCGACTACTTGTAATTTATTACTTATGTTCCGGTAAATTCCAGCGGAACAGTAAAACTATAAAAAGGTGCGTTTTGTCTTCAGGAGCAAAGGAATTTCCATATAAACATGTCCACGTGTATAGACGTGCATGCTCCTCAAAGCGTTAATCAAGTTTTAAAATAAATGTTGCTATGTGAGTAATATACACAGTGTGTTTATACCACTAAACACTCTACAGTTAACGTCTAAGGGTAATATATATATATATATATATACATACACACACACACTATTATTCCAATTTATAATGCTTTCAAAAGTGCTCACTTTACCGTGAATAGCTTATAGACAGATCTGTAGCGGTTAACGTCTCGTCGATAGCGAGGTCGCAGTGTATTTAAGAACGCAGAGGTCACATAGCCGCTTATTTCACGGACTCCAGCCACAGATGCCAGCCACAGATGCCAGCCACCGGCCAGCTGCTGCAGACAAACCTGTTCCGCGGCAGCCCGACCAATGGGGAGTACTCCGTATTGTGTAACACCCAATCAGCGCCAAGGCCCGATTCCACAGCTTCGTGCGGCCAATGAGCGACCGAGTTCGCTTACATCAAAGGAACCACCACGACATTTCGCTTGCATATACTTTCCTCTTCCGAGTGAGTGAAGATATTTGGAGGGGAGGGGGCTGTTAACAGCGAGGTCTTGAGAGCCGATGAGGGTGATTGAAGTGAATATGGAGCGTCGACGGAATGAAGGGGCGAGGGAAATGGGAGATCCCCGAGAAAACCCGTCGACTTCCTCTTCCGAGGCGTTGTCGTACCAATGTGTCGCAACCACGACACATTTATGTTTTCACTGTGACTGCTCGAATTTACAGCCCGACAGTTGACTGACGCGACACGAAGAGTAAAATTTTTCGGAATCATTTAGAAGCCGCTAATTATCTACGCTCGTTTCAAAGGCTTTGGGCAGACGGGTATTTGGAATACATGATGATGACAAAGTGTTATCGCCAATGCACACAAAGGAAAAATCATTATTTTAAAGAGTTAAATACAGTAATTTTCATTAATTTTCTCTTTTAAGCTGCGTATTTTCCATTGTAGGGAAAGCTTGCCATACATTTTCATTTTGCGAAGTTGCACACTCTGTGTGTTGTGCTGCACGATACGACAAAAATAGAAATCATTTCTAATCCAAAATTGCTGGTCTGAGGACAGAATTTGTCGGGCTTACGCCAGATTTATCTTCTATTTCATTGGCTGTTTAATTTTAAGTGTCGTGTCGGGGCTGTCGTGAAGTACTTGTCGGGGCTATGTGACTCCGGCATCAGCGAGACAGGGAAGTGGGAGGAATTATGGCCTGTAGCAAGGACCCAATACAGCATCTGACTAGAGAGTGATCTCGGGAAACCATGGAGAACCGAAATCAAGAAGACTGGCCCCGGAATTGAACCCGTGTCCTCCCGAATGCGAGTCAAGGGCTTTACCACTGCGCCACCTTGCACGGTTTGCCCAACAGAGGCCAAGCCTGAAGTAATTTTGGCCAAACATGCTTTTCGCCAATTAGGCTTTTAGCAGAATAGGTGATAAGTCCAACAGGTGTTTCGGCTAACGCGTCCCCGTTAAAGTTGTCTCTGACACATTTCGGCTTATTTGATTTTAGAACCAAACATGGATAACTGGGTAGGAAATTGAAAGAACATTGTTTTAGACCTCAAGTTTCTATGTGCTAAGTGATTGACCTCGAGTCAACACCAAAACATATTTGTAGCAGTTATAAAAAAAATACGAGTATTCCTTATTCAACTTAAAAAAAATCAGAGTCTTACCGATTCTGAGAACTTTGAGACATGACTGAGGCGAAGGAAACCTATTATAGTGTTTTGAAATAACGTTCGAATGTCGTTTAATTTATTTTTTTTGACATTTTCTTCTTCAGACAGTACAGTGCGAAATTTTATTTCTAGACCAGTATTTACATCGTTAACTAGTTCGATTTTAGTTTTAAACTGCTGTTAAAGGCGAACCTCAAAAAGATCAATCAATTAGATGGCCTTAATGAAGCCCCTTTCACAGGCTTATTGTTTTGAAAGATAAAAGATCGTCACGTTGATGACTTACGTCATATTGCAACAGTGTCTAGCGACAAAACGTGTATTTTAAATAGCAGAATTTTTATCTTCACCTCATTCTATTTCTCCCCTTCATATTCAGTTGATTTGGCATTTGAAATCCGTTTGAATCCCGAGCCGAATAAATTTAATGAACTGAAAGTGTTCGTCAACTTTTTAAGTTACTCTATACGCTTTTCAAAAATCTGGAACATGACGACCTACATCCTCCAAGGCATGTCAAACTCGCGCCCCGCGTTTGGGCAGTGTTGGTACGTTAAATGCGAGAATGGCTCGCTGCGTAGCTGTGTTGAGATTGAGTGTGTACAACAGGAAATGTAATAACCAATCGTGTGAATATTACAAATCGTATTTGCAAACAGGGTTTCTTTAAAGTTGAACAAATTCAAATTAACAAGTCAGCTCGCGGACGGACTTTAAAAAGTGTAGTGAGCGTTGTTTCAAGTCAAGATATTTCACCAGATTTTGAATATTTTGGGTAGCGAGGAAGAGACGCCATTTCTTGTACTTTATACTTTCCTAAATCCATAACTGAATAGTGCTGGTTTTTGTATTTGCTTACAATGCATGTATTATTTTTTTCCACATCTAAATGTGTAAGTTGAACATATTTTATGTTAAAGTAGGTATATTATTATTATTTGCTATTTTTGTTTTTTTTTTTTTATAGGCGGCTCGTTATACTCTTTTGATTACATTTTATGGACGTTACACCAGCCTGGGTTTAACACTTTGAAGACTATGCCCGAGTATAGCGCGGGCAAAACTAGTATGAATATTTCTCTGCACATAAACCACAGAAGTGCTTTGGATGTAGTTACTCTGTTTCCTTATTTTTATAGCAATTTTATCACAAAACAACACATCACTTATAATGATTTTTGTAAAGAAAAATGAAAATTTTTCTACAATTTCTGAAATGAGCGCGATGGACTCCTAATACTGTTCATCACGAAATACCATTTGATTGGCTGACTGCCAACACCACTTTTAGTTGGCTAACATACGGCTAATAACGAAAGCCTGGTGCGGTTTTGACCAATAGGACGACGGTAAGACAGAACAGAGACCAATAGAATAAGGTGTCCTTGCAATGGTGTAAATAAGCGACTCACTTCTAGCTTGCCTTTAACGCTGGTAAAAGTTTGCCGACTTCAAAGTGCCAAAAACGTGTCCACGACGTGTAACTGGCTGAAAAAAGTGAAAGCGGAAAGTCTGAATTATACCTGCTTGTGGCATCCCGTGGAAATAAGGTACAACTATAGTGAATACTGAGTAAAATAATTCAGCTACATTTGTGGAACTCCGATTCAAAATCTACATTACACACTACAAAAAAAAAAATCTCTTAATACTAAGCATTCGCACTTATGCATGCGAACTGGCAACAGAAGAGTCGACAACAGGTTGGACGAGTTAAGTTAATATTAACTGCACAAAATATGTATAGTGTATCAGTTTGACAACGCCACAACTAGCTTGAGACGAGTGAAGCTTAAATAATTAACCCTTTTGAGGAGTATGCATGTTTATATGGCACGTGGCCATGTTTATATAGAAATTCCTTTGTTCTTGAAGACAAAACGCACACTTTTATAGTTTTACTGTCTCGCTGTACTTTGCCGGAATCTAAGTAATAAATTACAAGTAGTCAACATTTCAGTTCGTAAGATTAAAACTATTCTTTTTAATCATTTCTCCAATGAACACGATGGATTGTACTATGTGTCACATCTGTCGCGACACTTTGATTGGTACACAGATAAGGCGCGACTTCATTGGCCGACGACCAGCCAATAATAAATGTTGCAGTGTGTAGCAAGCGTGTCCGGTGAACGAGGACCAATAGGAAGATGGTAAGTGGAAATACAGTCACCAACACAATTGATATTACTGTAGTGATGAATATAGGCAGCTCACTTCAACCTTGTATTCAGTGGCAGTAAATTTGTGCCGTCCTCAAAGGGTTAAGGAAATGCACGACATGGATTTTGATAGTAGAATTATCGGGATATGTAAATTCCTATCGACGATATATTTATTTCCGTTTTGATATGAAAACACGTTAAAAATTCAAGCACAGAGTTATATTGCAAATAGCTCTCTAAATTCAATATACCCATGTTTAAAATAAATTACCTAAGCTAGGGGCAAGTAGATAGGCAATGTTCCTTCCAGGACAGGAGCTGGAGGCTATGGCGCAATACATTTCCATGGGCCTGATCACGCTAACAATGCGTCGGTCACGTGAAACTGTAAAATTATTAGACAATTAAATACTTTAAAAATTTGGTAATCATCAAACTTACGTACATTAAAAAACAGAGAGCCAAAGAAATAATTTCAGTTCTCACAAATGCCCACGGAGTACTTACTTAAAAGTTAGGACACGGGAACAACTTATTCTCCGCCATTAAAGGCTGTAAACGGTAAACTGAGCACTTTTGAAAGCCCTGCTTAAGATCTGCTTGTATGCACGTTGTGTATTCGTCCACCAGCTGTAAATTTAACATTGCCACGGGCCTCATCACTGTATTCATGAGTCGGTCAAGTCAAACTGTCAAATTATTAGAGAAGTAGATATTTTAAACATCTGCTCGTTTTTTACATTTCGATGCATCAAAATAAACCGAAAGTGAAAGAAATAATGTAAGTTTTCATAAATGATTTCGTAAAACACTTTATTCGACGTTTATATTTGGAACTATTTTCAATCCTTTGTTGCCAACTTTAATGGGCACATGTCACTCAATGCGCCCGTTAAAATATCCGCAGGTAGGAGCAGTGACGATTTTCTAAGGTTGATTTCAAAAGTGCTCACTTTATCTCGTGAACAAGCTCTACCCTATAACTAGGTTTTTATTTATTTTTTATTTTTACGCAGTGCTGGCAATGCGCTCGTGGACCCCGCGTTTTGCGGCTGCCTACGCTAGAGGCGAACAGTCACGCCACTGTTTGTTGGTCATTATTTTGACAGTCCTGTAGGCAAATAGCTAGTGATCATTGACGCGTGCGTCTACCGCCGAAACAGTCGTGATATATATATATATATATTGTGAATTTCAAGTATAAAAATGAAGTATAGCTGTACAAATATTTTCTACCAAGCCCAAATAGAATAATATAAAATTTCTCCGATCTTATGAAACTTGGCCAAGTTTAGCAAATCGCACCATAGAGACAACGTGCCGCGTTCGTGCGCACTCAGATTAATAATATTTTGCATAAGAACTATTTCCTACTATGGCATTGCCAACATAATTCTCTCTCGGCTTTAACTCGTATTACTTATAAATGGAGTGTTAAAATTAACCTTTATAATATATGTTAAAGTTTAATTTATTAAAAAATAAGATACTTTTAATGCGTGGCACGTGACATATTTAGGAAACAATCAATCACGTCATACATGAGGTGGTTTTTTCAAACGTTTAATCAGAAGAGAGTAATGTTTCCGCGAATAGATTACAGCATCGTGGACTCACGACATCTAATATCTAATAGTGAAAAAAAAAAAAAAAAAGATTTCTGGTGTGTGCACAGTACTGAAACCTAGGAAACTTGCAACTTTTTACGCGCGGTAAACCATCGTCTCTAACCATACCCGAGAGGATTAAATTTTAGTAAAGTGGTGTGCACCGTAAAGTGAGCACTTTTGAAATCAACCTTTGAAAAAATAGTTCCGTGTTTCAACGTTGAATTAAAAGTGTTTGGTAAACATTTGCCAATACTATAGGCTGTTCACTGTCAAATGAGCACTTTTGAAAGCCCTGCTTAAGATCTGCTTGTATGCACGTTGTGTATTCTTCCGCCTTATGTAAAATTAATATTGCCACATGCCTCGTCACTTTATTCATGCGTCGGTCAAGAGAAACTGTGAAATTATTACAAAAGAAATTATCTTGCAAATTTGCTCATCTTAACACTTCGATGCATTAAAAAAATCAGAAAGTGAAAAAAATAATTTAAATTATTACAAATGGTTACCTGGAACTTTCTATTCGACGTCAAGATATGGAACTACTTTCCATTCGTCGTTACCAACTCTAATGGGCGCATCTCACCCAGTTCGCTCATTAAAATATATTCAGGTAGGGATAGTGACTTTTTTCAAAGGTTGGTTTCAAAACTTCTCACTTTATCGTGAACAACCTTTACACTAATTTATTTTTATTTCTGAAGTTTTCGAATGCGTATAAATGTATGGATTATATTATTTGTAAAATATTAACTTTTATAATAATATTACAGTTTCCCTTTACTGACGCCTGAATAAAGTGATAAGGTCAATGGCAAGTTGATTTTACATATGACGGAAGCATGCACAGTGTGCTCACAAGTACATCTCAAGCAGGAATTTTTAAACGGCTTATTTTACCGTGAACCATTGTAAAAAATAATGGGAAAATTACCTGACAAGTGTAAGGTAATGTTCGCAAACTTGTGGGGGAAACAGTTTTCCTTACAGGTAAGGTAAAATTCCCCGCACTCTCGAGTAAAATTCACGTACATACGTGGTAGTGGAAAATCCCGTACATGGATGGGGAAGTTACCTTACGACGCGTGCATCTCTTCAGCATTCGGCAGCTACGTGGGGGGGGGGGGGGACGGGCGGAAGAAACAATCGTTTAACGCACTTATATTCACTGATTCTGGCACGCTGTCGTGATGTAATGGATAGCGCATAGCCCTATCGTGATATTGGACCATAGTTCGCGCGCATCCACCAACTTGTGTCGAGGATTTTAGTGTTGAGGGTTTGGGAATTATTGGTCCGAGGATATAGACAGTAAAATAATTAACAGTACTATTACTACAGGATAATTTTAAATTTTATTTTATTTTACTTTATACATAATTTCCCCTTACTTGTATGGAATTTCCCTCCCCCCCCCCCCTTTTTTTGGCAGGTACTTTTCCCTTACGGTTAGGGAATAACTCTACTTGCTATGTAAATTTACTCTTTTAACCTTACGTGTAGAGGCAATTAGCTTCCCTTACATGTAAGGTATTTTACCTCAATTTTTTTACAATGAAAAGTAAGCCCATTGGTGCATGAAAGCAGTGTATTTATATAAATTTTGTCATAACTTGTTTCACAGTGGATTTTTCAAAATTTCTGGCATTTCAAGACGCGAATAACAACTTTTAGCGCCTTCTTACGTCGTTAGATATTCACTGCCGTCATTATTCTCAGAGCACTGATTGCAGATAAGAAAACAAAAATAGTTTCTTTTCTTCCACCAGTGCTCCGAGAATAATGACGGCAGTGAATATCTAACAGCGTGAGAAGGTGCTGAAAGTTGTTATTTACATCTTGAGATGCCACAAACGTTGACAAATCTGCTGTTGGAACAAGTTATGGCACGAATTATGCCAATATACTGCTTTCACGCGCACGAACAGCTGCTGTGATCAAGTGTAGCGGGCAGGAGCGACGCTGGAGCCGCGTGTGTGACGTCACGCCCTCGCCACTGCGCGAGCGTGCGCGCGTGTGTGTGTTTAGGAATCGGACACGGCCTAATGAGCGACGTCGGCGGGCCTTTACTTTCTCCGGTCCGGGCGCGCCCTGTGCCCAGACTGCAGAGCGCCGTGCCGTCGCTGTGTGGGACTGAGGATGTCCACCAAGGTCGTCGCCAAACGACCGGTACGATCGTCGCCAAACGACCGGTACGATCGTCGCCAAACGACCGGTACGATCGTCGCCAAACGACCGGTACGATCGTCGCCAAACGACCGGTACGATCATCGCCAAACGACCGGTACGATCGTCGCCAAACGACCGGTACGATCGTCGCCAAACGACCGGTACGATCGTCGCCAAACGACCGGTACGATCGTCGCCAAACGACCGGTACGATCATCGCCAGCGCGCGGGGGGGGGGGGGATTCCCGCCGGTTATTGCGGCGTTAAAACGGCGGTTCTGACCTGCCGTTCGGCATTCTGCTGCAACGGCAATTTAACGCCAAAATGTGGGTTCAATTTTGGCGGCCGTGGTCTCTCTTTGAAGAGATGAAACCATGGCGTTACAAAAAATGGATAATCGATTAACCCAGAACTATTTGCGCATGATTTTGGTGATATAATAGTGTTTCTATTTAACGAAGAATTTTAACATACTTCTATATAGAGTCTATTTATTGTGTTTTAAAGGTTGTGCATTACTCTGCGCAGATGACGTCATATTTTAGGGTTAATTATTCGTAAACCCAACGAGTCAGAGAAATATCGACTTTCTTTATAGCTTAGAAAATCAATAAATTTGTGCGTAAACTAAAGTGCATTTCCAATTTCCAAACGATGTGTCCATACAATATATTTGTGGCTCCTCACGTAAAAAAAAAAAAAAAAAAAAAAAAAAAAAAAAAAAAAAAAAAAAAAAAAAAAAAACTGCTACAATGTTTTGGTTTTAACAAAAAAATTACATTTTGTGTAGACAGGGCATTCGCACAGCGAAACCACAACGGTCTCAAAATACTCACGAAATGCCTTACAAACCGTCAAAATTCTAATTGATAATTTTTTTTTTTGTGTTTTCTAGATATTATTTGTCATTATTTGTTAAAGTACCCCTAGTTAGTTATTTGAAGGCCACCCTGCAAATTATTGGGACAGTAACTTAACCTAACCTCGAAGTGCAAATAAATTACTTGACCAGCAGGGAACAGAATTCATGTCACCTGGTTGTCGTAGGTGCCTGAAATATTTCGCTCGGCTAGTGAGAAATACCACTAAACAACTGATACACGATGATGTTGGACGACATCCCGATCCAGAATATGTAGCGTCCGAAACCAGTATTATTTTGCTGACGTTAACCCTAAACTCAGCGCGCAGAGATAAACCGAGGGAGTACGGTAGATTTCCCTCGGGCTATTCCACTACCAATTCCGGGTGAACTGTAATAGAAGGCAATGTGTTGATAGGTATTTGAAACGTGGGCCAACTAAATGCACCATCTTGATCAGCTGATGTGCAGTTCGTGGAGTTTGAGCCATTTTGGGGCAATGTAGACTTGTATGAATGTGTTTCAAACAACTCGATGATCCATTTAATGATAGGCGCCGTGTTGTGTGCAAGCTCTCATTAACTGATAGCGCCAAGTGTGAGTTTGTTTGTAAAGGATGTTTACATGAGCATTGTGTATCATACGTAAATAGTTTCGAGTGTAATACAAAAATTAAATATTTCGCCTTTTATACAAAACATTTTTTTAAACATTTTTAAGGACTCTGTACAATAACTGCAAAGTTTGGTTTAACTAACTACAGTTAGTAATAGCAATGCAATGCTTACTTTCCTGGCGAGTTTATGTGTGTTCCACTGCAAATGGCGTAATCATCTATGATTACAATGTGTTTGAAGGAGAGAGAGCGGGGGCCACTTCAAGCGTTATATAGGCTGTTCACGGAAAAGTGAGCACTTTTGAAAGCCCTGTTTCAGATCTACTAGTACGCACGTTGTGTATTCCTCCGCCTTATATGAAATTAGCATTGATATGGGCCTCATTACATTATTCATGCGTCGGTCAGGTGAAACTGTGGAATAATTAGGAAAGTAAATATGTTACAAATCTGCTCATTATTATACTTAGACGCATAAAAAAAAATAGAGAGGAAAATAAATAATTCCAGTTTGCACAAAATGGTCAACTAACACAATTTATTTGACGTGAATATATGGAACTATTTCCCATCCATCATTACCAACTTTACTAGGCGCATGTCTCTCTGTGCGCCCGTTATAATATATGCAGGCAGGGGCAGTGACATTTTTCTAAGGTTGATTTCAAAAGTGCTCACTTTATCGTGAACAGCCTTTAGTAAATATTGTTTACGTTGATTTTCGTTTTCTGTGCGCACGTCCTTAATATTCGCTCACGAATTGCCGTAAGAGCGGTCAAAAATCACGTGTTCAGGACAATGGCATGCCGTTCGTGTACGTTTGGCTTTACAACAAACCCGTGCTTTTATATAAGATACGTTTTTAAACTACAAGTCTCAATTCAAGCAACGGTATCTATGGGATAATATAAAATATGAAATCCTAGTAGCAAAGTGTTCGGAACGTTCATACAATATTTTTCAATCGAAATTGAAGCTAAGAGTGAGATGGACCCCCGTGTGAACTCCACGTCCAAGGTCAAGAAGCGACTGAGCGATACGGGCGACACTAACACGCACGCCTAGTGCCTCATAGCTCCTACGCACAAGGCGTGCAGTGTTTCCGTTGTAACGCTGTACTGTGCAAATTATATCTGTAACAGTGGGGTTTTATTACACGCGATGAAATACCCGTATCTTTGTACTTTTATCTTGCCGCTTAAAGAAACTGCATAGACAAGCTTTAAAAAGGCGATATTTGACAATTTTCAAGATTTTTTCTCCAAGAATACACTTAATGTGATAAAAGTAAAAATATAGGGGCATAGATAATTGCTTTTTTTTTTTTTTTTTTTTTTTTCCCTGACAAAAAGTCTTATTTGCAGAACATTTATTTGCCGAGGTACGCGTATTCCTGCAAACAACTATTTCACTCTTAACAACACAGCGCTTGGAGTCCGTAACTGCACGAACCTACGTGCCTTGCAAGTTGCATATGACGAAGGCGAACGGAACTGGCGCTCCATACGGCGACCTCCTGTAAAGGCTGTTCGAGATAAAGTGAGCACTTTTGAAAGCAACCTTAGAGAAAAGTCACTGCCCCTACCTTCATATACTTTAACTGGCGCACTGAGTGACATGCGTCCAGTAAAGTTGGCAATGATGGATGGGAAGTAGTTCCGTATCTTAACGTCGAATAAAAAGTTATATCTAACCATTTCTGATAACTTAAATTTTTTTTTTTTCGCATTCCGTTTTATTTAATCCGTCAAAGAATAAAAATTACTAGATTTTTAAAATATTTAATTTTCTAATGATTCCACGGTTTCACTTGACCGATGCATAAATGAAGTTATGAGGCCCATGGCGATGTTAATCTTACATAAAGCGGAATAATACACAACGTACATGCAAGTAGATCCCAAGCAGGGCTTTCAAAAGTGCTCATTTTACCGTGACTAGCCTATACATAGGCCACCAAGAAAATATGTACAGACCCTACATCGTAAAACTGTAGTTTGTGTGTTGTTGGAAATAAAATGCAATCTCTTATGGCAGCCTTTACTACTCACTTGCTAATCTCCCGTTGTTCATGCAGTGTGACACGCGTGTTCTAACAACCCAGCACTAAAGCGGCGCCCTCGGAGCTCGAGTTTATGTTGTCCTATGTGCAGGCGCTTTCCGTATGACGAGTCAGTCCCGTTCGCCATGGTGATATACTACACGAACGTTCCAAATATTTTGCTGTAGGCTGTTCACGGTAAAGTGAGCACTTTTTAAGACCCTTAAAAATTTTTTCCTTTCATCCTATTTCCATCTTCCTGCTGTTTTTTTTTTTTTAAATATAAACATTGCAATGTGACCAATAAACACTGTGTATACATTTCACCCGCACCAAAATTTAATGCCTGAAGTTGCAATAAGACATATTTATTAGCAGTTAAAGCCTGTTGGGAGGGCTTTAAAAAGTGCTCACTTAATCGTGAACAGCCTATACCAGGATTTATCGTTCATATTAGCCCACATATGTTGTGGTTTAAGTTCCGACATTTAGTTTAAAAACGCCTTGTACATACAATGCGCGTAATATAAGTATTCATAACAATGTTGCATTGCAACTCGGCCAGAACAACTTATGTCCATTGGTGCATGAAATAAGTATGTTTATATAATTTGTGTCATAACTTGTTTCACAGAGGAATTTTTTTTTTTAATTTTTGGCACTTCAGGACGTAAATAACGACTTCGACCAGCTTCTTACGTTGCCAGATATTAACTACCGTCGTTATTCTCGGAGCACTGATGGAAGAAAGGAAAAAACTTTTGTTTTCTTATCTGCAATCAGTGCTCTGGGAATAATAACGTCAGTGCATATCTAACAACGTAAGAAGGTGCTAAAAGTTGTTATTTACGTCTTGAAGTGCCAAAAAATTTTAAAAATTAGCTGTGAAACAAATTATGACAAAATGATATAAATATACTGCTTTCATGCACCAATGGCCTTAAGGCATTTATTCGTGTAAATAACGAGCTAATGATGGTCGAAGCCACGTGGTTTTGGCAATTCTGTATGAAGAAAGATGTGTTCGGTGTTGGGACCGTAGGGTGAGTGAAGATGTTTGGGCCGCTCTCAACATCGATGTCTTCACAGCTGACGAGGGCGAAGCGAGGTGATTACAAAACAGCGCCGGAAGATCGGGAGATCCCCGACATCGCGTCCGGTATGACTCCCCCACGGCGAAAATCCGGGATAGGCCCCGCCGGCAATCGAACCCGGTTCGCCCAGGTGGGAGTTGGTAGTCTGACCACTGCACCACCGCGACTCCTTGGACCGCAGAGGGTAAATGGCGCAGAGTGTGCGAACGAGCTGCGTAGTAGCCACTTTACGTGTTCCAATATCGGACTGTTTTTTCTGCCAATAACACTGCCGAATACAACGTGCTCATGATTTGGCATTATGTAACTACGAGCTTTAATACGCCGTGCACTTTAAAACGTTTGTTTACTTGCTCCGACCAATTTTCAATGCAGTTTGATTAAATTCAAACTGGTTAACGAATCCATATAAAAATTCTTGTCTTTATAAAATTAATACATAAACAAACACGTCCATGACAGTAGAGTATGTGACTGGCAGTCGTGTGGCTTTCGTGCATGTGAAAGTACACAGATATATGACGGAATAACTTCGATCTACCTAGCAACATCTACATCAATTTTGTTGTCAAAATATAATCTTACTGGTTTTATTTTTTTTTTGTTTCCAAAATTGCATTGATATAACATTTCAACCACAAATAAATTTAAAATATTCTCAAGCAATTTATTTTAAATTAATATTTTAATAATAAATACTGTAATTATCTCTCTATGTTGCATGTAAAACAAGCACTATTTTGATAACAGCGCTCTGCGGGTGTTTCATGAACTAAATCAGTCAATAAGGGTGGCAGTTGTTCACGTCCTTCTCAGATGGTGGAGACCATAGACTAAAGATGAGGTAGACCTATTATTCGTCTTCTGCGCATGTGCCCAAAATTGACCTACCCCAATCCTACACAACTGTCAAAGTCACATGGTCAACAGTGATGAACGTGTTTGTTTACATCTTAATTTTTTAAATGTCAAGCACTCTTTTATTAATAAAATATGTTTACTAGTTTGAGTGTACTCAAAAAGTATTACAAATTGATTAGGGGAAATATAAAAACATCTCAAAAGCACTCGTTTACTAAACAGTGTTCTAACCTCAAACCCAATCCACGCCCATGGAGGTAATAGATGATGGAGTGGCAACAGCCTATCTTCTCCACGTCTATCAAGTGAAGCCGATGCATTGTCCGACTTCTTTCAACTGCGCATGCGCAGACCGATTGTTTACGTCAGCCGCCATACTTTGAGTGGGAAAAGTTACGTAGTAAGCAATGTAAAACATGCACCTTTTGCCACTACTAGCCCTATCCTTGTCTTTCATTTTCGGCTTCACTTTCGTTCTCGGCTTCCACTCCATAGAATAATACCTCCATGTCCACGCCATTTTTGCTATACGTGTAGGCAGTTGAGCAGTTCAATGTTCGGACACGGAGATTGGTTGTGCGCAGCCAGCGAGATCGGTCTACCTCATCTTCAGTCTGTGATGGAGACACGTTACTGCGCAGCTGGAATGCGAACTCTAGGAAACCACGACACAAGTGGAACGGGGCGGCCGGGCAAGGGAAAGTGACACGACGCATGCGCAAGCGACGACACGACGCTCCGGCGTGCTTGATCCCCGCTCAGGTCGGCAGCGGGTTGGTCGACGGCGGGGAGGCCGTGGCAGGGCCTTCCAGGGACCGGCTCGAACCGGTTTCGGGTCGCACGGGCGGGCGCTATGTGGAGCATCGGTGTCACACCGCGCTGATAAGCGAAAGTGTCCCGTACCTTTAAGAGGGCCCGCCTAGGGTGAGCGTACGAGATGATAACACAGGAGGGAAAAAAAAAAACGTTTTAGCCCGCATAATGATTTGTGAGAATTCACTCCAGCGATGCTTTTGTGTGCTCAGCACAACATTATTTAGTCGTCTCTATCAGACTGCTGTGGCCAGTTAGACAAAGACATCAATATTACAGATACACGCAAGAACAAATAAAGTAAAGGAACAGCACCTACACTGTACAATAACCTACATAAACAACATTACGCTGACACCATCACAGCACAAACATCAAAGACACGACGGACACCTCACGACAACGACATAGACCGTCGGCCCCTCTGTCTCCGGAGAGGGTGGCGGGGTGGCGGTTCAAGGATGGAGGCAGAGGAATTTTAACTTTTGACATTTTAAAATTATTAACGTAACCTTTTGTTCTATACTGTTACAAAATATAATTTAAGGCCTATGCAATTTTAAAATCTTTGACCTGTTTTTAATTTTTATAACGCGAGATATTTTATATTTCGACTATTTTCCACATTTGTCTTAAATTTAAGTAACTAAGGCCATTTATGGCCTTCAGCTGGGTACTGGTAACATTTTAATATGTTCTATCCTGTTCTGTTGCCACTTAGAAATAATTGAAGAACAAATGCCTGAAGGTGTTATGTTACCAAATCAAAGTTCTGAGTAAATTGATGTCATTTGCATAACAGTGTAACATAGCCCATTCGTCCATCTACGAATTAAGAGATTCGTTGCATATCAGCAATTTTAAAATTTTCCTATGTGAAAAATGCTTACATAACTTTTTTATTCATGGGGGGAAAAAATTGGTTGTATACAAACCGTTACATAACACATTCATCTACTCGTACCGTCAATTATTTTGCTGCAGCCAAAACATTTTTGGGAGAATGATAACGATAAGTTTTGATCAGTGGTGCTGGTGTCTGACGGGGTCAAACGTTTTTCTGGCTATTAAAACTATTTTTTTTTTTAACGAAAAATAAAGCCGCATGTTTAACTTGTTGTCGGGCGCTTAGGAACTAGTTCACGTTAACTTCCTCGTAGCTGGACCCTCGACGGAGAACCAGATCACCTTGAGGAATTCATGTAAGGGTCGTTGTCGTCTTGCACTACAGAACAAATTAAGTAATTTTTGCCTTATGCGCACATCCTCAACATTACATAACGCATTACTACCAGAACTGTGATTAATCACGCGATCAAACAGTAGCGTGCACTGAAAAAAAATATTTTGTGACGGTCACAAGAATATTTTGTTGGTATTCACCCTGCCAAATTCTTTATCGTGTACACAAAAATTTTTCTAGCCCGCCACAAAATACGTTTTTAGCGGCCACAAAAGTTTAGTGGTGATAACTAAATAATTTTGTGTGCTCCACAAAAAATTTGGCAGGGTGAACACTAACAAAATATTTTTGCGGCCGCCACAAAGAATTTTTTTTTTCAGTGTGCACATTTGTTTGGTTTCCAAAATTGACATATGTTGTAAGTAAAATAATTATTTAGTGTAACTTACATCGGCGAAATCCCTTCAGTATTATGACACAAGAAAAAAATCGGTCACTGTGAGACTGGCAGGCACACCCTATCCCCTCTTCGGTTGTCACGGCATATCGTGTAATCCGCTTGCGGCATCGAGTGAGTGAGTGAGGGGATTGAGAGTTGATGATGGTGGGGCGGGGTGTGTATGGATCGGAGCCGGAGTGCAGGGGCGGGGGGAAGCGGGATATCTCGGAGAAGGCCCGCCGGCCAGCGGCATCGTCCAGCGCGATGCCCACACGAGGAAATCCGGGGGGCGCCGGGAATCGAACCCGGTTCGCTTTAGTGAGAGACGAGTAGTCTAACCACTACGCCACCGCGGCCCCTACAGCAGTTGCGAATTTCATTTTTTTTAAATATTTTTCTCTGGTTGCATGTATGAGGGAGTCACAAAATACCTAAAATTCTAAGAAAGGCGTACGCATAGTTCAGGTGTCGAGGCAGTGCCATCCCCTATCACCCGAACATGACAACCCAAGCATGACTCCAGAAATGCTTGTATAGCTGAATTTCTCGCAAGTTAGATCTGTTAACACGATGATTGTATTAGACGCGATCTAATCCAGTGAATTATACTAGAGCTGCCAATTTGTACTGTTGTCCTTCCCCAGCAGGAAAGCCTTAAAAATGCTACCTTCAACAATTTTAACTATTTATGTTCTCTTCAAGTATAGTTAGTAGGGCAAAATTAATAAATGTTGGATATAGATGGCCGTAGTTAGCTCTCCATGGAGAGAAAAATTGGGTGGTGTAGCCGTGTCAGGGACACGGCCGTTTATTTTGCGTAAATACGTCTACGTTGACGTGTTCCAGGCACCGCTTCACTCGATCATATGAGGTTTTATGGGTATCACTGGATTGCTTTTGAGATGCTCTTTCCAACCGTATACGATTTCTGTATTTCAACTTGTCTTTTTGGCGAGTATAAGTCGAAAGTGTGTTAATTTTTCTACATTTTTTGCATTGAACGCATTCAATTCCACCATAACCACACAAATGTTTTTATACACACAATCGATTGGTCTTGACGAGAGCTGTCGATTGAAACTAACGAGCGTCGTAGCTTCTCCCATAGTCCGTCTCACGCTTAGATTACAGTACATGGCTTGTGGCGCTCACTGTTGCCAAATTGCTTCATCTTTGTGAAGTAACTGGCAAGCTGAGAAACATGAAAATGGACTGATTAAGATAATTTTTATATGTTTACCACCCTGCCAACTCGTAAAGGAATCCCATCCTGCGACGCAAAGCTAAGCGGCTCATTTGAAACTGAAGTCTGTGAGAAACCCTATCATTGTGTTTGGACTGCGCGCACGCAACGTAGATAGTTTTCTTTTTCGAAGTTGAAAAAATATAACTTATCAGTCAACAGCGCCCGCAGGAACAAGGACAGCGTTAACGACAGAAATCGTGCATTGGAAAGAGAGAGTGAATGTCCATTACACCGCACACTGCAATCTAAGAGTTAGACGCTCTATAGTCAAAAGTTATACTACGCGGAAGTTATGAGACGTGGTGAAACCAACTCAAAATTGCCCCACGTAGAAGTGCTATTGTTGTCAAAGGACGAATGCGTTAGAAAACTAAATGTAAACAAACATCGCATTTTTTGATTGAACAAAAGATCTGACGGAGAAAAATTAGGGAAATCTTAGGACACGCATAGAAGACGGTAATCTGTCTAATTAATTTTGTTTGTATTCAGGCTAAACACACTAGTGTCGATACTGAAGGTCAGTCCCTCCCTCCTCCACAACCCGTCAGAAAAAAAAAAATATTCGGACACACAACATCTGCGGAAACATCGCAGCATCGCGGGTGCTTGCACGAAGATCAGACTATAACTTAGAATGGACCGTGTGTGGTCGTGATCGTGCCGTATTGTAATGGGGTCGATTCCAAATGGAGGTAGATTTCCTCCGCATGGTTTCCATCTCCATCCTGTTTCTTGCCTATTTCCCATGCCTTATAGGCTGTTCACGGTAAAATGAGCACTTTTGAAAGCCCTGCTTAAGATCTACTTGCATGCACATTATGTATTCTTCCGCCTTATGTAAAATTAACATTTCCATGGCACTCATCACTGTATTCATGCGTCGGTAAAGTGTAAATGTGAAAATTTTAGAGAAGTAAATACTTTTCAAGTCTGCTAATTGTTACGCTCTGATCAATTAAAAAAAACATAAACCGAAAGATATAATTTAAATTATCACAGATGGTTTCCTAACGCTTTTTATGTGACGTTAAAACATGGAACTACTTTCCATCTACCGTTACCAACTTTACCGTGCGCATGTCACTCAATTCGCCCATTTTAGTATATATAGGCAGTGACAGTGACTTTTTCCTAAGGTTGATTTCAAAAGCGCTCACTTTATCGTGAACAGCCTTTAGGCGTGACTGTTTAGCTGTACGTTTATCAATTTTTTTTTTCTCAATAGCTATCCCACCGCAGCTCTTGCAAGGCTATGTGCTGTATGATCTCGTGTTGCGTGCATCTATGTGACTTCAAGCGGTGACTCTATCGTTTTACTGACGGGAAGTCTGAAGCAAAGTTCAATACAAGCTCCTATCGTAGTTTCGATATTGTCCGAGTGATATGTTTCAAGATACACCAGTCTGAGAAAAGCGGTAATTAACGAATTGTAACCGAGGCTGGGTAGGTAGGTAGGTAAAGGCTGTTCACGGTAAAATGAGCACTTTTGAAAGTCCTGCTTAAGATATACTTGCATGTACGTTGTGTATTATTTCGCCTTATGTAAGATTGACATTGTCATGGGCCTCATCACTTTATTCATGCGTCGGTCAGGTGAAATTGTGGAATTAAAAGAAAAGGAAATATTTTACAAATCTGCTCATTTTTACACTTCGATGCATTTAAAAATAAACAGAAAGAGAAATAAGTAATTTAAATTATCAGAAATGGTTACCTAACACTTTTTATTCGACGTTTAGATACGAAACTACTTCCCATACATTGTTACCAAATTTACTGGGTGCATGTCACTCAGGGCGCTCATTAAAATATTTGCAGGTAGGGGCAGAGACTTTTTTCTAAGGTTGATTTCAAAAGTCCTCACGTTATCGTGAACAGCCTATAATTGGGCTTAACGTCTCGTCGACAGCGAGGTCATTAGGGACGGTGCAAGTCGCACAGGGAAAGAGGGGTCGGGGAAGGAATCGGCCATGGCCTTTGTTAGGGACTCACCCCAGCATTCGCCTGGAGTGACTTCGGAAAACGGTGGAAGCCCGAAATTAGGATGGCTGGATCGGGAATCGAACCCGGGTCCTCCCGAACGCGAGTCCAGTGAGTTCCCACAGCGCGCCCGCCTCGCTCGGTCCGAGGCTTTGGGGGAGGGATACCTCGACGTTTGAAAATTTGAAAGAAACACACCCTTCTCGTATAGGGTTCATTATATTTGCGTAGGTTGAAATATTGGGGACACGTTTCGTAGTTTCGTAGAGAAAAAAAAAAACGTATTTCAAACGTTCGAAATCAGTTCAAGCGGTTGCGACAGGTATACAGATCTCAATCCTAGAATCCTGTCCGAAACACTCTTTGACCTTTGTGTGGCCGCGGTAAAAACCGACGTCCGAAACTACCCGTGTATTCGATCCGAGAAAACACCATCTTCCCCGATCCGAGATCGAATGATCCTAGTTCCAAACCAGGATCCAGTTTGATCTTGGTTCCAATGTAAAAGTGTTGCACCAACGAAATTTCATGATTCTGGATCTCCGATTCGTCGATCTTGGTTCAAAAGTGAGAGATCGGGTTTAAGTATGAGACGAATTTTTCTATTGGTTCGTAATATACGCCGTCATGGAAGTAGGCGTATTTTTCACTATAGATAGAATTAAATGTGCTATGTTTTATATTTTGTAAGTGAGTATTATTGAACGAATTTTGCTGAATAATATTCAAGTGTGTATAATGTTTTAATTTCTCAAGAAAACAATCGAACGTAGTTCTATCTGCTGGCGTATTTTCGAAATACGTTTGTCGACGATGGCTGCTGATCTCGGACCGAGATTTCGAACCGCCACCTTTGGCGGTTCGAAATGAACTTCATCTCGATCTCCAGTCCAGCTCTGAACTCGAATGATGCAACAGTTTTCTGTGTCGATCTTAGATCCGATCTCGGATCGAGTTTCGAACCAACGATGGCGCAACCGGGCACTAGTCGACGAGAAACTGCCCGCAGTAGGGCAGCAGGCCGGCCGATCTGGAACGATTTCTTGAGGCGCGGAAGGTAAACAAACTCCAGGTCTTTTCATTCGCGGCCGGCGATAAATCTCTTGCGACGGCCCGTCGTCTGCGGAGGCGCGTGTGCAGTTGGAAAGCCGATCACGACCAAACATGGCAGGGAACAGGTAGGCGATGGGCGAAGTGCGCCTGATCTTCCTCTGAAGCGCAGTGTGCGGTCGTCACTTTCACTCGCGTGCCACCTCCTCCTACTCCAAGCCTCGTGTCCCGAGGCATACGCTGTTGCTTCATCGCTCGTCTGCCACTTCCCGCCTGGCATTCGTAACCATAGAGGTACGCCGATCTCGCTGGCTGCGCACAACCAGTGAGTGAGTGAGAGAAGATATCTGGGCGGCCACCTTAAGGGTCCTATGTACTGAAACGTATTCTGTGAAATCGTTGTTCGCGCCTAAACGCGTGTCTCGGTAAATATATGTTCTGGAAATACCAAGTTTTGCCAGAAACGATAAAAAAAAAAACACTGTCTATGTCGCTATATTTTTACTTTTATCACATTAAGTGTATTAATGGAGAAAAATATCGCGAAAGTGGTCAAATATCGCATTTTTAAAGCTTGCCTATGAAGTTTCTTTAAGCGGTAAGAGAGAAGTACGATTGTACGCAGGTAGTTTGATCTACGTGCTCTCATCGCGTGTAATAAAACCTCACTGTTACACATCTTGTTCAACAGTACATCGTTAGGGAGGAGGCACTGCACGCCTTGCACGTAGGAGCGGTGAGGCGCTAGCCGTGCGTGTTACTGTCGCCCGTATCGCTCCCTCGCTTCTTGACCTTGGGCGCGCAGCTACATAGTCCTCTTAACAACAAGGCTTTGAGAGTAATCGAGGGAGAATGAGGTGAGTATTGAACAGCACCGGAATGAAAGGGCGGGGGAAACGGGAGATCCCCGAGAAAACCCACCGACCAGCGGCATCGTCTGGCGAAAATCTGGGAGTGACCCAGCTGGGGATTGGACCCGCTTCGGCGTCGTGTGAGGCGAGCAGGCTAACCGCTCTGCCACTGCGGCCCCCGCACAAGCAGTCAACGTTGAACTGCTTTTCTGACAACACGACTAGACAAAAAAAAAACAGTGGATTGGATTTGAGATAAGAACACTGATTAGTAAACAAGTAGATACTTTTAAGATGTTTGTATATTTCATCTAACCGATTCGTAATGCAGCGTGACTAAAAATTATAAATGGTGAAAGTGATTTATTTGTATAAATGTGATTGTCTTTTGAAAATTAGGAAATAAACAAACATTCTCACGGTTGAATACGTGACTATGGCAGTTGCGTTCCTTTGGGGTAGGTCAATGTTAGGTACACGGGCAGAAGACGAATAAGATGTCTATAGACTTTTCATGATAAAGTGAGCACTTTTCAGGACATAGTTAATTTTTTTCATTCAGCCATTTGACATCGTCTGAGAGTACCCAGCAGTTTTAAGTCGGCGGCATTCAAAAGTGTAAATTTTTCAAACGAACACTATGAACTAAGTATTATGCTAAGTACGAAACATCTGTTTGGAACGCAGCCAACTTCACAACGTATTGGCTGAAAGACGGCCATTAATTAATTTGACCGTACAGTAAGGGTGTCGGGTATATTTTGCTAACGGCTGTTCACGTTTAAGTGAGTAATTTTGAAATCAGCCTTAGAAAAAAGTCACTGCCCCTATCTGCATATATTTTAACAGGCGCCCCGAGTGACATGAGCCCAGTAAAGTTTGTAAAGGTGGAGGGAATGAATGTAGTTCCCATATATTAACGTTGAATAAAATGTGTTAGGTAATAATTTGTGATTACTTAAATTATTTCTTTCGCTTTCCGTTTTTTTTTTAATGTATCAAATTGTAAAAAGTTAACTTTTTTTGATTTTCTTCACAGTTTCACTTGACCGACGCATGAATAAAGTGATGAGGCCCGTGGAAACGTTATTTGCACATAAGGCGGAATAATACACAATGTGCATACAAGTACATCTTAAGCAGGGCTTTCAAAAGTGCTCAGGTTACTGTGAACAACCTATAGGCAGGAATGCAGAGCCCAACATAAGTGGTGTTTGTGCAGTGCTGAATATTAGCAACTTACTTATAGCTTCACCTTAATATATGTCAATTATTACTACCTCAAATTTATAACGTTAAATATATAAAATAAATTTTTGAAAGCGACGCCACGCCATTTGGATGTGGGCTGGTCTATACGCCAAATTTCTCCTTGAAATTTTACGAGTCATTCGATTCTGTTTTGTAAGGAACCATCAGTTTACAACTGCGGGAAATACGTAACCAAAATAATTTTGTGACTTGATTATTTTTGCATAACTATGTCTAATTTACGACCACGCGAGTTCGTTTATGATATACGCTTAACAAGTCAGACACAGGCGATGTTTGAAATTTAGTCATAACATATATAATGTTTCAGCATATTTGTATTACTTTTCCTAAATATTCTATCTTTTACTACTACTTGAGATATTTAAAAATCATCGTCATGTAACTACATTATTTTGATTCGTTATACATTTATATATATTGAGCTATGTAATGTCTACTCTATTTACACTGGTAACTGAAATGAATATTCGCATAACACAAGCAAAAATACTTCTGGGGAGTATCAAATAAAGTCCGCTTTTTTCGTGCGTTGAAATCTCGCAACGAATTACACATTTAGGCGGGTCCCATACAGTACGCGAGGATGAGTTTTGACTGGCTGTTCGACTTGCTGTTCTGCCCATTCGATGATATCGGCCTACAAGACAAGCAGGCTTTAGTAATACGACTCAAGAATAAGTCCAAGCGTCGTCTGCTGGCAGAGCTCAATGGAGATAATTCTCTAGTAACTATTGTAGGCTCCACTAGAGCGAAGCGAAATAAATATTAAGCGGCGATCCTATAGTTCTGTATTTACTCTTCTACCTACAATTTTACTGTCTGCGTTGCCAGAGACAGCGAAATACCCTTGGCAAAGGAAATCTTTATAAGCTAGGAGTTATAAGGCAGCACTGGCCATCGTAAGGTAATTTTAATAATAAATACTATTGTAAATTTCCTCGCCCACGTAGCAAGCCAGGCATCGAAGCTTTTATGATTTCTGCACTACCCCACAAAAAAAAATATATTTAATTTAATTAGTGAAGTGGTCAAAGTAGCAACTCGAATACAAGTGGTTTCGTTCTTCATTATTTAATCATATGGCACTTAGGTGGTAGTGAGCCACACTTCCGACAGCACATTCCGTTAGTCGAGCAGAGTTAAGAGATTTCAAGAAAAAATTAGAGCCATTAGATTCGCTGTGCTGCAACAAAAATCTTTTCTGCCATAGCTAAATTCGCTGTGACGCCTGGTTTTTCTTCCTAATTTGATGAATGGTATTAGCTAAATTCGCTGTGACACCTGGTTTTTCTTCCTAATTTGATGAATGGTGTTAGCTAAATTCGCTGTGACACCTGGTTTTTCTTTCTAATTTGATGAATGGTGTTAGAGTAATTTGAATATCAAAAGTGGTACACATGTGTAAAGTTTTATCTAGTTCAAAAGGAAAAAATAGTTGTATAAATGTTGAACAGATCCCTTAGTTGTAAATTTGTGATATTTAACCCTGTATTAATCTATGATAGTGTTTTGTTTTACAAACTGTATTTTATGTAATGTTAGGAAAGTTTTGAAGGTTGTTCTAAAAGTACTAGTTAATGGAATTAAAATAAGTAAGAGGTTCCGATTTAATGAGTTTTTACTTAAGTTAATTTAATATTGGTGTTTAATTTTAAGAAGTGTTCTTTTTATGATTAAATGTTGTCAAGTTTAAGAAACAGAAGTATGCAAAAGAAGAAAGTAACTGCATAATACTGAGTCGTCAGACGACAGACTTTCAAAGGGATTGAGAATCTCGTCATTTTGTTTTTCGAGTAACTTCTGGTCAGACATTATCATCCATTTTCTGAAGGAGATACGTCACAAGGAATAGCTCTACCTTCGGAACACGGTCGCCGCTCCAGTGGTTGAGTCGGGGGTCGACTCCAGGACCGCGAATGAAGGAAGGATGTCGGAGTACCTATGCAGTCATCAATCGCAGTCGACAGGGAGTTGTGAGGTACCAGATTAGAAACCAGGAGGAGAACCGCAGATCTAGCAGTGGACTATTGTTTTTTTCTCTCATCGACAGATAAGTCTAGCATACACCATATCATTCATGAACTTTTTGCGAAGGCTAATTAGTAGTGCGCTTTCAAAGGGCGTTCCTGACAATTAATTGGAGTTCTTTTCTTATCTATGAATGCTTACATGGTAGAATAATTTACTTGTAGTATTCTTTCATATCTTTGAATAATATGCAGATTTTAATTTGCACTTATATGGACGAGTCTCGTAGCCGTGGTAAGTAAATAATGAATAGCAATAATTAAAAAAAAACACACACACATATATATACATATAATAATTAGTACATTCAGTTATATGATTCTGTTATGCTGGATAGTTTTATGTTGTGCACATATGATTTGTCGGAGATTGTGCCATATTTATAGTACCAGTTCAGGGCAGTACCACTGACTGTTACAGAACTAACTATATAAATTCGAGAAGTCGTTTTACTCGGGCAGTTTAATTTTTCAATTGCGCGTGAAAAGTTATTCCTAGCCAAAAATTATACATCGTGCAAAGTTGTAACATTGCAGAGTTTGGGTATTTTTACACTTAGTCATATATATTACTATTATTTTTATTATATATATATAATCAAAGAGTACTTGCTTATGTTGTCACTTCTTTTAATACTATTTCAAAATTACACTTTATTATATGAATTAACAGCATAAGCTTGTGTCTGTTTTAATAGTTATTTACATATAGGTTCATTTGTTTCTAAACAGTATTCAGTATTAATGTTTAATATTTTTCATTTCTTCTTGGGGAATATAAAGTAATTAAATGTTTATTAAACATAGAACTATCCTGGTTGTCTCTCGTCTCACCATTGCTGATTGGAGGAGAAATGTGTCATGGTCAGGCGACAGCCAATCAGAGGAAATGAGACAACACAAGTAAGGAACGTGTAAAATTAGAACAAAAGTTTTATTTAGAAGTTTTTCTCCCGCAGCCAAAGATGGTTGTGTGGTGTTTGAATTAATAATTACTGAAGAATATAATGTTGAGTACTAATGAAACTTGTTAGAATATATCTAATTTGAACTGGGTACTTAAGAAGACAGTTGTAAGTAATTAATAAGCATGAAGTTATATATATATATATATATATATATATAGTGAATATTGAATACAATTGTTCCAAGAGAGTTTTAACTTTGAAGAATGATTAATGTGACACAAATGTTGTTGAAGGAGGAGTAAAATTTAAATATTTGAGAAGAATTAAATTGCAACTGCCATTTGTACAGAAAATAAACAACCGGCGGCCATTGTATGAATGGTATTTTGGTTAAACTGAAATGTAAAAAAGATTCCACGTACTCCAGTATCGTCACCGTAACAATCAGTGCGTGTAGTCTATTCGTGGTTTATTCGCATGTTTCTTTAACGAACCTTAGAAATACCAACCCATGTATAGCGTGTTTGGTTGGGGCCACGGTGGTCGAGTGGTTAGCCCGCTCGCTTCCCATCAAAGCGAACCGGGTTCAATCCCCGTCCGGGTCACTCCCGAATATACGCAAGTGGGGATTGTGCTGTTGGTCGGCGGGTTTTCTCAGGGATCTCTCGGTTCCTCCACCTTTTCATTCACCTCATTTACCCTCATCGGCTCTTAAGACCTCGCTGTTAAGAGCCACCCAAATTTCTTCACTCATGTATTTGGTTGCTTCCTCAATATGTCATGTACCACATTAAAGTGCTTTATTCTTGGTTAAGTTTAATCATAGCTTATATTTTAACTATAAATTACAATGTTTTATTTTTAATTAATAAAAAGGGGAGAAAATAGATATCTTGGTAATGCCTAGTAAGAAATATTTCTTATGCAAAATATTATTACACTGAGTGCGCGCGAATACGGTGCGTTGGTTCTCTGGTGTAATTTTCTACACTTAGTTTAGCTTTGTATGCGTAAAGCCTAGTCCACAATAGCTGGTCCACAACTGAATGGTCCGCGGACCTATTTCGGCCGGAGATGCATGACCCAACTTGCGTGTCTACAATAGCGACTTCCGACGCTAAGCTTTCTAACACTGGCACCAGAGTGCACCAAATTCGACGCCGGCCGAAGCTAAGTTTTCAGACACGGAAGCTAGAGTGCACCCTAATCGGTGCGTCAATAAATTGTACGCTATTACTTACAAATAATGATCTTACTAGCTTATTTTATTTTGTTTTCTAATTTGAGTTATGCGAATGAGTATGTTTTGGTTTTGCTTTAATTAACTTAATTTGGGTTTTTTTTCTGCTATAGTCAGTAGATTTTTGTATTTTTACTTATTAAAGTTTTGTTTTCGTGGTTACGAGATTGGATTGTATTGCTTTGAACAAATAGCGAGTTTTAATAATATTAACTAACACACCCACAACTTACTTTTACCGTTTGCGTGCGAAAAAATGCAACAAAACCAATTTTGAAAGTTGAAGTTGGCGAATGTTCTTGGGGCATGGGACCTTGGGACAGCGAGCTATGACGTCAGAGGGTCACGTGCACCAATCAGCAGTTACGAGTCCGCGGACCAGTTATCGTGGACTAGGCTTAAGGCAGATCAATATCCTGGATGTGAATGATAGCAGCGCTCCAGACAAGTTGGAAGTAACCGTGAATGGAGTATATTTTTTTCCCCTCCCATGCCGAATGATAAGGACGCGCTTTGCTAGAAAACCCGCACGCCACAGACGGGCGACCTTGGCCTGGACTAAATAAACGCTGTGGCCATGACCTGGGGCAACGAAGTGAGTAGTGAAAGCGCATCCTGCATAGTTACGACTGCAATAGCCATGACAGACGTCAGCGTGTTTTTTTTTTTGGGGGGGCGATGTGGGTATGGGTTTATCTTACAACACCACGCAACCGTCCGTTATTTTCGTGCCTAAGCGTGCATGTCACTATGTCAAAGTTTACGTACCACGTATTTTTTCTACAAAAATAATATTTAAGGGCGCCGCCTACCTGGCGGTGGAAACGCGTCGCAGTGTGTGTTTGAAATCCGCGATTTTTTTACGAAACCATTAGACGTGTCCCCATGATACTAACGTACGAAAAGAAAACACATTTCGGGCGAGGTACGTATAATACTCTTAATACATGATGTACATTATAAATGCTATTTCCGAGCCCTACAACATTGCTGAAAACGGCCTTTTCACACTGCTGTATATCGTAACACAATAGTTGGAAACATGTGACACTATTATAGGGACTTGAATTGAACCTTTCTATAGACTTTCCACCAATTAAATTATATGGTCACCGCTTAAAGTCCCATAGGTACACGCAGCCCAACGGAAACATTGCACGTCAGTTCAGCGCCTTGCGCGTAGGAGCGAAGGGGCATCAGGCGCGCGTGTCGCTGTCGTCCTTATTGCTCCCGAGTTTCCCTTCCTCGAACGCGCTAAAAACATCCAAGTAGGCGGCGGCCCTAGCGGGCCCTAATGTTCCAAGTAAAGAGTACGCCCCGAACCACCCACTTACTTTCATGCCACAAGTTGGTCTATAGAGCATCAGCATTTCAACTTCCTTCAGGGATCACGGCTACATAACACCAACAATGGGCGTGGTCTGCATTAAGATGTGAGCACTCACTACACTCGGGAGTCGGTCGTTATAACATCCCGAGCATTCGCGTTCGCCGTGTCCGTGTGACACAAAACATGTGTTCGCGAGTTAGATCAACGTGCTATGTAGGTATCTGCACGTCCTGCGAAAACCTACGCCCCAGACAACGCCCAAAGTTTGCCACGGGTTTCATTGTTAAAATAACTCTAAGCCTGGAAATTTTTCGAATAAATACCGTAATCGTGGCTTTGTATATTTATACAGGATATCTAAAAATAAGGTATTAAAACATAATCAAATGAAACCTTTATTAAACACTAATTTTCTTCCCTTCTTGCATCTCTCATACCATGGCTCTTATCTTAACTCTTTAATCATGTCCTTTATGATGCAGGATTTAGAGGGATTTTAGGGACAATACAGCCTCGCGGTGTATTGCGGTTGTAATTTAGTATGTTTCGTGTTTTCAGAGAATTCGACAATTTTGTCTTTCCGGATCAAGGAGTACGTTAACAGGATTCGTAGAGGTAGAAGTTCATACTTTCCAAGGAAGGCGTTTCGCAATATACGTGCCATTGAAAAGGACATTAGCAAAGATGATACTGAGTGGACTGTACGAGTTGTGGATTTTGAAGAACATTACGTATTACTGTCGTTGTTATTCAGATTTGCTCTACAAGGAATTACTGCAAAAGCTGGCTCTTGTTTCTTAGAGTTCTGTTTCTTCAGACGGTTGGTCTAGTTGGTTATTCACTGATTTCACACTTGTGAAGTTCTCGGCTCAATTCCAGGCGTTGGAATACGGAGAGTGGAGACTGCGGCAGACCCTACCATTGAGTGTGTGTTGGGGCACCGGCGAGGGTGGGTGAGAAAGGGGGGGGGGGGTGGTCTTATCGGAGCTTTCCCGTTTCCGCCCTAGTTCTCACTCCGCCGCGTCTCTCTTCAGTTCGATCAGCTGTAACTCTCGTTGTCTGGTTGTCCAGTTGTTCCTCTCACTGACGGTTTCCCTTCGCCGATGACATCATAGTCTCGCCTGATGGTCCGACTACAATCACGCCGGAGAAGAGGACGACAACCGTCCGCAGGGGGGGGGGGGTATTTATCCGTCGGTAACTGTAACCTCTGAAAGAAGGTTACAGGGAGGGCGGGGGGTTAAAGTGGGGCGTACCCTAAAGGCGAGAGAACTCGGCCCATTTTGGAAAGGCGAGGCGCACAGCTGTTGACACGTCTTCCGTGGATGAGTCCCTTTCCATAACAGGTTCTGCTACACCGGGACTGGAGAAAGAGAGAACGCCCTTCGTCACCGTGCCTTTCACTGGAGCTGGAGTGGTTCCTCGAAAGCCTCCCCTCCCCCTCCCCTTGCCCATCCCTTCAAAACTATGCTATCATTTACGATCGGGGCTGGCGACATTCCTCTTGCAGCCCCTCCCCTTCGGCAAGGACCACATTTTCCCAGCCCAAGCTGGTCTCTCCGGAAACCCGGCGGGCTTGTGCACATAACGGTCGCGTGTTTACAAACACCGCATTCCTGACAAGTTCGCTTTCGCGGTCGCAGCGAGGAACACACTCAACACTGCGCAGTCGTGGAATCTCTAGAACAACCTCTGGCGCGGCAGCTTTACGCCCCCATACCTCTAAGGGCCGGTTTCACCACGCGAGATAACGATAATTTATCGAGGTTAAGTGCCAAATTATCTCGATTATCTGTATTTTGTGTTTCACCACGCACCTTATCTCGATTTACTCTGAACCGCGCATTCTGGTGGATAATGTCTCATTATTGGGATAAAATTGTAAAACATAAACAAATACATTAGACTACTCGAAAAGAAATTTGGAAAGTGATGAAGAATTATTATTTGTAGATTATTAGCATAACATTAAACAGTAATAAACACAATCTGGAAATAGTAACAAAATTAATGCAATGGTATTCAGGAAAACGTTGATGCATAGAAACTAGTAAACAGTATAACAGTCAAAATACAGTTGTGTTTGGTGTAAGGTTTTCACAAACAGGTTTAAAAAAAAAAAGAGGTCACGAATTTAAGAGCAAAATAAATATATTTGTGATCAAAAGGAATTTTTAAGTTCTGTTGTCACGTTTATTTAAAGTGATTGTTTAATACTAAATCCAGTTTTACCACAGGATATTAAACAAGTGGATATATTTAGTTAATTTCCCACTCCAGTGTGAAGAACAAGTTCATTATTTGCGTCGGTTCGAACACAATACATATCGGAAGGTTGAAAAAGTTAATTTGCAAATTTATTTGACAACTGCAATTATCCCCCTTGTTTACATGCAAAATGATGACAACCCGGCACTCATGCCACACCAGTGACGAAAAATGGCTGGTGGCGAAAATGTTTAGTTGTCGAACTATCGCCATTGAGCTTCCAACCCTGAGTGGACTATTACACTAAGGCAGGATTTACAACAACCCGTCGCGTCTGTCATCCGTACGTCAATCACGTGACCAACAGCCAATCAGAGGTGGCCATTAATTCTATCCGTCCACCCGTCCGTCAAAACCTTGGTAAGCTTTTAACTTTAAACGGACGAACGGATGAAATTACAGCATTCTAAACTTGCACGTTTTGGTGTTGGGCGCGCAGTAGTTTGATTTGGCTGTCTTTCGTTTTAATACGTTTGTTTATATAACTGTAAAATGGAATTAAGTCGCATTTTCTTGAAGATTAATTGATAATTACGATTGGAAACACGAGCTCCTTTTGTGCAGCAGTAAAAGGAATCAAATCATGCATTATATGCTATTTAATTTTTTTTTACATCGATTGATTTCCGTTATAGGCTGTTCACGGTAAAGTGAGCACTTCTGAGAGGCCTCGCTTTCGGAATAATTGTCAATAAATATATTTTATTTTAGCTTTAGACGTTAACTTCCGAGTGCGGTGGAATAAACACACTTTGTTTATTACTTACATGTCAATGTTTATTTAAAAAGGCGGTCAAAGGATAAAATATGACTGAAAGAAAAAAGTAACTAGGGATTCAAAAGTGCTCACTTTATCGTTATCAGCATATACATGTAAGTATGTGCGTTTTGGATATTTAGAAACACAATACCACCAAAAAATTTCGCTTTTTATGGGGAATTTTTTCCTATTTGTAAACAGTTTGCAGCAATGAACATACGACTAACGTACGAAGTTTGGTTGTAAATCGCTCGGCTGGGAGACGGATGAATGTATTGGGGACTGGCGGATGACTGACAGACACGACGGATTATTGTAAATCCTGCCTACAGATGAGGAAGACCGATTCTTCGTCTTACGGGAATGTATCCCACATTATAGGCTGTTCACAGTAAAATGAGACTTTTGAAAGCCCTGCTTAAGATTTACTTGTATACAAGTTGTGTATTCCTCTGCCTTATGTGAAATTAACGTTGTCCTGAGCCTCATCACTTTATTCATGCGTCGGTCAAATGAAACTGTGAAATTATTAAGAAAGTACATAATTTACAAATCTGCTAATTTTTACATTAATGTGCTTTAGAAAAACAAAAGGGGAAAGAATTAATTTGAAGCTATCACAAATGGTTACCTATCACGTTTTGTTCGACGTTAAGTTATGGAACTACTTTCCATCCATCGTTACCGACTTTACTGGGCGAATGTCACTCAGTGCGTACATTAAAATATATGCATGTTAATTTCTAAAGTGTTCACGTAATCACGAACAGCCTTTACCTGCCTCAAACACGGTCAACAGTGAAGTGAGACGAAGCGAAGCGAAGAGGTTCGGGTGGCTGCCAACATCGGGACCTCGAGAGCTGATGAGGGTGAAGCGAGGTGAGCACGGGGCAGCAACGGAATGCAAGCGGTAGATCCCCGAGGAAAAAAAAAAACCAGCCAGCCAGAAGCATCGTACGGCACGGTTCCCAAACGCGAAGATGCAGGAGCGAACCCGTCTGCAACCGAACCCGGTCCATCTCGGTGTGAGGCGAGTTGTCTGCCAAAGGATTTCACGACGAGGAGCCCGTCCTCAGTGGAGTGTTAGACTATGCGAATAGCGGTGCAGGGCAGGAATAATTCGTTGTGTGCAAAGGCTGTAAACGAGCACTTTTGACCTGCCCCGACCTGCAATCATTTCAATTGGTTATGACAGCGGAAAAGTATCAATTACAAGTGCTAGGTAAATATTTGTTTAAACATCGACTATTTATTTGGCTTTTTCCGTCGTTTTAATGCCTCGAAGTGTACGAACGAGCAAATTTGTAAGATACTTACTTCTATAACAATTTCGCAGTTTAACTTGAGCGACGCACGGACAAAGCGAGGCCCGAGACGATGTTGACCATACGTCGCGGCCGTAAAGCTTGGGTAGCAACCATCCGTCCAGTCAGCCCATCCGTCGGTATTTTCGTCCGTCAACTGAAAGCGACTCGCAACAGTCCGTCATCCGTCTGGCCAGAAAATGTTCAGCGTCACCACCCAACAACACGAACTTTCTCACGCAGAGAGAAATGTTTTTAATGAATGTCATGAATATGTCTTTCCCTAGCAATTTATCAGCATTTGCTCTGAAAATCTACAAGTCATCGCCAGTTCGATTCAAAGGAGGAACGTAAAAAAGTAAACCTCACCGCCTTGTGATTTAAAAAGAAAAATATCCAAACAAAATAACAAGTGACTGTTTTCCGACAGCAGTGTTCGAGGGACGATATTACGAGGCGGTGGCCCATCCTTCGGTCCGTCGATAGCGAAAGTTAAAGCCCGAGATATATTTGACAGATAGATAAAAATGTAGCCCTGAGACTGGTTGAAGATCACGTGACAGACGGACGGCAGTCACCCGTTTGTGTTTTCGCCCGTCAGTCCTCCTGTGAGGCAAAATTTCAGTGTGACAACTTAACAACGCGATCTTTCTTTCGTCGGAGGGATATATTGGTTGGAAATACATTTGCCAAAGTAAAGATTTTGGGAAAATACTCATTCTTTTACGCAATAAGAATATATACTAAAATTATTTTACATTTTCATGTTTGAATTTATCGCAAAAAATAAATACACACAGATCCACCGCCTTGTATTTTAGTTCAAAGTGCGTATTCCCGTCTAAGGAATATCGTCAGAAGGCGGTGGATCACCCGTCCATCCGTCCAAAGTTACAGTTTGGTCAAAATTCTGCGGGTGGACGGATAGAAAAAAAAGTTGTCTTGTGACCGGTCGAAGACCACGTGACCGCCGGGCGGACGAACGACTGACTGATGGTACATGTTGCGGAAGACCATGCAATGTAAGACCATGCCTGTACTCACGTGTCGCAGCTCCAGCACGCACGTGCGTTGTCGCGGGGCGGAAGCGCTCAGAGAGAGAGAGAGAGTGTGTGTGTGTGTGTGTGTATCGAGACACAACTGTCAACGCGCACTCCACAACTCGAACTGCAACGGCGCGGGCGGGCCCGACCTCTTATAGCTCGACGGCCACCCACCGACGTCGACGCATACTGGCCTCGTTACTTGCCATTGGCGACCGCCGCGCCTGTGGTGGGGGACACGCTGCCCCCTAGTGCTGTGCCCCCCCCCCTCCTCCGCACCCTCCATACACTCCAATCACCTACCATCATTCATGAATATTCATGCGTATGTTTCATATCTCCGCTCCGCAGCCATTGCCTTCCGCGCTGCAGCCTAGGAGATTTTTGGAGGCCTGGAGCGAAGTTATTCTCGGGGTATTCGTTCACGGTTATAGGCTGGCCACGGTCAAATAAGCACTTCTGAGGCCCTAATTAATTTTTCCTTTCAGCCATATTTCATTATTTAACCACATTTTAAAATAGATATTGCCATACTAGTAATAAACATAGCGTGTTTATCCCACCGCACTCTGAAGTTAACGTTTAAGGCTAAAATAGAAAAAAAATATTTATTGATTATTATTCCAAATGAGATGGTTTCATAAGCGCTAATTTGACCGAGAATAGCCTATATTTCACACTTTCCTGAAGCCCTGCTAAAGTTCTACTTCCAGGATATTCCTCCGCCTCGTGCGATCAAAGGTTAGCAGAATCTAGAGAATTACACCGAAGGGACAACACACCGAATTCGTGCGCACTCAACGTAATAATATTTTGCATAAGAATAAGTAAGAACTATTTCTTACTAGGCATTAACAAAACACCTATTTCATCACTGTTTCTATTCGTGGTAATTAAATTTGAATATGATGTATCTATAAAACGTAAATAAAATTTCAATTAAACCAACAATATGTTCTTTTTCTGTTGGAGGAAGTATAAAAGGGTTGTGTTACACTTATGTGGAGTGATTTTCCGAATGTTTGAATCATAAAGTCATGAAATCTATTAATGTAAGATTCTAAAGATAGACATTACATCATAACAGTCTGTGATTGTCTACACTACTGTTGTGTACACATGTACACCTTGCTGGTGCAGGCAGTGGGAGGATTAAATAATATTCCCCCCTTTTCCCCCAATACAAAACTTTTGTAAATATGCATATATATATATATGAGTGTGTGTGTATGTGTTTGTCTGTTTGGTATGTTGGACGTTATCCCTTTCTAAGGTTCGCTATAATGCTATAATTTTTTATATAGGTCTGATGCAGGAGTCATTATGTGATTATTCTCCTTATATTAATTATAACACTATTTATTTTTAAAACAACAAATGGCCTCAAACGCACAAAACACCTCCAGGTGAGTGGCATTTATGTGGAATGGGAAAATTCTGCTCTATCAAATGAAGTTCTTACTTAATGTGCAGAAAAAGAAATAAAATCTATCTCAGTGCCCTTGAAAGGAATCACTGCATTTTTTTTAAAAGGCGGCAACGAGCTTTACACAGGGTTACTTTAATTTTATATATATATATATATATATATATATATATATATATATATTAGCGGACCCAACAGACGTTGTCCTGTACAAATTTCAAACTTTTTTTAATAAGTTGTAACAATCTGGACCGTTTTGATGAAAATTTTTATAAAAAAAAGTTATTACAATACCTGACGTCATCACATGTACAGTTACCACAATTCGACCTATCGATTGCGTGTGAATATGTATATACTATGAGCTAAGTTGAATATATAAGCTATGTTGAATAGAAACTTAAATTTGCACAATGTATAGTTTTTATCTACACTTCAAAACCCTTCACACACTAATTACATCTGAATGTAATACTTCAATTAGCACGCGATTTATTTTAACACAATAACAACACAAAGTTACGAAATTCTCCTGAATCTGATCGCAGCGCCACTATCGGGATAAACTGGAAGTAAAATGAAATATTTTTGGATATTCGACACCGCGATCGCAGCCTGTCTGCCGGATACAATGTAAAACATTCCAAGATCAACAATAACTTATAAATAAAAAATTTATTAAAAAAACATTTTGTAGTGGACCGAATTGTGAATCTAAACCATTCTCGAATCCACTTGAACACACACAAAAAATTTCATCAAAATCGGTCCAACCGTTTAGGAGGAGTTCAGTGACATACACACGCACATAAGAATTATATATATAAAGATGTATATTTCAAAATGTTTATTTCCAAATATTCATATTAACAATAAGACATCTACAGCTGGATGTACGCATTATGTAACTAAGATGATCCATGCCTTAAGTTGAGATCCCTGGTAAAGCGTGGGGTACTAAGCAAAGTCATTCTAGCGCTATAGCCATTACCTGCTTGACTGAAAATACACGCGATTAATTAATCCATGCTGCATACCCTACTGCATACACGTGTTCATAAAAATTATGACCAGGCTGATGAAACTCGTTCAGTTCTGTAACGTAATTAGGCTTCGATGAGAACCATTAATAAGGAAGCACCGTTATTTCCTCCACCAACTCCTTCAAAATAACTTCTTGAAGTTTGCTAGTCATCCACATTTCGAACGAACCCCATAATTGTGAACGTCAGTACTCAATAGACGGTCGTCGATTACTGCGATAGCTAGTTTGTTAATACTAGCTCGAGACCCATCCACAGAAACTACTTCAGTTAGGAAGAGATATATATTCCACACTGTGTGACTTTCCAATGCAAACCACAAAAATACATCGAGGTGTGTTCCATTTTTAATCCGGAAAAAAAAAAAAAAAAAAAAAAAAGGAAAGACGAGTTCCGCCATTTTGTGAGGGAGGACAAAAAAAGTTAAGTGTGTGAAGGTCGATGCTGTTTAAATTTTCGTAGGTTGGCGACCTATGAACCATTTGAAGATCCGGAACTGTTGAAATGAATATATATATATATATTTTTAATAACCGAGAAAACCCCGAGTTTACTTGTGAACGCTCCTTTCTCGTCGGCAACCGGCAATACACCAGTACAAGGCGTGTCTGCATTCAGACGCCTTAAGTTGTGTACAGCGTGTTCACGGTAAAATGAGCACTTTTGAGGTTCTAGTAAATTATTCCTTTCAGCCCTTCTTTGTACTTCAAAAACATTTTTTTAAAAATAAATCTTGCAATTTAAGTCATAAACACTGCATATATTCCACTGCACTCGAAAGTAAACGCCTAAGCCTACAGTAAAATATATTTATTGACTGTTATTCCAAATGAGAGGGCTTTCAAAAGTGCTCACTTTACCGTGAATAGCCTTTATTCATTAGGAGCTACAGGATTCAAAACCACGATGGCACATTGTGCGTATTTTATTTAGTGATATATTTCAAACTCGCAGCACAATTGTGAAGTAGTGTTGAATAGTCCTGGTGCTTCGTGGCTTCAAAGATAATATCAGTAAAAGCGGGACGGCATTCGTAAGGAACTATATTTTCATGTAATGAGATATAATTTAAGTTTCACTGTATTTTTTTTTTTTTTTTTTTTTGGAGTTATGTAAAAACTATAATTTCATCTGTGTCGACATTGCCCACACGTATTAAAATCGATAATATATTATTTACTTTCTTGTTTCTCCTCTGTATGACAAAAATAAAAATTCCGCCGTTTGTTTACGTTTTCAACTAGTATATAGATGCTGCTGTAAAGCAGCATACGTTGTAAAACGTTTCTTAAATATAGTATGCTGCATATGATTAATATTGGGTGACTCTTTCAGCCCTTTAATTTCGGTCGGTATATCACATTTGACTAGGACTACAGAGTTCTTAAAGATGCCATCAGATGTTCATCTTTAAAGGAAGCTTGATATGAGAGATATCCTTACCAGCAGTAAGAAAATTTGGTAAAAATAAATTTCTTTACTTGCACTGATGCTAATGGCTCAAAATTAGTTCTGTTGTTGTACAAGTAAGGTCAATTCGTCTGTTATGTTGTTAATGTTGTTAGTGATACAACAACATGAAAAATATTTGTGCTTTAAATATTTATTTGCTAAGGCTTAAGCGTAATTTAATATGCAAGAATCAAATGTTTCAATTCTTCAAATTTTGTACATTCTTTACTATCACGAATTTACCTATCCACTATTAAGCCTTAAATTGAATTTTTCATTACGTTTTTCTTCCACCAAATGCCTTAATATATATTCTGAATAGTAAACCTTACACATACTCCACTTCAAAGCAACTGCAAATATTATGAGGGGATTTCTTATATTACGGATCCTGATTTAATATATATCCTGTGTTTCGGCTCTCAAGAGCTCAATGCTAAGGGTCGCCCAGATCTCCCCACTCCACTATATCCTATGTTCCTGTATCAGAACCTGTTTATAAGAACTCACTCTTTCGACTTTCCTGTTCTAAACGTACATGATAATTAACAGGGGAGACAATGACTCATACTGCAATGCATTCCCTATCAAAATTATCATGTTTTCATGTTACCAAGTCCCTATTTAAGAAACCGTCATTCATACCCGGGGGAGGAACTGCAGCCACCTTATCTCGGTCTCGAATATGCACAGTTCAAGGCTGTTCACAGTAAAGAGAGCACTTTTGAAAATTCCTTTGAAAAATATCACTGCTCCTAACTGCGTATACTTTAACGGGCAATATATGACTGGTATGCGTCCAGTAAAGTTGTAAACTACAGAAGGAAAATATTTCCACGTTATAGCAAAGTATTAGGTTAGTATACGCGAATTCTAAAATTATTTGTTTTACTTAATGTTTTTACTAAAGCACATAAGTGTAATAATTAGAAAATTTATAAAATATTTAGTTTGTTTATAGTTTTTACAGTTTCACTTAACGGACGCACGAATAAAGTGATCGGACCCATGGCATTGTTAATTGTACATATGGTGTAAGAATACACTATGCTCACAGAAGTAAATCTTAAGCAGGGCTTTCAAAAGTGCTAAGTTTACCATTTCAGACCTACTTTCATTTACGATTTACGGTGTTGCAAACAAAATATTTCATGATGCATACTGTACTTAAGAAGGCACGACACTTGTTTCGTTGTTACAGCCAATGAGCTGTAGGCTATATGTTCAGCTACAGTAATATGAACCAATTACGACCTAGACCAGTAAGATGGGTCGCGAATCATTTACCCACAGGTAAGGTCGTTGGACTTCGAGCTTCGCAGTGTGCAGTACAGACCAAAATTACCTACACGTGCATAATGTACACAATCGTGTACACTGGGTTAGAATGAGTGCGAAGAAACTACCCTCGCGCCCAGCCAGCCGGCCTCCAGTGGAGAGAGATTTGGGTGGCTCCTGACATCGGGCTCTTGAGAGCCAATGAAGGTGAAGCAAGGTGAGTATGGAGCAGCGCCGGGGTGCAAGGGCGGGGGAAAACAGGAGATTCCCTCGAGAAAACTCGCCGACCAGCGCCATCATCCGGCACGATTCCCACGTGCATTTTCATTGGGATATCGCAGACTTACGTATTAGGCCTATCGGTTTTCCCGGGAAACCATTGTCATAGTTTGTGTCATGCCGAACCTCAAAAATTGACATCGTTCTTTCTCTAAAGAAAGTCCGTTTGCTCCGATCATTCCGTACAAACAAGTAATGTTTCTTTTTACACGTTCTCATATAAACCCATAAGCATGGCGTACTATGGCGCCACGTCTATCATCTACATCACACTTATATTTCCATCCGCTTTTGTCATACTTGTTGACAACCAAATGGTTTTTGTGTTTCGCCACACAAGAATTTATCAAAGTGAATACCAACCTAACATTACATGCTGCCACTATATATACACACACATACATACACATTCATATATACGCTCAACGTAATTATAATAGGTGTTCGTCACCATTGACAAGCAATCTGGCCAGGTCATAGTTTTCCCATTGAATTTGGTGGTATTTTAAATCGTACAGTGGGAAAATCACTCTCCCAGTGGTTAATGGTTTTACTGATCGTTTTCAAACGGATTATTTGGTGGGACTTTTTGAAATGTTGTGGTTTTTTGAAATAATTGTTTTTCATCATATACGTATTTTATCTTAAGTAATCGTACTAAAATATTTGAATCTCATGCTCCTTTATTTGCAGTATATCAGTTACACATTCTCAGCAACTGGTCTTCATTTTGTCGCACAAATTCCATCAGGTGTAGCTGCACCAATTGAAAGATGGTCAATGTAATTTTGACCACCCGAGCTGGACGAGATATGCAGTAAAGTAGCATATCGCTCTCACCCAAACAATCCCGCTAAATCTACCACATCAGAATTTTCAGTGTAATACACTGTACACCTTCTTGAAAATTCCGAAACATATGACACCATATGATCATTACATGAGTAAAAGATTACTAAAATGGCTACTGCTGAAAACATAAAACAAAACGTCAGTAATTTACTGTAAATATTTCAGTTGTGAGTGACTGAGAG
This sequence comes from Dryococelus australis, assembly GCA_029891345.1. Lineage (NCBI taxonomy): Eukaryota > Metazoa > Arthropoda > Insecta > Phasmatodea > Phasmatidae > Dryococelus > Dryococelus australis. Next base: position 28,898,525 of record CM057007.1, on the reverse strand, counting down.
GGTATTGAAGAGATTTGGGCGGCTCTTATGGTGGAGTGCTAGTTAGGATATTGTTGATGAGACACCGATGTCTGGATTTACCTGAAAGTAGTTCAGCTACCTTCCGCTAGACAGCAGCAACATCGAAGCATTGTGCCAGAGTGTCTGCCAGGTCGTTGACGAGCCTTGAGACGGGGGGTCGGAAGTGCGGAAAACGTGTACCTGTTCTCCGTCCCTCAACCTCAAAATGCTATTAATGCTTGCCATTCGCGAGCTTGGACAGAAGGCAGATAACAGAACCTACACCGCTCCATTCTGGAAATGGAACATTTAATCGTTTTATTAAAAATTCTTTTGGCTTTAAACTCCGCCTTTCTCACCAAACTGTTGATAGCCCCTTCACGGGCATTCGCGACAGCCCAAAAAGTGCTGAATTTCTAAATTCCGCTCAGAATCAATTATTTAACTTCACCACCACCCTTTTTACCGCACAGACAGGCAAAAGGGAGGTAAAATTAAACAGCATTGGGACCAGAGCTTGCTGGGGCAACTCAGCAAGCTCTAAAAACTGAATGAGCTTAGCTCAAAATTTTTTTTATTGGGTTTTGTGGGAAGGTGAGGGGGTGGAGGGTAGCCTCTCCTGACCGCCCCACGACAAATGAAAATCGTCTGGGTGGACAAGGTCCCTCACAAGGGACCGTGCCACCCCAGCTCTGAGCTTCGACAACGATTACAGATCGGCGACGGCGGCAGATGACAGCACAGCAAGACTCCAAGACTCGTACCATGACCTGACGGGGAGGGGGAGGGGCGCATGGAAAAGGCATCTTGTTACATCCATACATAGTATGAAATGAAGTCGTTGACACGCGTCTGTATGACTGTGCTAATCTCGAGAACCACAGGGCGGATTTGGATGCGGTTTTTTACTGTTATGATCTGCATTTATGGGAAGGTTTATTCGTATTAAAAATTGTCGTATCACTTATAAGAGCTGAGAAATTTCAAAATATGTGCAAAAATGAGCCATTGTGGTGCTTTCTAAAAACTGCAGGGCCGATTGTTATAATCCTTTCTCTATGAATATAAAAAGTGGGGCCACAGGGGCTCAGTGGATAGAGCGATCCCAAGAGGGGCCACAGAGGCTCAGTGAATAGAGAGATCCCAAGGGAGGCCACAGAAGTGTACTTGGGCAAAGCCGGGCAGGGTCGCTAGTTTCATACAAATCACAAATGTACAATTTTCACGTTGGGCGCCGTTTATAACATTTCATTAAAATTCACAATGTCAACATTCTTAACTTTAAATTATTTTTACTAAACTCGTTTTCTTCCCCAACACGTTCAACCAATGATTTATCAATCTTCTCAAACATAATAATATTAATCTTATTTCTTTTCAATTATTAACAATTAATCTTTAAAAAAACACCTTGCCGTAGTTATTTAATTAATATTCACATATATTATTCCTTATTATATGATTAAAACTTCTTTTGATGTACACACGTCCATCTTTGGCCATGGTGAGAAAGATTCTGTCAGAAAAAATTAGTAATATTTTACCTTTACCTTACTTATGTTGTCTCCTGTCCTCCGATTGGCTGTCGTCTGACCATGAAACATATCTCCCCCAACCGGCAATGGCGAGACCAGAGGCAGCCAGGATAGTTTTATTTAGTACTTTGGTTTAATAAAGGTTTAATGCTGACCATCCTCTAGGGAAGAAATGAAAAATAACAAATAAAATATTAATTCTGAATACCGTCTAGAAAACAAAGAAAAATACTCACACGCCTCTCTATTTTAATAAACAATTAAACTTACCAATTATTAAAAACGTAATTTGGAAATTATATTAAAGAAAGTGATCATATAATCAAGTACTATAGTTAAAATATCTATGACTAATGTTAAACATAGCCCCTAAAATAAACGTAACCCCTAAATATTGCAATGTTACAATGTATTCCCAGCGCCTTTTTAATTCGTCTTAAAAAATGTTTAGTTTTAAACAACTAGAAATAGGTTGTTTAATCTACTGACATAAACTGAAAACGTCATTCCGTTTGTTAATAAAGAAAAGGGATTAAGGATAATTGCCATATCGATTTGATTGAACTTTTCAACTAACTGAAAATGTAGTTAGTTATTTAGCATGCAATTGCTGACGAATAATAAGGTATTCTTGGTATTTTTTTTCCGGTTCTAAATCATACAGTTTCATAAAGTACTCTCTAAGAGATAATTTGGCGGGCCTCGATACACTAGCACAACTATTCGATGCTCCAGAATATTACTTAATAGTGAAGGCAGCATATAAGCAAATATTATTTGATATTTAGTTTCATTTTTTATCCACACACTATTGTATTCCGAATTAATATTCGTATATAATTTAAGAGACTTTCTAACAGGTGTTATGTATGTAATTAAGTATAAGTACGCACGGCCAGATTTGACTTGGTAGCATTCGAACAGTACAGTTTGTAATATCTCGTTTATTTTTATGACTTTAGTAGAGGATCTAAATTCTCATCAATTATAAATCATTTGTAATTAACTGTGATTATTTGGAGAACTTTAAATATATCTACTTGCCACATGTATGAAACTATAAAATTACCTACCATTGCACGCTGTCGATGTTGAAGTAAGTTACTAACATTTTACCCTCAATTATTTGCAAATCATAGAAGGTATTAGAATTAAAACTGATGTCTACAATCGTGCTGTTAATAAAGGAGTAGCATGAAAGTAATGCAATATAAAAATCCACACACCGCTTTATATATATATATATATATATATATATATATATATATATATATATATATATATATATATATATATATAAGAAAAATCATCATTCTTTGAGGATGTTTGGTTTTCTATAATATATTTGAAACAGCTCAATGTCCCTAGATTGGGTCGCCACTTTATTTGACACCAACTATGACGCGGGCGCTACGAAAAAATACTTAGTCGATTTATTACCTCGACTAAGCTCTTGGAATAAGTTATAAGCATGAGAACAGATTAGTCTATACCAATTAGTAGTAATTTGAAAAATAACACTTATTCAACCAAACCCTAGCAATCAACTGAAAACAAATATTACACAAAATCCTTGCAACTAGTTTTCTCAGTACTTAGCATGTAGTTAAATGAGGACAATAACACAAGCAATAGTGAGAACCACCTTGTCAATTAATTAAACAAACTTTATGTTGTTTTTTAGGACCAACACAACACCAATAAGAGCCAATCTGATTAAAATTATTACTCAAATATTTCAACAATACATATCTTGCACAAATCTATGATAATTAATCAGGGCCGGATTTCCTTTGTAGCCACCTGTAGGCCCATAAAAATGTGCCTCCCCCCCAGTAAAACTGTTTTATTTTCCTTACATCATATTTATTTGTTATTTTAAGATTCACGGAGAGCATACGAGATGCGACATTTTAGTTTGAACCAACGTGTAAATGTATTGTTAGTAAATTTAAAAAAATGGCAACAAGAACTGCAAATATTATGAAAATGATTGCAATGAAAAAAAACACTGACATGGCATCATTCAGTAGTAAGGACAACATTTAGAAATTTAATTTGCTTTCCGTGAAAGAAAAAAAACTTTAACTTAAGCATAGTAAGATAACTCATGTCTTATCCGAAGCTCTTCTTTCTAGTCTTTCTTTGGGCAAAGGAAATGATAATATCCTTGAACTCCAGATCCAGCAGCATCTTTCCCTCGATATTCAGCAATGCCACGACCGATAACCTGTCTTCTCCCATGGTCGACCTCAGGTAGTTTTTCACACGTCGTAGAGTAGAGAAAGAGTGTTCGCCTGAACAGTTTGTTACTGGATAACTGAGAATCATCCTGAGTGCTATGTGTACATTGGGATAGACTTCAACAAACCGTGCTTGGTTTAAAGATTTACTGAATTTCGTCAGGTTGACATTTCCCTCGTCGTCAGGTGTTTGTAGTTTCACATGCACTCTAAGGTGAATGATTCTTCTACAGTGGATGCTTCAAGATCACTATTGTAGTAAGAGGCCAATTTACGTACAGCTGAAGAAATCTGTGCTGGTTCATACGTGCTGAAATGTTCTAAAAAGCCAAACCTCTCTTGAAGCTCACTGTAACGTGCATTTCACACTTGCAGTTCTGATCTTAGTGTATCCAGAATTACATCTTATGTACCAACACGAAAATTATCTGACCTAGTCTTAAGAATTATGTCTGCAGCCCTAGTCTCATCAGGCCTCAGAGCGCGCTTCCTTTTCCCTTCCCTCGTCAAATCTGTAAATTTCTATCCTGCTCAACGACTTCGCAAGGCATTCATAGAGGTCGAACATTCCTGTTTCTCTTAAATTTGTTACGAAGTCAGACAGAGAATTTTACATTTTCACAACTTGCCCCAAATTCATATTTACTGACTGCAGTTTGGCACTAACAGCATTAAACCTAAGAAGGATTGCAGTCCAGAAGACTGCCATAAATGGAGTTTCTAGTATATTTAATTTTTGTCTCAATGAATATGCATCATTCCTCGTCTGAAGTTTTTCTGAATTATCATTTTCTAAAGTCTGCAAGGTCCCAAATAGTCCACACCAATTTCTCTCTAGTGCATAGCATGCATCATTTCGAGTAGACCAACGAGTCTTCAACAGACTTTGTAGTGTCCGACCTCCTTCTCCTTTGCAGTTTGAGCTAGGACTTCCAAGACTCGCCGCTGCGCGACCTCTGCAGCAGCACTTCATTGATGGTAGAATGTCCTCAAATCTGAACAGATTTGTCTTTAAAACGATCAATTTTATGTATCTAATGACCATTAATTTGGCATTTTCGGAAATGACACTGATGTGTGGCAGCAATAAAATGTTGGTTATTGTTTCTACTGTAAAATGCCGTAATTATTACCTTGGTACACTGTGTATTTGCTGAGTGGGAAGTAGTTTCCTACGAGCCTGCACTCATCGCCAGCAAAAATTTGATGCTTTTTATGTACACTAGTTTGACTTTCTCGGATGTTGAAAAGGTGTTTTCTAACCATACAATGCTAGCACAATGACTTTAATGTAGCGTGTCCTATTTTTGTCTGTATCCGAGTATTGTATAATCTATAATGGACAATTTCTCCGAAGTCAGCACATTGACCTTATGCAGAGATGCAAATAAATATTTTTTAATAACAGAAATATTCTACTTACATAAGCCAAATTTCATCAGAACAAAGCAGAAGGTCCATGTTCACATGATCAAAATTTCGTACACATATTTCCAACAGATCTAGTATCATGAAGTGACAGATTAATGAAATTTATTATTAAATATCTCCGCTAAAAAAAAAAAAAAAAAACTCAGGAATATATAAAATCATTAGCTTAACAAAGTAGTGTACGAAATTTCATTGAGATCGGCCGTAAAAACTGTAACTAGTGCCCCACCTTAACATCGAGGTCTTGAGAGTCTATGAGGGTGAAGCGAGGTGAGTATGGAGCAGTGCCGGAATGCGCGGGAGTGATAAACGGGAGATGGCAGAGAAAACCCGCTGATCAGCGGCATCGTCCGGCACGATTCCAACATGCTAAAATCCGGGGGCGACTCCACCGGGAATTGAGCCAGGTTCGCCTTGGTGGGTGGCGAGCAGTCTAACCACTACTTCACTGTGGACTCTTTATTTCAGTTGTAATTTATTTGTGTAAGTACTTCTTCAGGAATTATTTGTGTAAGTACTTCTTCAGGGATTATTTTCAGTATATGTAAGGGCAATTTAGTATGCGATTTATTATTCTCCCGAAAATCTTCGTGACTTTTAAAAGTTTAGTTTTTATTCTTTCTTTTTTTTTTTCCGGAGGTTTTCTAAACGGTACCTAGTGGAAAAGGAAAGGCAAGATCTGGAAACACTGTTGGGACATCTCCACGTCTAGCGGGAGCAAACTAGCAAGGGTGAGTTCACCCCACGACTTGCTTCTCTTCGGCAGCGAGGCCGGCCGAGTCGGCGCCAAATGTTTACAAACAACTGCCGCTATCTTCTCCGCCGCGGGCCCGAGTAATGCAACTGTGACACGCTTTAGCCAACCCCCTCCCCCTCCCCAACACCAATTCCCTTCGCCACGGAAAGTGAAAACTTGTGTGCAGGCTTATCTGGCATCCTTGCACCGGTTGCTACAGCGTCGCTGCCCCGACCTCACGCTCCCCAACCCCCCTTCCCCCCCCCCCCCTTCATCGTACACCGCCCCTGGCACAGTTTCCACGTTTCTAGGTGAAGTTAAGTAACGTCATATACACTGGTGGTAGCTCGGTAATCAATCCCTGTCAGCTCCCCATACCGGCCGTTGCGACCGTGTGTATTTTTTTTTTTTCGGGTCGCCAAAAGAGGTCGTCGATAAAAAAAAAAATCTGACGCATGTGAAACCTCGCCTGATATCTCGCTACGCGCGGAACGACCGATTTTTTTTTTTTTTTTTTTTTTCGTGGAATAATCTCACTGCAGGGTAGGTTTCAACATCCTGAGGTCACGCGTGAAACATTCAATTTGTCATTGTCTTATTGTTCGAGTGTTGTGACACAGTGGAAAATATTCGTACTCGCGATCGCGGAGGATTTGGATTCGAACCCCGGCGCGGCCATCTTCATCGTAATCAATCACTGAGATGATCCCACTAATACAGTCTGTTCTTGGTCTCTTCGTACTTTTTGAATCAAACCTTCGAAAAATCACCCCAACGGGTTTGCCTGTTTCCTAAATATGTCATATATCACAAGTGTTTTATATTTCCGTTAAGCTCCTGTCACACTGTCAAATTTTCGCCTTTAACTATATTTGACAATAACTTTTGAAGTGAAAATACGCCCATCAAATTCTTCCTTCCAACAAATTTTATCAAATAATCTTGAATATGTTTAAAAATGAGTCACACTGTCGAGTTTTTTTTATTGCGATAATCTACTGTAAGTTATTATTAAAACATTATTTTCACAATGAGATATGGCTTTTGTTTTTCCACGCAGTCCATTACAGGAAGAAATGTAAGGAATGTTGTATTTTATCTTCGACTCCTTACTAAATTCAAATTTTATTTTCCAGAGATGTTTCCTGCACAATGAAATTATTGCCTCTGAATTCGCAATGTTGTGTGCAATATTCAATTAAAATAGCATTTATGCCCAGACAGCTTCTACGTAAAATAATTTACTTCATAACCTACTTCGTTTCCAGCAATTGTTCATTGTTTTAAAGTTTATTTACGACCATTTTTGTGGTGCATGATTCTTATTGGCTGAGACCATCAAACATCAAAGAAATTCTAGAACTGGTCCAATCGTCAATTGTTTGATGGAAACTGAAACCGCCCAACCTTCTCAGACAAATATGGCGGCTTTTGCGACGTTTCAATGACGTCATAACAGTCCAACTTTAGTTGAACAATTTGACAGTGTGTCAGGGGCTTTAACACAAAAGTGTCCTATTTTTTATTAAATAAATTTTACTTATATTTTATCGATGAATTATATTATTTCATTCATAAATAATATGAATAAAACAATGGGAAAATAGCGTGTTTGTAATGCCTAGTAAGAGCAGCGCCCTTGCGTTCCGGCGCTGCTCCATATTCATCTCGCTTCACCCTCATCGGCTCTCAAGGCCTCGATGCTAAGAGTCACCCACATTTCTCCAGTAGTTTGATACACACACTGAGATCAAAGAGAACGCAACACCATCTCGTGTATGCCTAGTTCCTCTTTGACAATTTTTTTATCAGTACGAGATGATAGTTGATACTAGTAGTTCTTTCAGAAAAATATCACTTCGAACTCGTTTCCACAGAGATTGTTTTAGTTATGATAATCTTGTTTTGGAGACACGATAATAATTTTAAAAAAATTTTTGTGTTTAGCTGTTGACAGAGGGTGTCTAGCTAACCTACACCGCAAAAAAAAAATATATATATATATTCTTACTAACAATAATTTGGAGGCTAGTTACCAAGATTGTTTAGCTCTGCATGTAAAATAGAGCAAATCATTCTACACAATACTGTGGAATGTGTGAAGCTAAAGTTGAATGATAACAGGCAAGTATAGGCGATTCACGGCAATGTGAGCACCTTTTAAGGGCCTGCTATATTTTTCCTTTTAACCAGTTTCGATAATCCTGCCACTTTGTTATATACACATTGCTATGTGACTAACAAACGCTGTGTATATATTTCACCACTCCCAAAAGTTAACATCTGAGGCTAAAATAATACATATTTATTAGTGTTAATACATGTTGCAGAGACCTTCAAAATCGCTCGCTTTACCGCCAATTCCCTATACCAGTTTCACCACGCGAAATACTGATAGTTTATCTAGATTAACTGACAAATAATCTCGATTATCTGAATTTTATGTTTCAACACGCACATAAATATCGATTTTCTTTTAATATCTAGATAAAATATTAAGCCGCCGATTTTGGTGGTTTAAGTCACATTATCGAGATTAAACTGCAAAGCATTAACAGATACACTGTGAAGGTGCTGTAAAGGCAAAGTTATTTCATCGAGAATAAAGAGTGATTACGAGGATTTTATTTTTTGTTGTCCGCGATGTTAACATGAAAGAATAAATTATTTTTGAACTTTATGATGAAGAGGTTAAAGTACGCTTTCGCCTTACGTCAAACACACGAGTGTCTAAGTAAAACACACGATTGTCAAACAGACTATATTTATTTATTATTTTTCTTTACTAAAAATATTCTGCATTAAAATTAGGTATAAATGTAAAATAAACAAGTTACTTTAGTAGACCAAATTCAAATTAAGAATGTGACTATCACAAGTAGTGTTTCAAATTGAAGAGGTTATTCGAATATACTCAAAAAAACAGATGTGAGCTAAACCACAACAGATAACACACTAGTTACATAGTTCTGTTTTTAGTTTTAGGATCTACAAAGTCAAGAACTCTGTTTGACGCTTCTCCTGTTTAGTTCTTTCTTGTTCCTGTTGTAACTTTAGTTGACGAATCTCTTCCATTGCCTCGTTTTCTTCCATTGCGAACTTTTTTTGCTAACTCAATTCACCCCATGTTTGCTCTATGCCGGGCATTTACTTCAGCTTTCTTGTTTGAGTGCATTGCTGGTCGTCGTTTACGAGTCCAGGAAGATGTTTGCCATACGGTTTCTCAGATGACTGGCAGACACTTTCCTCCCACCATCGGACCCAGTCGAGCCATAGTAATCTGAGGCATTTGCAGGGTTTCTCATCTGAGCTGTGTTTGTGACAACTGAGTCTCTACTGGAATGCCATTCCGCTGGCTTTACTGGTGGCAATATACAGTGATCGTGAGTGGCTGTTTGGAGGGCAGAACACGCTAGATCCCTTAGCATGAACCTCTTCGTCTACACATGCTTTTCACGAATGTGTTTTTTTTTTTTAGGCTGTCGCACACCGCCTTCAAGTTGTCTGCTGTCCTGTATGCACAATTGAAACTATTCACAATCGTTTGCCACTGTTTCGCTTCATTTTGTTGTGTCACAGCATCCGTTCGTTTATTTTCAATGATATTGAAATGTTCTGTTACTAACTCTAACAAAATGTGTTTTCATGGATGAGAAATTTCTGCTTCGCTGCTTCCTTACGACCAAAATACCTTCACGACTTGCCATAATTTTCTCAAAATGATTTCTCCATAGAAGCTCAAGGAAAAATGTCTCTAATGTTTACCAAGAGAAAATCTCGATTAAGTCAGAAAATCGAGATAATTTTAACGAGACATTCCTTACGGCGATTAATTAAAATTGATAAAATTATCTCGATACTCCGAAAAGTTAATCTTCGTTGGTGGAACCGGCCCTTAAAGGGTTAATTATAAATATGGGCGCATCCAAACCGTTTTTTTTTTTTTGTGTTTCATTGAACAGTGTGCTGGAGAGGTACAGTGTTTCACCTGTGTTACAAAAATAAAATTTTGGGAAATAATAATAATAAAAAAAAAAAAAAAAAACTTTGTAAGACGTACATATTGTGTGTGTGTGTGTGTGTGTGTGTGTGTGTGTGTGTGTGTGTGCGGAGTGCATACGCAGCCTGTCCATGAATCCCGCGGCACGTAGCCGGCTGACATGTCGGTCGAGATAGGAGTGACCCACTAGCACAGTGCATGTGGGCGCCAATGCCGCAACGCCCCTTTGTTACGTCAGCCCGTCCGCCTGGGTACTGCGTCGCGAGATCTGCGCCCGCTCGCTTTCTTTCGTAACGTTCCTGTGGAACTATCATAGAGAGAACGCAGGATGGGGCGCGATTACACCGACACTTTATTTTTTTTTTTTTGGGAAGGACAAGGGGGCGATTTCTAATGCAAAATCAAGTAGAAAAATATCGGAAACGGTAATTAAATTAAGTTCAGGGGCATAGCCAGGGATTTACTTCGGGAATAGGGGGGGGATTTAAAATTTATATTTTTGGAATAAATATGAATGCCATGTAATAAAAAATTATGAGTTAAAAAAATTATTTACTACCAATGGGTTTATATACAGGAATGGAACTACAACATGCTATAAACACCCCTAATGTTCAAGAGGGAGGGATCACACATTTCTTATATGCCTATTAAAAAAATATATAAGTTGTAATTATTTTTATTGTTGTTTGTCGAATATTTTATTTTCATTTCGGGAGAGGGAGGGGGGGGAGGTGTCCCAATATCCCCACGCTGGCCACGCCCTTAATTAAGTTATACTTCTCTCCGAGCATTGCTTTGTGTTATTGGTATCTAAAAACTTAAAGAGCAGCCCACTTAGCGGTGGAAATGTGTTGCATCGTGTTTGGAAAAAATATTTTTTTTTTTTGAAGAAATCACCAAACGTTTCCCCGATAGGTTTTGCATACGAAAAAGAAAACTCACATTCCAGACGACGACGTAATGTTACTTCCAGAACATCGCGCACTTTGGAAACAGTATTTTGACGCCCTTCGACGTAGCTGAAAACTGCTTTTCTTCAGACTGACACATTTCAAAGTATACGAACCGGATACACTCGAAAATACGATAGAGGCGTACATTGGGCTTTAGTACAGAGTCGCGTACGATAAAGTTTTGGAGTTGCCGCATAGTCGCGTTTAGACGAGTCGTCGACGGGAAGACTGCGCGTCAGTTGAGCGCCTGGCGCGTAGAGGCGATACCTCTGCGCATACACCTGTCGACGTCACCCGTAGCGTTTCATCGATTTCTGCCTCACTCACACAAACATATATGTCACCAAGCGATCACCTTAACATAGGCAATTCGCGGTAAACGGAACACTTTTGAAAGCGCTCTCATTTGGAATAATAGCTAAAAAAATATATTTTATTTTGCCTTATGCATTAACTTCCGAGTGCCGTGGGATATGCACACTGCGTTTATTACTTACGTGGCAACGTATATTAAAAAATGCGGCGAAAGGATAGAATATGGCTGAAACGCAAAAGTAACCGCGGCTTCAAAAGTGCTCACTTTACCGTGAACAGCCTATACCTAACCTACCCCCTAACGAAAATAACAGGGGTGGCACTCCCCTTATTGCAGGCAACCATTTAAAAGTCGGACATTACGAGCGTTTGATGCTGGTTTCTTAAACAGTACGACTTATTAAACAAAAACAGTCCTCTTGTTGCAACTGCCCAGGACCCACCGTTTTCGTGTAAAACGCACACATAGCTTTGGCTGCATAGATGCAGTGCCAAGCACAAAAGCGATACTACATACATGAGTTTATGGTATGCTGCTGTGCCGACTACATAGATGATGTTGATAATGATGGACATTTTCAACACTTAAAGTAAATAACATGTACCATAAATTACTAAGATTACGGTACTGAAGCTACACGTTTGTTTCCGGCGACAGTCAGTTATGTGATCCTCTGCAGGAAGTTATGGTACTGCCTACGTGCTAGGCACAGATCATACTGTTCGAGAAACCCGCATCAAACGTTCATCCTGACGATAAAAATGTTTTCTACTAAAGATCGGTGGCCGTCCGTGTTATTTTAACTACGCGGGAAGATGTAAATTAGAATTTGCTCTTCAGTTGATGTTCCTGGTAACATTAAACAATGTTCGGAGAATCTTGGTTTTCAAGGGCCAGTAGTCAAATGAAGACTGCAAATGTTCACATAGGATATTGAAGTCTAGCCTCGGCGTTAACCTTTTTGAGGAGCATGCGCGTATATACACGTGGCCACGTTTATATGGAAATTCCTTTGCTCTTGAAGACAAAACGCAAACTTTTATATTTTTACTGTCTCGCTGTACTTTACCGGAATCTAAGTAATAAATTACAAGTAGTCAACATTTCAGTTTCGTAACATTAAAACTGCTCTTTTTAAACATTTCTCCAATGTACACGATGGATTGTACCAAGTGTTTCATCTGTCGCGACACGTTGATCGTACACAGACAAGGCGCGACTTCATTGGCCTACGGCCAGCAAGTAATAAACTTTGCAGATTATAGTAAGAGTGTCCGGTGTAGCTAGGACCAATAGGAAGATGGTAAGTCGAACTACAGTGACCAACACAATTGATATTGCTGTAGTGGTGAATATATGCAGCTCACTTCAACCTTGTATTCAGTGGCAGTAAATTTGTGCCATCCTCAAAGGGTTAATCTTTTCACGAGAAAAAGGTGGCCCTTCCAGTCTTCCATGTCGAAACTTTGAAACGCTTTCCCTTCTACACAACTGTCAAACCTATAGGCTGCATTCCTTTCTTTCGCTGTCAGTATGTGAGATTACTGACGAGTTTTCCTTTATTTATTAATATTACTGGCGATGGCGAGTCGGAGGCTACATACACTGCCGGGTGTCAGCATTAGCAGACGACAGAAAATGGGGCTGGTGAATGATACCGTTATTGCCTGTAACCAATAAACTCCAACAATGTTGTCATTTGCAGAGGATGTGAAGAGAGTAAGGATGGGCTGGTATTAAATTATTTTCACCTGAATTAAGCACACATCCATTGCCAATGACATGACAACAAACTCATAAGATAGAGCGGACGCCAATAATTCCTACTGCTAGCGCTGATTATAAGTATTCCTCGACTGAGATCTCAGTGATTGGCTGTTGCCATTCCAAACATATACTAAAGATGAGGTAGACCGATCTCGCTGGCTGCGCACGACCAATCTCTTTGTCCCAACATTGAATTGCTTTTATGTCAACACGACTTGTAAAAGCGGCGTGGATTATATTTGAGGTTAAAACACTGTTTAGTAAACAAGTGCTATGGGATGTTTATATACTTCCTATAACCGATTCATAATACCGTTTGATTAAATTAAAATTGTTAAAAGTATTTTATTAGTATAATGGTGCTATTAATTAAAAAATTAGAATATCAACAAACGCTATCATCACCATTGACCGTGAATTTAGTAGTTGTGTTTCTTTGGGTTTGGTCAATGTTGGGTTCATGCGCAGGAGACGAATAAGCGTTATACCTCATCTTTAGTACAGTATTGTTCCGAAAGGGTTTCCTGCTGATCAGTCATCTAAGCGCTGTCAGTATAAAAAATGAACGTAGCCATAGACTAGACATGAAATAGACTTATTTCCATATTCTGCAAAATAGATAACTAGATAAAACATTCACATAACTTAATTCCATTAGATTTTCATTATGATTTAGTCAAAAGAAGTTTGCTAGCATATAGAAGTACTTATTTAACGATTGATTGTTTTAACTTTAGTGGAAGTCACATAGTTTTTTTTTCTTGTAGAAAGAAAAGCAGGTTAGTGTTGGGACACTGATATAGTCACTGCGCAGCTGGAATGACCACTCTACTATGCAGTCCCTCAATCATCAAAACCAGTGTCTTAGTCACAGGTTAGTATACTCGAAATACTTGCTTTTCCAGTACACTAATACTGACGAAATTCAAAGCAACTACGATGTAATCAAGTTAACCGAAATGGAAAATTTTTCGTAAAAGCGCAGGTGTTCTGTAAAACCCAATGTAAACTTATCGAATGTAATAGTTTTAACACGTGACTTTGACAGTGCTTATGGCACTTCTTGAGCTAATGCTGGGCACATGCGTAGAAGATGAAGATCCGATCTACTTCATCTTAAGTCTACTGCGGACTATCTACCGGCACCACGCACCGTGTATTTTTTGGCGACCAATCTGGTATTAAGCAACAGCAAACACTTTCTAGACGTTTCCCTTATCGTTGACATCTTAAACACTGCAGCTTAGTATTCGGAATTTATTTCCCGATTCAGTAAGATAGTATATGAAAGCTGTTTATGCCCAGCTCTAAACGACTCACATGACATTTTAAAAGTCACACAAAATCGCACAGCATGGCACTCACAATAACTACACGAAAAGAAACAGCTACAAATCTAAAGAAATAATACTTACACAGAAAGGGTAGAAACCTGAATTTAATTAACTTGCGAATTTAAATGTCAATGAAATATTTAAAAATTGTTTGACGCAGCTCTAGAATTCTACAGACTTACAACAGTCAATTTTTTAATTTGGCAGCAGTAGCTCTTTAAATAAATAATTAATTACTGTGGGTTCTCTTTGCTCTTAACTGCATTTACAACATTCAGTAATTCGGTAAAGCATAAAGATTCCTTCTCCAAAGGATTTGTGGGCAAAATATTTTGGAAGTGGTTGGAAAGTAAGTAATGGAAATGTTAACTCTCTAATTAAAAAATTGATCAAAATTAAAATATCACTCTCCGGCCACTTTTCTGTCGTAGAAAATCATCTGCCGTAAAACTGAAGAAAACGTAGAAATCTCGCCAAAATTCTCTTGCAAAAAAAGTTGGAACTTGCAAGTTTGATGCTGGACAATTTTCTTTGCTTCTGGTATGTTCCCTATTCTAGGCTAGCGGGTGTCTGCGATGAACAAAGTTCAAAGTACATGCCTTGCAAAGGTCGCGAATACTGCGAAGTAAAATGATCGTGAAAGAAAAATCCATCCAGGCCCTCTACTACTTAAAAATAATACAGCCCCATATATTACACACAACGACGATATAGCTAACACGATATGACTATACATGTCTTTTAATAGTCTGGGCTCTTCTCAGGAACACACTAGAATAAACACAATTGCAAAATATTAGAAAACAATAAATAACCATTAAGTGACATTCAAATTACTTACACGTGAAAAATAACGAACTATGAGCATGTGTGAATGTCATTATATATATATATATATATATATATATATATATATATATATATATATATACACACACACATCATTCAGATTAGATCTCTTGTAAACATATCACAAGTTAAAATAACCTGTTTTTCAAACATAGAATAAATTTTGAAATGGAATCCATATGTTAAACGGTGATTATTCGAAAAGAAATTCATTTATCAACACATCTAAAAAAGAAAACTTTTAATATACGCCCATTCGCTCGGGAGGTCGCTGCAGCACTGACTTTAATATAGAACTTATGTCAACTTATAAGCTGTGTTGAGAGCAAACATAACCTATGTCGGCCTATATTTGATTATAGACTGAGGTGAAAAACTCGTAAAAGAACGAAAATACAAACCGAATGTTTCCAAATAAATTAAACGGTTGACGAACACAAGTACATGACAATCACTAAACGAATTACGGAACCCAGTTATCCTGTTTTTTAAATACATGAAATTGCACCAAGAGCTCCCCCAAAATACATCCATCCGCCTGGGAAGCTGGAGAATGAATGAGTGGAGGGTATGACGTGACCGGCTTATAAGCTGATATATACGTGGAGCGTGGCTGAGTTGAAATTTACAACAAAATCTCTGAATACACTATTCGTACTACAACAGACAACAAATGATAAAAAAAAAAAAAAAAAAAAAAAAAAAAAAAAAAAACACACTGATTTTTAACGAAAGTTTTACTATTATAAGAAGAATAAACTTTTAACACAGATTTTTTCCGTCGAAGCGCAAAGCGATACTGATGGCTTAATCCCGCAACACTTTATAGAAATTTATTATATATTATTTTTAATTATTTAAAATAACGGACGTACTACAAATTTTTCCGTTATGTCTGTGAAATTCACGCCACTAGTTAGCGAAGCGATAGTTGAAAATGCTACCAAGTTTCGTCTACCGAACTCAGAAACGGAGTTTACACGATAAACGCACTACATAGGTAAAAAAGTTATATAAAATTTAAAATATTAAAACAAGAATTGGGGCTAGCACTCAGGCGTATGATATATCTACACTCTCCGAAGCCCACTGACCAAGACAAGTGTTTGCGAAGAACTAAGATGGCGCAGGACAGCTAAAACTGTTCCCATCGGTGCTGCCTGCAGCTGCCCCTCTCCCCCCACCCTTGTCCAGACCGCTTCATTGTGCAAAAAGAGTCTATCTGCCCACGGTCCTCTTAAGGTCACGCAACAACACCCCAGAATGCATTTATGAAGGAATGCCCCTTCTAATGCTGCACTTCGCAAAACCTGCCCATGGGCCCTTCAAGATCAGAACGTGCTTTCGGGTGACTGCCCTGTTCATGGAGGGCACTGCACAATCCCCGCTATCGATCCGAGGCCACGAACACCCTTCCTCCCTTTGCCCCCAGTGCAGATATAACCTCCTTTGTCCAACAACTTTGGGGACTCTCCACCTGCCACTCAACCCTTAAAACATCAAGTTGGACTCTTCCAAACCGTTTATTTGTTTGCAAAAACTACGTTATACCCATGAATTGTGGACTCTTCCGAAAATATGCCCTGTCTGGTTCTGTAAGAGGAGTACTTATTCGACCCGTGTGCTCCTTCCCCTGACTCGCCATACCTGGAGCTGGTTAACAGCGTTCAAACCTTTGTGCCAGGGGATATTTGAAAAATTCTCGCATTTCGAGTCTCAAGTTTTTGGAACATTTATTTCCATTGAATAGATATTTAATAAATTTTGCAGAAAAAATTATTCCCTTAATACTAATAACAAGCTTGAAAATAATAGCAGTAGATACGTAACTGTATTTATGGAAATGCAATTTATTGTTTCCGAATAACTTTCGCTATCACGATAAATGATTTTTACACCTCTTCTACCAAATCCCGCATAGCGAAGTGGAAACTTTTATAAATGTTTGATAAAATTTTCCGAAAAGTAATTTAATTTCTTTCATTGTTATTATTACCGAATGTAATGCTACGAAGGAATATAAGTTATAAGATTTCTTTTCTAACACTGGACCCAAGATTGCGTGAATGGTTGTTTAAACCAATTCGGAATGTTTAAGGGAAATTAAATGAAAGTCTTACTATGAACACACAATGATCACCGACATAGGTTTTCTCATATCTCACTCGTTCTTCTAACACAGGATCAATATTCCCTTTCCTTTGTAATAGTCAGCGGTTATTGAAAACTTTATATTCTCCCTGCATAGAATTATTTTTTAGAAAAAATTTAAGTTAAGAAATATATAAGTTAGGAATATTTTTAAAGAAATGTATAATTAAAAGTATTTAACCACACTGGATTATCGCTTAAACGTTTATCCAACAAAACGATAGTCCAATCAACAAGCCAATTGATTACAGAATAAATACTACATCCATCACCTATCCAGAGGTTTAGTAAATAAATAAGACATCAAATATGTTTTAAAATCTTTTATTTACTATCATAATTTTACAATAATTGTACTACAATCTTTTAATATATTTATTCTCAACCCGGGAGTCGTATGCTTTTGAGAAACCCCTCCATCAAACCAAGGAAATATATTTTTTCCTTTTAATGATTTTATCAATCAAATATTCATTTGGAGAACTAACTTTTTTCAGTTCATGCTAGTAAAATCTGCCTTTTATGGGCTCTCTGTCATAAGTTTCTATGTAATACACTCTGGGATGTGTTTGCCTAGTTGAAAAAAAATTTTAATACTTCATAAGACAATTAACCATAAATTTTTTCTCAAAGATTCCTTTCTGTTTCGAGATACCTATATATTAGCGAACTTTGAACTTTTGCTTCCTCTTGTCGATGACTTTAACATTATTATACATAGTTTTCATTAAACTATTATCCTTAACTTCTTTGGGTGCCATCTTAATTGTTATATGATATCTAAAATTATAAAATTCAACTATTTCATGCAAAATGTCAACCTTTTGTAAGTCCCTTTCGATGTGAAATGTTTATATATTAACTGCTTAATCGATTTATTATATCATTCCGCAGTACTGGCTCTAAGTTCCGAATATGTTGTGTAGTGATTAATACCATAATCTGTCATTAGTTTCTGGAACAGCAGAGAAAAAAATTCGGATCCTCTGTCGTTTGCAGCGAATTTGTCTTTCTCTCTCTCCAAACTATCTTCATTGGATTGGTAACATGTTTCCTAGATTTGTTTTTCAAAGGTATACCCCAACCATATTTCGAATAAATGTCTACTATGGTTAAATATACTTGTATCCTTTATTGTATTTCGAAAGCAATGTCATTTCACGCAAATCTGCTTGAAAAAGATCATTTAGTCCTTTAGTAATAACTCTTCTTCTGGGATATCGTATCCTTGCAGGGGCACGAAGCTCTTCAGAAATATTACTAAACTTCATGGTTAATATAAATGTCTTCTTTCAGTTCTTCAATAATAGAAACAATTCCATTCGTATGTGAATTATTACCAGATTCTCTCGAAGCTATGATAAGATTTTATCTATCAACCAATTAATTGGAATTGTTCCAATATACAGGTGAAAACCGGTTGTCATTTTCATATTTATACATTCCACTTCCGACTATATCTCCTAATAAATGCAGTTTCGGATGGCTTTCATCTCCTAAATGGTTATTCTGCATTCGTACGACGAACAAGTCCATGATATTTCTGCAAATCTGTGCCGGAATATTCATTTGGAATGTTTTTAAAGAATAATTCAAACAATCCTTGACTCACATCAGTTACATAATCACCTATTTAATTTTATTGTCAGGAAAAAACTTAATTACCAAATCTCCAAGGAACCAGACGATATTTCGATAAACACCAAATGTCATATCGAGCAGAGGTGAAGAAAGTTGTAAAGATAAATAACATTTGGTAAATGAGAAAGAGTTTGCCTGTTCTTTGTTAAAGCTTCTTCTTCCAATTTAATTTTCAAAGCTGTTTCATTAGGCAAATTCAACACAGAATGCAATATATTCATTCTACTCATAACAGGTTTAAATGTTACTTTGTTTAAAACATCCTGGTCCATACGATCTTGTTTAGCTTGTAAATATTTCTCCTTCATAGCAGATATAACACTATGTAATTCTGAAGCAGAGGCACGCATGTTTTGACTATATTGCATTAAATTCAATCTATTTGTATATTAAATAAGTCGCTAGTGGTTTAACTGTTACAGTAGGTCGAATAGTTTGGGCTTTTACAATATTATCGATTTTACTTAAAACAGTATGTAATTTAGCCATAGTCTTAAATCCCAAATCATTAATAAAATAATTTATTTGTGTTTCCAAATCATTATCTTGTTTTCTCAAATCTGTTTACATAACTAAACCAAAATTCTTATTAATGAATTCATGGTTTATATATTGTGTTATTTGTTCCATTAATGTTCCAAGTTGTTTTGTAATAGTAGCCCTTACCACTTCATTAATTACAACACTTAAATTTTCTTGGATTTCTGTAAGTTGTGTTGTAATAACTATGTTTGTCATATTATTAAAGTCTTTACTAAATCCATTTAAACATTCTTCTATTCTAAATTCATTACTCTGCAAATAATTACTAATATTGGTTAAAATTTTTGCAATTACACTTGTGTTTTTATGAACATTGTCATTCAAATTCACTAATTTTATTAATTTCTCTTGAATATCATTTTATTACGATTTAAATATGTTTAGTGTAACAGTGTTTAAGTCATCCATGTAACGTTTATTTACCGCATCACTATCTTTCACAGCCAAACCAGAGACATTGGAATTACTTCCACGACAAAGAACTATCTCTCGGTAACTGTAAACAATCTTTATACAGGGCTTATGGCTGGGTGGAACAATGCTAATAATTTTACACTACAAATACACCCAGGTAGAAAATACGAAGTTGTTATACCGTTAAGTATGGTTTAGGGCTTTGCTGAGGACTATAAACATGTAATATTAAATTCTAAACAAGAATTAGTTATTCTATTCGGCAAAACACATTCGAATGCCCTATATGATATGGCTAATAATGAGGAAGGTGTAAAGTTTGAATTACACGCTGTTGAATGGCTAATGCCACATATTACAATTAACACTCGTGAATGTGTAAAGATTTTAAAATATATCGAAATTGGGAAGAATTTAGATATTGCATTCTGATAGTGGGCTTTGAAGACATTTCCAATGCTACCGACATCACAAGAAGTCATTAGGAATGTGAAAGCAAGTTTTTAATCTGAGAAACCATGATTTGTTATTTGTTTTAAAACAAACCAACAAAACAATTTAAAAGCTGATAGATCAGTATTCGATAATTGTGATATGAATAATATTAAAACATTCAAGCTTACCCCTATATGGATTTAAATTTTAACTTTGAAAATGGGGAATGCCTTATTTGCTACTATATGTACTCAAAGTTTCAGGAAATGAATTATAACAAAATCAACTCACCGATCCTAGAACCCAATAATTTAAAACCAGAGGAATGTTATTTGTATTTGATGTAAGCAAACGAGACGACACAAATACCAATGGAGTAATTGATTCACAAATTGAGATTATTGCAAATATACCAATTCCGGCAAATACACAAGCTTATGCTCTGATAATTCGTGATAGATTAGTGAGTTACAGTGTAAGAGATAAACTGGCGAAGATAATGAATTGAGTCAGTAAGCAACGAACCATGGCTATGACGAGATGTTTTGCAATTTGAAGGGATTTCAATTGCCTGATACATTTACAATAAAAAAATTAGATATTACTGATATGAAAGAAAATACAACTGTATTCAGCTTTAAAGCAATGTTTGACAGGAAATATCCAACTTCCAAATATAAGAAAACTAATAGATGGGTTACTAGCAATCACATTGGTTAAAAATAGGAGAGAGGATCTATGGAGTATGAGAATATTGAAGATATTTGCAAACATGAACTAAGTAATTGTGAAATATGCGTAGGTGGAGTCGACCTAAAGCACATTTTAGAAAGTGTGTATAACAGGAATACCTATTCGAAATAATTCAATTGCTCATAATTCAAACAATTACATAAAACACACAGACCTAATTCAACATCCTTCTCTGCAGAGGAAAACTCCAAATTAATGCCAACTGACTGGGGTGAAATTAATGTCTGACTGGGGCGAAATAGATTATGATGATTCTCCTCTTGAATCACATGTTGGTATTATTCGAATGATATCGCATTATTTGGGATGAGTGAAATTTAGCATAAAAAGTATTTGTATGTATGTAATCCAATATTTCATTCAAATGGATCAACAATACAATGAAATGACATGCTCTTGCATATAGAAATCGAAGTGTAAATTGAATATTAGCAAGTTGGAGTAAACTATTTCGAGTGTGTTTCATAAAGCAGTACTTTTAGCAACTTTTTTTTAACAGTATGTATATATTTTTTAAAATAATTGTTTAATTTATTTTGTATCATTATGAAGTTACTTCTGTATGTTTTGGAGCAGTCTGTACATACTTTTGTATTATATATGTATATATATATGCTAATTTTTGAAACAGTGTGTATTTGCATATATTTTGTCAATAAATTTATCTTGTGAAATGAATTCCATTTGTACATTTATTTAACCTATCATTATTAGAAGTCTACTTGATTTTCAAATAAATGAAAAATATTAGCCTTGTTTAATAAAAAATAACATAAGTAATGTTGTTGTAAAGAAAAAGGAAGAGGAAAAAATTTGTTTCAACAGAGAGATTATAAAAAAAAAATTATTACTTTTTTAATATGTTACATTAACACATACAAGTATTGTAATGAAAAAGTAAGAGTAAAAATGTGAAAGCGAGCACTCTAACCACGTTTGCATAAGTAAGTATATAATATACCATATCGGGTAAATTAAAGTTAATATAAGTAAGTTTCTGGGTTAGAATACTGGCTAGGTCATGTATGATAATAGTTAGTTTATAAACATACAAGGAATAATGAACGAATCACATGATTAATAAAAATATATATTATAATTGTTAGTAATTCGTTCATCCATGTCAAAAAGTTAGATGTTTTAGCTTAAATGAATAGCGTGGAATATTTCCAATGAAACATTATTATCTAATAAATTTATATTCGCTTCGAAATCTTAGACTTATCGTATTTGCTAATATCTCAAGATGTGAAAAAACCATTACATTTAGAGATCTATGGTCTTAGGAGTGTGACCACTGCTTCTCCAGAGTCATAAACCTTCAAAGTTAAATTACAACATTTTTCCAATACTACCAATTACAAAACCAAGATCTCAGAGGGAGCCAGCCTGACTCCAACAATGCCGTTAAAATGGCTGCCCCAATTGGGGATATTATCTCATCGCAGTAATTTCCTACTTTGCCACATTTTGACCCCATTATTATTATAGTGAAAAATTAACCCCCAGCCATGTATAAAATGGGCCAGACAGTGGAGCGGTGCTCTCCCAAGGTCAAGGAAGCATGAACTATGATTCCGAAACAAAAATTTAACTATTGAAAACTAACATGACTGAAACAAAATGGTGATGACCTAGGGGAGGCTGATATGGACGACCAATCCACATCAGTGCCAGGATATCACTGAAAATGGCTATGCAGGAAGATGCCTACCAAACCTGGCATTTCTGAATGATGTGATAAAATAATCTGCAATATAAAACATGATGATAGATGTATTGGAATGTACATGTGCACCTTTCTGACACTTTAAATATTAACAAAACACACACTGTACTCTAACAATTAAATTGGCCACAAAAACACACACATTTTACACTTGATAACTCTGAAGCATGTGTACTGACTCTGTTAACATGTGGCACTGCATGACGCTAATGCTCTCCTGTGCTGATGCGTAGACTGTTGTGCTGGTCGAAGACTTGGTGAACGGGTTAGCGCTGAGCTGCACATGCCAACTTGCTGTTTTAGAATTTCCCAACAGCCAATTAACATAGGTATCTGTTGATGGCGTGGTGGTGTCTGGACTATTGGGTGGATTGTAGGGTTATGTGGATTGGAATGTTGAAGTGAAGATTCCTTGGATAGGCGCCAGTTCACAATGTGGTGAACACAAGACTGCAGGCGTGGTCGTACAGTCGACGACCGTCGTGGCTTACCACCAATGTTCCGCCATCTGTGGAAACTGATTCCACTCGGCTGCTGAAGATCTGATATAGCCAAAATTCCATCCTGCCAAGACTAGTAGGGGCTATAGGCCTCCCCTAAAATGCCACTCACTCCTGAGGGATTCTTCTGGCCATTCCACGCATTTGTTTCGTTCATGAAAAATACTAGTTATGTAGGACGAGAAGAATCCCAAGAAAGAAAAGCTGGAGAATACTGTTCATACACACATTTTATTCAATGAACCCTCATATGTGGTACTTACAATACAAGTTCTCTGTCATGCAGGAGAGCGCGAACACTGAATAAAAATGTGTGAAGTCTGGATGATAATTACAGTAGAATTATGGTCCGGCCATGAATAAAACAGCCTGGACTGTGGTGTAGATCTCTCCCTGGGTTTATGCAAATATAATTACTGTTACCAATGAAAAATATTATTATTTATTCTAATGATTGGTGAACAAAATGATGAAGGCTAATAAACTAATAAACACTGAATTACATAAACACTTTCAAAAGAATATAATAAAATACATTACATTAAATACAACCAATTTTTGACCAATTGGCTTTGTTATCCTAGCTTTCCTACAATCCTTAATTCTTAACCTAGAATATAATTGTTTTTGTTGAGCGTATATAGCTCTTACGTTGCATGCACTGTCTCACATTTATTAGTGTATGCAATTGATTAACGTCTCTAGGGTGACACTATATCATTTTCCCATAAAAAAAAAAACTTAAAATGTGATTTAGCAATATCATAATGTTGTATTTTAAACAGACATGTCCGTTGCGGGGCAGTCATGGTTGGCTTCTAGCCCTTGACCTGATTGGCCAGTGAGGTTAAGTTTTGATTCACTACAAATATTCCTAAATAACAAATGCATTATGTACATAAATTCCCTCTGATAGGATATAAAATATGACATTACGTGTGGCACTGCACACTGGTGTGATTGTTGTAGGCAAATTGTTTGTGATAAATTTTGTTTACAAACGTGAATGTCATCACACTATAACATAACACATAATGCTCTTATTTACTATCATTGTACACTTCCTGGGGCATGATGCACTTTAGTGCAGAAAACGGAACATAAATAAATACGTGGTCACATGATAACTCTTAAAATCATTACTAATACTAAAATAATTAAATTACTTGTAACCCATTTGAGTATTTTTTTGTGTGGTGAGTACCTCTCTATTACATAAAATCACAACTGTCCAAACATAAAAAGTAATTACCATCTTATTTAATAATATTATTTGTGTACTATGTGTATACAACTCTTACCTTGTGGTATATACCGTAGTAGAAAATACTCAAAAACATATTTAATATTAATTACCCTTCAAAAAAATACATTACAATAAAAACACAACATAATCAGATCACAAAATAAAACAAATACACCAGCGTGGTCGCTGCGGCGCACATGTGAAATATGATGTCAACACACTATTTTAAAAAGGTTATTCTTGAAAACACACTATATTATATGAACACTGCACTGCTCTCATTCAAGTAGTGAGGCAGTGAACACTCTGAGAAGGGATGATGTACGTGGTACACGTCATTATCACGTAGCTTTCGTCGGGGCATTGAGAATACTGAAAATAATTTAATATTAAATTCCGTCGAGCTCTGACATCATATCCGTCTGTCGTATCATGTTCGTCGGGTTATTGTGACTCCAGCTTTAGACCTGTGGCTTCGAGCTGTGGCACACATAAAGAAAACTGACGAAAAACACTGGACAAATATTGGAAACACTTAAATCCACCTTTTGTTGTGTAAAGTGCTCTCCTTGGGAGAGCTAAAATCCCATCGGAATAAATACGTGTGTGAACTAAACGGTACGTAATTTATTTTCTATCGCCATGTGCATGACAGGGGATGGGCCTTCACAATACCCGCTCAACCAAGTCTTACATCATTAATTTATTTTTCAAGCACCAGTTTAAGCATTGTTCCATATCTTTTGGGTCTGTGGTTGGCCCTGACAATCCACGTACACGAGAGTTAAATGTGTAGTCAATTTTCCCGCCAAGATAAATAATGATACATAGTCGACCAACCAGCTACCATTTAGCAAATACCTGCAGGATCATTCATCTTGAGTAACAATCAACAGGGCAAAGGTCGCCAGCATCATTGGCGAGAAGATTGGGTACAGGTGAATGGCCTGCAACCTCGAAATCAGCAGAGTAAACAATCATATTGATGTCATATTGACAGCGTCTTGCACCTACCAGGTAACATCATATCATAGACCTCACCTTCACCGACTTCAAAACCATTTCTTCACCATTCCAACACCCCTAGTGGCTTCAATTTGGCAGCCTTTCATGTGGCCAAATCTCCCGCCCAAATTTTTCAAAAATTTCCGAAATTTCCCGTAAGTTTTTCCTGGTTATTGCATTTTACCAGGCTTTTCCTGCCCACACCGGCGAGAGGATGAGAGTAAGCCGTCAGCTTAGGTAGTAGCAACATCGAAATGCTTGTGGGATGCTGCGCAGATGCTTGGAAGCATGCCAACAATCAGACAGTGATCCCATGCCGCAAGCCACACCTTACTACTTGAAGGGAGGAGCAGAGGGAAGCAGCAAGAAGGAGAGGTGATGGGGTGGACAGTACTTTTCGCCCGTCCCCCTTTACTCTCCACCGCCGACAACCGGCTGATCCCTCGCACGTACCATGCATCAGCCGGGCATCAGGTCGATAATCCCTATGCCTGGGACGAGCAGGCCAGTTGCAATGTGAGAGGGGAGGGTGACCCCTTTTCACCAAACCCTGCACATCCACATTGGTACACCCCATCTACAGTGCACATGGCTTTGTTTACGAACAATACATGGTTTGCATGATGACTGACAGTGCGCCAGTGCTGTGGTGTCCAGAATGTTTGCACCCTATCATAAGTAGTGATCAATCAGAGAATGAGAATTATGAATTTTGCCAGTGCCTCATAAGGCCAACCTTGTGAACAACCGCGCCATCTGCAAGACCGTAAAAAACAGTTGCAGTGAAATAAAACAGATCAATCAGAATATTCAAACACAAGTAAAATTTGAGGACCAACAAATTTCATATTATACATTTCCCAGGTACTGTGACTACTTGTTATGTAATGGCCATTGTGCCATTGTACTACAGTGCGTTCAGAGTAACACAAAGTATTACTAGGAATTTCTCAGTGGCATGGAACAAAAATTCATTTGCTTTTTGTGTCAAGCGACATCAACAAATTTCATGTAGGGCGTAAACGGAATGCACACCATATCCGCAGACACCCCACCTGATCAGGTGTTTGACTTGTTAGGACAGTGGGATAATGATGTGGCAGTAAACTTTACTAACAACCTTTCACAAGTTAGAGTGACACGGGATATACAGTGAGACCTCTCGGTTGTACTTTTCTATTTTAACGCAGTGCTTTTAGACTTTTGGCACGGGACAGTAACAATGTGTCAGGTGGAGCCTTGTAAGGCAGAGGAGGGGAGTGGCAGCATTGTAGGGGAGGGATTCAGCGCAAGGCTGAGAAGCCGCACGCTGCCACCATGCACGTGGCTGAAGAAGACAAAACTCAGACACCCGAACCTACCTCAACTCAAGTAGCATGCCCATTCCAGCCACTCATGCCATTTTCCCGCCACTACCACCAATGTTTTCCACACCTGTTTACCCATAAATATTGCCCACATTACCGCAGAATTTCCCACATTTCCCGACCATTCATACACACATGACAAACTGCATGGGAACAATTGCTCCGCAAACAGCATGAGTAGAAAATGCGACATGAAGCGGAATCGCAGAGTCTAACCTACGTCAGCATCCACCAGGGCCGACCACAGCAGACACCATCGAAATTTCAAACTTTGCCCACGTTCACCGGGACACTGACGGAAGATCCGGTGGCATTTTTAGAAGATTGTGTATCCCGCATCACCATGTACGGGGTAAGCCGAGATGAATGGGCCAGCTGTGTCGGAGCGCAACTCCACGGGTATGAGCACTCTTGGTGAACATCGCTCAATCATGATGGATTTCAGTGGTAGGAGTTTCGTCGCTCGTTTCAGTGCAGATTTCCAGGGGTTTTTACCACTCTATATACCCAGAGCAGACTGATTCTGGAAGGTCAACAATTGGGTGAGTCACTTACAGCATTTATCACCCATTAAAAATCATCTCATTAAGCACTTCCATCCACATTTGTCAGAGCGAGAAGTGTTCGATGTAATTGCCCAAATAGCACGTCCTGATTTAAGAGCAGCCCTAGTAGCCTTAATAACTCTGCTTAATTGCACATTAGAAGATTTAATGCATGCTGCAATTATTTTCGAAAGTACGTATGAACCATCACTCCATGATTTAAGTGCAATAAAATGGTGGCACAAGCACAGGGAAGAGCATGTAAACAAACTGCATTAACACATCACGCCTCAACATTTCTCACAACAATCACGTAGCCTTAGTGGACAGTTGCATGGCAAAGTGTATAGTGGACAATCGCATGAAAAGTTGTACAAGCAAGACCAGAAGCGGAGCAGAGCCATGGGGTTAAGTGGTTACAATAGTACGTGGGGAGTACGTGCATATTTTTTCTATCATCATTTGTATTATTCATTTCGCAATTGTGATGGGAGTCATTGTAAATATCGCCTCGCAAGCAAGAAGGGAGTTAGAGAAGTAACAACAACATATCAAAATATAAATATTGCGCAAGTTAACCTCATGTTCATCACATCACTCCAGCAAATACTATTGCGCATTGAGTTGCTTTATCAGTCACGCCACCATACCCACAGTAGCAAGTAAGTGCATGATGTACATAGCAGGTAGGAGGAGAATGTACAAACCATGTTAACAAGTAAGTGCACTTTGTATATAGCAGGCAGGAGGAGAATGTACAGAACATGTTAACAAGCAAGTGCAGGCTGTACATAGCATGAAGGTGGGGAATGTACACATCACATTAGGGAGTAAGTCAGCAGGTAAAGAAGTGCATGTACAAAGCAGGAAGAGGGAGCATATACAAAGTAAGCAAGCGAGTAAGAGGAGTAATATGTACATACAACAGCAAGTGAGTCGGAGGAGGATGTGTATAATCAGCAAACAAGAGGGGAGAAGTATAATGTAGGAGCAAGTAAGCAGGAGGAGCCACATGTATATAGCAAGTAGGACGAGAGAAGGGTGGGTGCATTGGGTGCCGTCGATGACGAAGTCGGTCCCGGTGTGCCGGACCCTACGACTGCGAAAGCCGTGACAAGAAGATGCAAGGGCAAGGGCAGGTGCGAAGTGTGGCAGCACTTCAGAGGGGAGAAACCGCAAAGAACTTACCCATGCGCACCGACACTGGGACACCACCAGAGGTAGCACAGGATGAAAAAGCCATCGACGAGCTCCAGGAGGCAAGGAGCGAGAAAGATAGTGCATCCGCACTTCGAGCAGGAGTAGAGAAGGAGGAAGAGAGTGTGCAGGAGTTGTCCTGCATCATTACACCCCATAGGGAGCCTGTGATGCCACGAACCGAAAGCCTGAGGAGTGAGGCGTAAAGCAGTGATTAACCGCTCACTAAGGGAGCAGAGCAAGAGCAAGGCAAGAGCAAATGAATAAGCAGGATAAGCAGGAGCAGGGCGATAATGCAAGTTAAAATGTATTTGCAGGGGCTGTTAAACCTGGTTACACACGAAAACTGCTAAATCAGCAGGACAGCCGGAGCGAGGAATGAATGAGGGCGTCTGGTGCCTACCGGGTAACATCACATCGTGGACACCAGCCCCAAAACTATTTATACACCATTCCCATACCCTTAGCAGTGTCACACTGTCTGAAGCGAATGACACAAGTAAATTTACACTTCACAAATGGCACTAATATAATTGCATATACTTTTGCACAAAAATAAAATCGTACACTAAGAAGTGATCGCTGCACAAACATGTCAATCACAACTACACACACAATAAAAATAACTAATAATTTCAAAAAAAAAAAAAAAAAAAAAAAGGGCCATGAAACTTGAAAAAGTAAAAAAAAAAAAAAAAAATCCACACATGTGGTACACTCGTAATAACACTAACATGTCAGAGAAATAATAAAAATAAACACTACCTCAATATAATTTAAAAAGGTTATAGTAAAACAAAAATAAGTTATTTGAAATAAACATACCACTCGCTCACATGACATATTCATGCTACACTTTAATGTAAACAATGTTCTCACATACCAGATACTGGCGGCGCAGCGAACGGGTTAGTGTTGACATACACGTTGTCCACATCAAATTTCAGCATATTGTGTTCGTAGACGAAATAGGTTCATAGACTACTGACTAACATTTTTGCTTATATTTTAAATTTTAAAGAATAATACGTTTATACACACTTTAACCAATTCATACAACTATCACTGTGTAAACACGATGTTTTTTTCGCGTGGTATGCTTCCTGAGAGCATGTATTATTTTCACTAGCCGAAAAGTAGCAAAAACAGCAGTTACTCAGCAGGACGGCATGAACGACTAACTGCAGTATATATATATATATATATATATATATATATATATATATATATATATGAATGAAATTTTTTTTAAAAATATTGATAATCATTTTATCTGTGTGTAATTTATGTATATTAAAAATTTTGACCACTCAAGATAACTTACTTCAGGGTAAATTTGTCTTAGTTGTTATTATTTTCCCTGCACATCTTATAGGATATCCAAACATATTCTCTTCGTCTATCTGCACAAAAGCAACTTACAAATTTCAATTGGCACTTTCAAGATCCATTTTTATTTATTTTTTTAAATTTGGCGGCCATTTTATTCCATCTTGTTAGTTTTGATATTTCTGCTGTACCTCGGCGAGTAAGAGCCGAAATAGCTCCTTTTTATAGCACAAATGGCAATTGCTACCACCAACCGAACAGTTTACAAAAAAAGGGCTTCCGGTAACAAGCAGAATTAGCAATAAACTAGCAGAATAGCAAACCAAGCGTCCACACCTAATGGCTTTCTCCCGTGAAGCTAGTTCAGGCACTCTCCCCCATTTTCCCGCTGAAGTTTTTTCACCCGTGAATGACCATGGCATCTCACTTGTTTAATCTGTGATGTTGTTTGTTGTTTGATTTACTGTAATGGCGACTTCCAAGACTACAAATACTTACAACAGACAAAATTGGGAAGATGCAGTTAGTAACGGTTTCCTTTAGCTTTTAATTGACATGCAGTACTTTCATTAGATGATCACAGTTGCAACCATTCCAAAGTAAAATATGCTGCGGAGTTGTAGACTCAATGTTGCAGCTTTCTCCTGTCACTGGCACGGAGAGTTAAAAATTGATACTTGAGGATGTTTAGGATATTGATACGAATTAAAAAGCAAACAGTACATGAAAATCACATATTCCTTATGTACGGAATTCCATGTATGCCTATATAGGGCGCTCAGTTTTAATTTTTACGGTGTTTTCATGTGGAATTGCATTCAGCCTATCCAGAACACAAGCACTGTTGTAAAATTTATCATACTGAAGGGCCATGTTCGTTTATAGAGAGGAGAAAACTTTTTTTTTTACTCTGTGTCTGAGGTCTATATGTAATAGCTTTGAACATATACAAGGTTAGAGGTTATTTGTGATATTGTAATACCTGTTTTAATTAACGTAATAGATAATTTCTCTTATAAAATAAATGTGTTAGTAGATGCACATAATAATTAAACCTACTAATAGGCTAAAATTAACAAAAAGAAAGTGGTTCAAAAGGATGGTGTTTACAGAGACCTTTAAGTGTAGTTTTGCATACGTCAGCATCAAAAGTGCCTCTCTTCACAGAACATTGTAGTTAAGCAAAAATTCCCATGTTAAGTTGGGTTTGCGATGGTGACAATAGAACCAATTAATTTGCACTAGTGCGTGCATATTCTGAGATGTGTGGATTTACCTTGTGTTTGTGCACATACGCATGGACATGAAATTATAATTGCAAGAACAATAGTAAGTAATATAAACTGCACTCAAACTCACTGCAACATATCCTCACCCACTTGTCCTTAATCCGTACAGTACGTACCCACAATTACTCGCGTTCTCTTGATCACTTTGTGATGAAATGGGTAAAATTTCGAAGACCCATCTTCGTTTCGCAAATTTGCAGTGTGTGCAGTTTTAAACAGTTTTATGAGTATCCTCTTCATTGTAAAATAAGGATTTACAAAATTAAAATACATTCTATGCTGCAGCAGTATGGGACCCAATGTGAGGTGGATGTGCGAGAACTGGAAAAGGTGCAGAGAAAGGCAGCAAGGTGGTGAGGAAGAAGGGAACTATAGGCCATCAGCGATGATGAAAGAAATGGGGTGGAGCTCATTGAAGGACAGGAGGAAAGTTGAACGGCGAGTCAGGATGTATAGGGTGGTGAATGAAGAGGAAGGATGGGGAGGGTTACACTGCAAGCTAAGTAAGGGGGTGTTTAGAGGAAGAGGAAACAACAGCGAGAAGCTTCAGAGGGTGTGGAGGAGAACGGAGCGGGGTAGGCAGTCCATGCATGTGAGGTCTGTGAGGGAGTGGAATGTGTTGAGGGAAGAATTGGTATCTGTGAGAGGGGTTGGTAAGTTCAGGAAGGGAGTGGAAAAGGAGTTGTTTGGGTGAAGGAGAGGCGAGAAAGCTTGCCACCGGGCGGTAGCCTAATTGCGAGTGTACGTATGTAACGTTAACATGTTGATAAATGTGCAGAACACTTTTTATATTATTTGTATTTGTTAGATATTTATTTAAAATGTTTAAACTTACAGCTCTGGTCCATATTAGTGTATTTGTTACAGAGTTAAGGTTACATGGGAAAAAATTGTGTGCTCCTGTACTGAGTGGGTATGTGTCAACAATTACACTTCGGCTTCACATCTGTGAACAGTTTAATTCTAGACTGTCTGTGTATTATAGTGTAAAATTAAAATACAGGTAAAACTTCAATTTAATGAAAAGTATGATACTTTTATGTTTTAACAGAGGTACAAAATGCTTGTGATACATGGTGTAATTAGGATGTTGAAATACAATGGCTGAGGGGTGGTCTAAGTGCTGATAGCATAACTTTAACTTTCGTAGAATGTAAATGCTTCATATTTGATTATGGTGTTCCTATTCATATACAGTTACCTAGCTGTTCTAACATAAAAATAAATTGTGATGTGAATGAGAATCAAGTTAATATATTTTGGTGCTCTTTTGCTCTGGAGTTTAAACTATCTTCATTTATTATGCTATAAAATCTTCATTTCTCTGTAAAATCTTTTTCATTTTCAGGAATTTCCCATTCTGTGTCAGACATGCTTGGGGGACAACCCGTACATTCGCATGGTGAGTATGGTCTCACAGTCACTTATGTATGTAGTGGTATTCAGTGGTGAATTGGAAAGCCTTCATTTTCTTTATTTATTGGCACATACTTTTCCAGGTTCTGTGGAGTAAGTCGCTGACAAAAATGGGAAACTATCACCTATCCATGTTTTAAATCTAACTGATCTCAAATGAATATGTGAATTTTTTAGGTGTCTGCGTAGCAAATAGGAGTATCACTTATCAACTATGCCGTATTTTACTAGTTTTCCTTTAACTTTTTATTATACTTGTTTAAATGTTTTTGAATATGGAAGTTATCTAGAAAAATATATGAAGTGGCGTGTTTTGAGGCATACCATAAAGTGTTACAGTTATCATCCTTTAGCTCCATAGATATCTGAGTTAACATATTTTACTTTTGCAGTTGTGTTGTTTCTGTTAATTTCTTTTGCAATGTTTATTGTTTTTGATTCTGCAGTAAGGCTGTGTCAAAGTAAAGGTCATATTGTATTGGACTCATTACTGTTTGGAAACATGAGTCGACTGTGATGGATAAGTATTTTGAGTTTCACGCAAACTGGACTAACGCGTTAGTTTTATGTTTTTATGCTGGTCCAGTAATCTGTATGGTAATTCTAGCTTGTGGTGATGTGCAGACAAAGGAGCGCTACGGCAAAGAGTGTAAGATATGCTCGCGGCCCTTCACTGTGTTCCGGTGGTGCCCTGGGGCGCGTATGCGCTTCAAGAAAACGGAGGTGTGCCAGACATGTAGCCGGCTGAAGAACGTGTGCCAGACGTGCTTGCTAGACCTGGAGTATGGACTGCCCATCCAGGTGCGCGATGCAGCCCTGCGCATCCGCGATGACCTGCCACGATCCGAGGTCAACAAGGAGTATTACATACAGAACATGGACAAGGAGGTGGGCAATCATTGTGTTTAATTAATTTTTTGAAATTTAATTCCACACCAAGTTTTGGTTGTAATCTGTGACTGAAGTTATTTGACCATTTTTTTGATAATTTTAATGCATTTCTGTTGATACTTCACAGAACTATTGAAACTTTTACAAACCTCTAGAAAGCTATTAAGGCCCCTTCCGGAATGACCATTTGGCAGTCGGCCGCTGGCAATTGGCAGTTAGATATTAATGTGTGTGTATCGGAATGGATTTCCACAATGAGCAGTCTTGCAGTCGGCTGCCGGCAGTCAAGCAATCGCAGATCTGTGAACTTGATCTTGTACTGCCGACTGCCCAACTACAAGTTACTTCTAGCCAATCAGAACTTGTTATACTTGCAACCCCGACATTTTCTTCCCGAGGGAAAGAAAAGAAGAAATTTATAAACAGACAGCATAAATAAAACCTTAAAAGAAATGCTGCAAATAATTATTTACAATTTTACGAATAAAGATGTATGTATTTATTAAATAAATAAAAAATTGGTGCAGTATGTACTTGTCTACAAACCGTTTTGATTCTATGTTCAGTTCAAATTCAAGAAAAATTTTAAAAATTCTCTTCAAAATGAAATTTTCATCTTCGGTAATCACTAGTGATAGGGAACTAAATGGGTATAAAAGTATATCTAAAGCACATATTTCGAACGTGCCCTGTAAATAACAGCAAACAGCCTATGTTTCAGAATAATGAAAGTACTTTTGGTTGCAGCTGGGGAAGATAGATGCAACGACCCCGGCAGGGGCTGTGGGCAAGTCCCAGGCAGCCAGCGATCTGTTAATGAAACTGGCCCGCACTAGTCCCTACTACAAGCGCAACCGCCCACACATCTGCTCCTTCTGGGTGAAGGGCGAGTGCAAGCGTGGGGAGGAATGTCCGTACCGTCACGAGAAGCCCACCGATCCAGATGACCCTCTTGCCGACCAGAACATCAAGGACAGGTAACATTACTCCTGCAGAGTGTATGCCATCTCCCACCAGTCCGAGTTTTTTTTTTCCCCCATTGGGGTTGCACTGAGAATTTTGCATGTGAGAAATGTGTTGAACGGAGCCTTCGCCTGGTTGCTGTCCTGTGGGTTCTGCCATTGAATTCAGACACTGCTCCATCATAAGGCCTTACGCCCTTCCGCTCTTTAGGGAATAATGATGCATAAGGGTTTGACTTTGAAAGTCCATCACCAGATGTATTTCATTTGGCATTTACCCATTCATTCTCCCATCCATCCATCCTTCGATCTACCCATCCATCCATGCATATATCCGTCCATCTATCCATTACTCCGTTCATCCCATTTTTTTTTGTTAGTTACATAATCAGATATAAAATGAATTTGCAAAATTCGATTTTTCGTGAGGCTGCCTGGCTTCCACCTACAATCCCAAATAATGAACAAAACTTCCCTTTCTACAAATTGTGTAACACTTCTCAGGATTTCTAAGTAATTGCTTGCAAATTGCTTTTTCAAAACTTTTCATATTCAAATTTCAAAGAACAGTATTAGTTTTATTTTTCTATTTTAGTTATATTTTAATAATTCATAGTCTAATCTTTTCACACACTTTCAATGGCCATGTCATACTGTGTTTAAGTCTTCTTTTTTTTGACAAGGGATGGTCAAGTATACCTTTCTTGGGTATCAAATTAATCGGGAGACGTCCAACTATTAAAATATACGTACGTATTTGTATTTAATTTAAAAAAGTTGTTTTTTATGTGCTAGAGACGAATAAACATGAACTTCATGCAAAAGAAAGGGCAAGTTTTGGGGCATAGGGGTTAGGGGTGAGTCAAAATCGGCCTAAAATTTTCCAAATAATTTATTCCACCCCCCCCCCCCCCACCTATTATGACCCTATTCTCGGGAACCGTGAGGGGTCGTAATAGAGAGGTTTTACGCGTGTCTTGTCATTGCAATTGTGCTTGCTTGTGGATATGCTACTGTCACTGTTTGTGTGTGCTATTACGACTTTGATAGGTGCAGTTTTTTTGGTTTCTCGTGGTTTTGGTTAATGTTTTGACGCATGATGCGTAATGACATAATTACTAAATACGACTCCGCCTCTTCTTCACGTGATGTCTCGTCACCCTGGGTGGGGTTTGAACCCAGGACGACTAGCTTCCGGAGCCAACCGACACATCCCTAGGCAAGGGGCAGTTAAGGCAGTGTATGCTAGTATGTCAGATGTCACATGTCCGGTAATCACCCCCAAGCGTGACAGAATATAGCCACACAACCCAGTGCTGTTCCTAAGCTCGTAGAAGTGACGCAACCCCCACACAAGGGAAACAGCACTTCCAGCCTCCCCCGAGAGAATGCAACCCGCGAAGCTAAGAGAGGAGCTGTAGCCTGAAGATACACGACCGGCCATCTATATATGCGAGCACGCAGCTCCAAAACGCCAGTTGATACTCCACAGTTTGCTCCACCACCTCGTGTACTGCAGCTCTCTGGTTATTGCCTTCCTCGTGAGGGACTACTGTTACGTTCTAGAAGTCTTCAGACCTTCACCCAGCAACCCCCAAAGAAGTCTCCAACCTCGCTTACACTCACTACCACTTTGGTAGTGAACCCCGAGTCCCTTCTGGATAACAGCATAGATTTGTTAGGGTCAGTTGTTATCATAGCTACTTAGCCTTTTTCTGCTCTTGTTTAGTTTATCCCCAGGTCCCCTTCAACTGGTTTACCATAGCTTACTTCTGCCAGTTACAGTTCATTAATAGGTAGGAGTTAGTATGGCCCACCGACCATTCCTGTGGGAAATAAACACGTCATCTTACTTAACCCTGCGTAATTATTCTAGGGTGATTGTGACTTCCTTCCCTCCTAGATGTCAAACCTTCCTGTGGCTGTGTGAACTTTGTAAGCTGGCTCCTGTACTGAGGTGCAAGGGCGAGATGGCAGGGTTGGTTCTGGATGAGATACTGGCGACTTTAACACAGTGATACAATCGAGATTATGCCAGGGCCAGTCGATGCCAAGAAGGGAGTCCCAGTAGGAACTACCATCCTCACCTGAGGGCAGCTGTTCGACACTTGGCTTTGTCTCAGGTCCTAGTGGAGGTTTGATAACTGGAGGAGTCTGATTTACTTCACTTGAGGTAGCTGAATTTACACTCTTAGGCAGCGCCTCTAATTCTCATTGCAGAGTCAGTTGGGCTAGCCGGTGTATTTGTCTGGTTTTACCTTTGGTCTTGTAAGGCATTTCTTGTATGGTATTACACACAGGAGTGTACTCCCTGATCACCAGGTGTACACTCAAGCCCTCCTCTTTACTACAGGCTGGGACTGAGCTAATGGGTATTTGAGATACTGGAAAACTGAGGGTGAATCTTACTGGAGGTGTGGGAGCCCTTGACAATATTGAATATTCCTAAGTCTCTGCAGACTATGGACTTATGCAGGCTATATGGTAACCAAGTAAGTTCGGAACGTCAGTTCCTATCAGTGAGTAGTTGGTAAAATTGAGCAGGTTAAATAAAACTGATTAGTGATGTTCTAGGTGAAGTGAACAACAAGAGATTTCAAATTTTACACAAATTACGAATTTTATTCATACGTTGGAAAGTACATGGGGGTGCATAGCTCTTTAGAATATTTACAAAAGAAATCACTTACAGCAAAAGTAAAAATAATTAAATTAATTTAGAATTTATAATTGCTTCTAATTATTGGGGGGGGGGGGGGGAGGGGGGAGCAGTAGGACCTGCTACCGTGGAGGCTGAAGGAGTTAGCTTTTGGTTAAAAGGAACAGGTGGGGCTAGTTGGTGTTTTAACAACAATTTGGCTGTGTGTACTGACACTCGACAGCTCAAAGTGACCGTTTGTATTTGGATGTAATTCTACATATTTTCAATGTGATTATTTAACAATTTTTTGTTAAAATGGGTAGTACTAAATAATTGAAATATTATGTAACTGTTCATGTGTAGTAGTGCCATTCCGTGAGCACAAGTTTTTTTGTTTTGACATTGGCACATTTGCACTGGGGAAAAAAATAAGAATTCCTGTCCTTTGCCTTGAATTACGCCTCTGGTACTTGTATGCTCGTTGCACACAAGTATTTACGTTTGTTGTTTTCAGGAAATGGGCAAAGTGTTAATTTTACTGAATGATTATGTAAATAAATTATTTCATATCAGTGATGGACTAACATTACTGTAGTGACGTGTTCGTGCAAGGATTTCCATGTAAAACATGTGTTCAAGAGGTTGCGAATTACAAACAGTAAGTCATGTTTTGTAAATAATGTATTTTGAAACAGATAATATATAATCTTTAAAATGCTAGTGAACTCTTTTGTTTTGTAGAAATATTTGTTTACTACGCATGTGTTGTACATCCGAGTGTACAGTTAACTTTAGTAAAAGTGTGTTTATTGCTGCAGTTGTACAAATGTATATATCGCATTTCGACATTGAATTGTAACTTTTGAAGTTGTCATAATTTGAATGTTATTGATGTATGAGCAAAATTTTTCACTGCTACATCAAAACAAAACACAATTCAAAATGACACTCTTAAGAACCTCAAACCAGTGCCGTCTCACGAAAGACATTAAACTAAAGCACCCCCCCCCCCCCTCCTTCAAATTTCAACCAAAATAACGTGAGACCCCTAGCAACAAAAATAGAACATTTTGGAATGTCAACCTAGTTTTAGTACCCTACACTGATTACTGGATGGAGGTTTTTCAGTGCTATAGCATGTCTAATTTAAATAGTCTTTTATTCATATATCTTGTCCTTTTTGTTGAAATGTTAAATACAAATTATACATTTTTGTCATGGCAATTTAAATTTACATATTTGGGCCTATTTTGAATCTAATTATTTGAATTTGGTTCAAAATCAAAAAGTGATATTCGCACAGGCCTACTTTTAAACCTTTTCAACATATGGTCCATGAAATTATGACCCAGTTAGTCATTTCAGTTAATACAGTTAATATGTAGGTACAAAGAAATACTTTAAAAAGAAAAACACTAAAACTGTACTTGCTGAAATATAAAAATGGGCAAATTACATCCTGCTGATGCATAACGCTTTTCTATCAATGGTGATTGGACGACTTAAGCTCATTCCTACGCATAGCCTTGCTTTTGAGTCTTGAAATTTGCATTACCGTTTTTATCCCACCATGGGATGGCATTGTCCTATTTACAGTTTAGGATGGACGTCTTGGACAAAGTAGATTGTTTTATTCACTGGCCCACTGTAATTATGCATCTAGAACAGTGAGTTCTTTTATCCACCGCTAGATAGTGCCACTAGTAGGATTCTTAGTTTGTTCTTTTTTGCTCCTCAGCCAGCTAGTGATATCATACCAGAGATCTATGCTTTTCGCCACCCCTTGTCTACGAGACGCCAGCCAACCAACGCCAAGTAGTGGCCTGAGTTTAGTATGTAAGGAGAGTCGCCGCTCGACTTCTGACCAGTCTTCAGTTGTCTAGCACCCGCTGCTCAGATATTGACCAGCCTGTGCCTTTAAACCTTCGCTTAGACTAGTTCTCTTACTCCAACCGCGCTAGTAGCCAGGGAAGGTTTTATCTATCACCAGTTTTCAGCTGTCCAGCACCCCAATAGGAAAATTCCTTGCTTACCTCCCTTCTTTCACTGCACTTCCGTGCCAGAGGGATACCTCAGTCCTTTATACCCTACACAGGGTTGAGGGTTATCCTGTCACATCATCCTGCTTAGTCTACCTAGCACTGTGCCAGATACGCCATTCCGTCATCTAACCGCTAGACACAGTGACCCCCTCAGGGCAACAATAGGAGCAGCGATAGCTAGTTTCTCAGTTGTTTTCACAATGCTAGCCTAACCTGTCCTTATTGTTAGGAACCGGTCACCTCTACCGGCACCATGCAGTCAGCTTTCTGGCAGACCCTCGTGCCGTTAGTAGGTATAGTTTTACAAGAAACAAAAGACCCATCTTGGTTTTGCATGGGGGTTGCCTTACCCTTATTTCGGCAAGGCGGGAGAGGTGGTGTCACGGCACTCGAGTTCATATTACACGAGCAGAAGTGCATCTTGAGGATTTTACTTTACAGCTTGTTCATCACATAAATGTACCTGTATTTCAATATGGTTTAACTGTATCAATCAGAGACAACATATCTAATATTTGTTTTGTAATCTTTATAGTAGGCAGTACCTGAAGACTGAACGAAAGATTAACGTCTTGATTCGCTGTTTACCGTACAAAACAGAATATAAGCCTCTTTGATGGGAGCATAAAACTTTGATAGGCACATTTAAGGCTGTATAACTAAACGGCGATGGGTCGAATCCAATCTATGGAGTAGCAAATAAAAGTAAAAGGACAGAGAGAGTACTCTAGGGTTAAAATCGGCAAGTCCTAAAGCAGACATTTACCACGAGTAAACAGATAATAGCCGCTCATAACCATGTTTGTCAAGCAAATAGTGAACACATACTCTAAAAATTCGGAACAATAGTAAAATATCTTATAAACGCAGCATGTCAAACAATTACTAAACAAAACTAACAAATATGTACATAAATAACAAACACAAGTAATGCATCTATTCCAATTCAGAGCTGCGAGTGACTAATCCCTTCCACTACCTCAGGTGCTTGTCATTTGACTGCCCACTGACACTGGCATCTGCCCAGGTCCATTAGTTCCACTATAGTACGTCATCATGTGTTGTTTCCCTAACAAGGAAATTAAAGGTGTGTTTTGCTGCAATCCTGAGTTCCACACTTCCTGTAGACATGCACCTTTTCCCAGTTGACTTTATGAATGCAAGACCAGCACAGGTGATCCCAGGAAGTTACTCACTTGAGCCAAAACACATTGTTCCCACCCACATGTACCTTAGACGGCCAATCTTTCTATCTATGCTGTAGGTAGAACGACGTAGTTCACACAGGCATACTGCTCCTGGACCAGCTTGTCGACTTGGTGCGCTCTCCTTTTTATACTGCATCCAAGTGCCAGGAAAAATGGACGTTCCCAGAGTTGGGAAGACGCGGCCAGGATGACACCCACGTGTTGTGACCTAAGACTTTCAGTGCATGTTGCGCTTCTACGCCAGGTACTGAAATAGGGTGTCCACCCAGTCAAGGGCCCACACGCAGTTTTACACGCTGTAACTTACACAAGGACCCTACCTGGCCTTGCTGGTGTGAAGTGTATTGTGCATTTCAATTACCTACTTCAAGCATCATGAACTGAAGGAGCGCATAAAACAGACCCTACTCACTTCTGGATGCCTGCCCTCGTTGCCCACGGGAACAGACCCAAGCACACTTCGTAAACTGTAGGACTCCATGGAGCCAGAAGTGCCGAGGGATCTAGTCCCAGAACCAGCACGAGTAGGCACTTAAGTTCTTCCGCTGCTGGTCGCCTACCTTGCCCAGCCAGACCAACTGCTTACAGAAGCAATTGCCTATTTGGACCCAGCGATACTAGTGCAAGCTTCACAACCACCACTTTGGCAACCCTGCACACCTCCACCTGCTGCTTCGCCATGTGCCCTCAATGCACCTCCTACTGGGCCAGCTAACAGTCCTGCACGCTGCCCAGGGATACCACACCAGGCAGGAAACCTCAAGCGCAAGATCGTGCTGCCCGAACCCGACTTTACGGCCTGCTGCAAAGCTACCAGGCCAGTCCTGTACAACGAGCGAGCCCCAGTACCACGACAGGACTAAGTTTAACTCATCAGTCCCAGCCTCCAAGGGTGCATCCGCCTGAACAAAAGTCAAGCTCCTTCACACGAGTCTTATTATGCCTGACATCATGCATCACTGCAAACATGAAGTATTTTGTGGCTTATAAATAGTATACACTGCTTACTTATTGGTTAAGTTTCCTTTGAAAAACCACACCATTTAACCTCAATAAATAACACTTTAGAAAGTTTATTCAGAAGATTTTCATCTTATGAAATAAATAAGTATTTTAGTTACAAATCCTGTATTTTTCTGACCTGAAGCAC
The DNA here is from genome assembly GCA_029891345.1 of Dryococelus australis. Lineage (NCBI taxonomy): Eukaryota > Metazoa > Arthropoda > Insecta > Phasmatodea > Phasmatidae > Dryococelus > Dryococelus australis. The sequence continues at coordinate 28,856,904 of CM057007.1, read as the reverse complement.
TTGAAAATGGATATCACACTTTGTAAAACACATCACTCGATGTTAATAATATTTTTGCCGACAAGGTGGGATAAAATGTATACTTCTAGGATATCATTTTATTTGTAAGATGTCGACCTGATGATTAAAATTCATATTTTGTACAAAAATCATTTTGATGGGACATGTTAAAACACTGCCTTCTTAAGGAAAAATACCCACTGACAAAATTTCTATAGATATTTAGAGGTTTAAATCAATTAATTTTTATTGTTGTAAGGATAGCAATTTTACAAATTCATTCTCGTAAGGAAGTTTACTGTGTGTTTAAGATGTGGGTCCAAAACATGTATATATATGGCTACCAATTTATCTGCTCCCATTTTGAAAGATAAGAGGTAAAGTAATATTCATTAATGGTGTTCATTTCTAGCACATGTTCAAACTGAACACGAACTCTTGGCAATAAATTTTGAACAGAACCCAAACATAACCTTAAAGTTCGGGTTCGGTTCGAAATTTGAACATTCAATCCATCTCTAGTATTTTCTCCAAGCTTGCTGCTGTGTTTATGGGCTGAGAGTGACTGCTGCTTGTTGGTTCATCACAACTGGCAGTGTCATGTGAGACCGGAGAAATGCTGTATGCGAGTGCACAAAGTGAAGGAGTGCCCTGTTGCGCAGGTACTACGGCATCAATGACCCAGTGGCAGAGAAGCTGATGCGTCGGGCGTCTGCCATGCCTAAGCTGGAATCCCCAGAGGACAAGGCCATCACCACCCTGTATGTCGGCAACCTTGGAGAGAAACTGGGCGAGAAGGAGCTCAGGTAGGGCTAGCCGCAGTTTCATGTAGGCTACAGTCATACTGCTGGGCGACAAATTACTGTCAGAATTCAGCTTTGCTGGGTATCTTCTACTTCATATAGTGTCTTGATGTTGGTTGCATTATAATCATTAGTACTCCAGTAAAGGTTTTTTGTACCTAAAGGTGGTCTTAAAAATAGCAAATTATGATGTTTTGACAATAATCAGGTAAAATCATGCCATTAGACAAACAAAATCTTTATAGCAAAGGGTCAAGACTTAATCACTGGTTTTTTAGTCATACTGTCTCACAAATTTTTTTTTCCTGTCCTGGGTCCCCACGAAGGCAATCTGGGTTCAATCCCCGGCCAGGTCACTCTGGATTTTCGCATGAGGGAATCGTGGTCGGCGGGTTTTCTCTGGGATCTACCGCCCCCCTTTTTTTAAAATTCCAGCACTGCTCCATACTCATCTCAATCACTCTCATAGGCTCTCAAGACCCGTACATTAAGAGCCATCCAAATCACTTCAGTTCACTTTAGGTTGGTCCACGTATTAAAGGTCTGCCTGCACCTCATAACGTGTGTTGCTATGCAGGGACCACTTCTACCAGTACGGGGAGATCCGCTCGATAACGTTGGTGCCCCGCCAGCAGTGTGCCTTCATACAATTCACGCACCGTACTGCAGCAGAGCAGGCCGCAGACTGCACCTTCAACAAGCTGATCCTGGGCGGGCGGCGACTCACTATCCGCTGGGGACGCTCGCAGGCCAAACAGGGCTCCACCCAGACTGTTGAAGGTGCCGAGGAGACAACAGAGGAGCTGGAACCTGTGCCAGGTCTCCCTGGAACCTTACCTATGCCACCTGTTGAGCTGCAGAACAACTTCTTTAACCTAGGGGTTGAGAACGACGCACCACTGCCCGTTCCAATGCCAGTGCCCATTCCTCCACCCCCCGTTATGCCTCCGCCTATGCTAATCCCTCCTCCACCCATGCCCCGTCCCCCACCAGGCATACGCCCTCCGGGCCCGCCCCCCTTCTTCTTCCCCCCACACTTGCGGCCCACCCTTCGTCCACCACAGCCCCTCTTCCCACCTGGCACGGCTCCAGCCCTCCCACAACTTCCCACAATACACTACCCTTCACAGGACCCTTCCCGTCTGGGCACTGCGCAGGCCAAGGGCAAGTCCTGGCCAGGCGAGGAACAGTAGTCGTGCACCTGTTCTGCAATACCGTATTCATTGTAGGTTACTACTTTATGAGGGAAAAAGTATTTGTTATTTCTCAATGTATTATCTAAGCAGTGACATTTTCATCATACTTGTTTCATAAGAAACAAAAACATGTGCAGCACAAATAACTGTTGAAAAAAAAATGTACATGGTTGAAAAGCAGTTGTAATGTATTGAAGTGTTTCCTAATCCATTAAAGTGGTGCAGTTCGCCTTGGTGTTGTTGAGAAATACAGTAGAACCCCCTCCTTATTTCACACTTTTATGGGGACGAATTATAAAATGGTGTAAATGGGGGAAAGCGTAAATAAAAGGAAACAATATTACTTAAAGACTATATGTTGAAGCTTTAATGTTAATGTAGAGTAATGGGTCGGAACAGGTTTTAGTTAAATATTTTTAAATGCCAAATCGTAAATATTAAGTTTAAATCACGGTTTTCTATTTGGATCAGTTTTTGTAGTGAAGTATTTCACTAACTTGAAGAGTGGTATTTCTTTATTTTTCTTTTACTGTGTAACAGTAACTGGCAACTTTTTTTATTCTTTGTCTTTCCTAGTAGAATTTTAAGTTTTATTTAGAACCAAATCACACAATTATATATTTATCTCAACTTAGTTATTCTTTAGTCTATAACCCTGCTGTAGATTTGGTAAATATTTTTTCCCAGTGTAAAATTATCAGGGGTGAATACTTTTACTGTACAATTAAATTGTGTTGAATGCATATTAGAACTCTCAATAGCTGCATTAATGTGTTTTATAAGCAAGACCACAGCGAATGAATTTGCAAAGGTTGAATTTTAATTAAGTGTAATTCAAGGGAACCCATATTGAACTGCAGTGCATATGGCAGAAATTTAATACATTGTGAACGTAGGGAAACTGGTGAGACCTGAGTAAATTGGTGTATTTAAGGGGGAAATGTAAACTTGGGGTTCTAGTGTATGTAAAGTTTCCCTAAGGAATTGTTATTAGTACCGGCTTTTATGTGAATAAAAGTAAACAAAATTTGTTATTAAAAGAAAGCAGAGTGAAATGCAATGGGGGCAAGAGAGCAGTAGATTCCAAAGCATAGAAATTTGACTTATCTACAGACTTTAGAGGCATAATGCATACTTTTTTTCATCCACTGCTTGAATCTTGTTATCCGTGTGTCCCGACACACTGTAACCAGATCGTTGAAGTAACTTTATTACGTAATACCTGTGCACAAGTACAGCATAACCTCATTTTTCTGGACTAGATCAATAGACTTCCAATTTATCCGGAAAGAAAATTATGTACGATACTTTTTTTAAATTTCATTTTGTTGAGGGTTACCTTCTCCTACGGAATACCTGTGGACTGTTTTCCATTACATAAATTGAATTTATTGTGCTCTATGATAATGAAAAGTGTGTGCAGCTGTGTTGCAAATTATCCCACAGATCTGGTCCCAGTAACTCTCTGATAACCACTGTTTATCCAGCAGATTTAACTTGTATGAAATGTTTTTATAATTTACGTAAAATTAAAGCATACGTTATCTTTATGCTGTGTAATTTGTGTGGCAGTACTGTATTGTTTTATTCCTTCAATTTCTGGGTAAGGGATTTTTGTTGATCCAAATTATATTTGGTGTTTGTTTGTCAGAATAAGTGAGGTTCTACTTTTATGTGAATTTTAAAACATTCTCTTTACAGAAGGATCAAAACTGTACATGAGATATCCTATCCCAATTTGATCAGTGTCCCAAGAAAAATCACTTATTAGTGAACTCTTGCTGTTTGTCTTTGCAAATAATGGTACAGAATCTAAAAATAAAACTTAAGGTAGATGCTATGAAAATGTACCAAAGTTGCTGACCTTTGAATTTTAAGAATGCTTTTCAGGTAGCACAGGCATATTATAGTCTCTTCCTATATACAGCTTATAACTGAAGTACATAGTCAAATCTCAACAAAATTATTTTGGTAGCTAACTGTTGAGATTCTCCGAGCCACTCCTATACAACTGGGAAGGGGTAAACATCTAAAAATAAACATAATTCTAGTGATCGGGATAAAACTTAAACATTGAGTTGAACTACCTTCATCCGAGTTGTGTTTTTCCCTATAAACATTGCGCTACAGAACATGCCAGCCGAATCACTCTGCTTTTAGGCATAATTAAACAAATATTTTCACCAATCACCTTTTGTGATTTGTGAATCAATAATTTCATGTTAAATCTTAAAAGTTGAGCCAAAAAAATTACTCTGCTATAGACTGTTCGCAGTAAAGTGAGCTCTTTTGAGGCCCTAGTTACTTTTCCCTCTCAGCTTGTTTTTAACCTCTAACCAACTTTTTAAATAAATAGTGCCACACAAGTAATTAACTCAGGTACTATATTCCACTGCCCTCAGAAGTTAATGTCTAAGGATAAAATAAAGTGTTTTTATTGACACTGTTGTTTGTGATCAATATGTATGGCTGCGATAAACTAAGAATGAACAATGACACATGTGTTATTCCAGCAACGAGATTGTGAAGTTCTCACATATTAATGTCTATGATTGTTTTACTTACTGCTTTGCTTATACAGTACAGTAAATCATCGCGGCAATGAACACTTCATCACAACGAAAAAAATTTTGGTCCAGACTAGCACCTATTATAAATAATAGATTTTTATTTCATTTAAATTGATGCATGATGACATATATATTTAATACAACTTCGCCTCATCTACACGTCACCCCTACCAGCACGCCCTTAAGCAAGGAGCACCCACGTACACGGCAGTCAAAACCGTCTTCACCTTAATGTCAGAGCACTCCACACGCACGTGTGATAGAAACCAGCCAAGCAGCCCAGGGCTGCCCCTAAGTGTGCGGGAGCGAAACAACCTGCATACAAGGAAAACAGCACTTCCAGTCTCCTTCAAGAGATAGCGGCCCTCACCGCTAAGGTAGGATCTCCAGCACGAAGAGCCCGCAGCCGGCCGTCCATATAGGCGAGTGCACAGCCCCTGTCTCACCAGTTGATACTCAGCTCTTCGCTCCACCACCTTGTGTGATGAAGCTCTCTGCTACTATCGCCTTCCTTACGAAGGACCTCTATTACCTTCCAGACCTTCAACCCCCGAAGAAGTCTTCGCCCCGTTAACACTCACTACCACCCTGGTAGTAAGACACCAGAGTCCCTCCTGGACAATAGCATTAGAATTCGTTAGGACCAGTTAGCATTAGAGCTACCTAGCCACATCTGCTATTGTTTAGTTTAGACCCAGGTTCCCTTCACCTGGTAATACCGTAGTTTACTTCCGTTACAGTTCATTGTTAGTTAGGGAGTTAGTACGGGCCCACCAAGGAAAAGGTGAAGGTGCGAAGAGTCTGAATGCACCCGTACCCCATAGGAAAGCATCAGTCGGTCACAATGCCTATAATGTAGAAGAGGTTCGCCTGCACAGCACAAAGACTGATAATCAGGCTTCTGTAAAAAGCCCCAATCGCCATGTGAATACCACCATGGTGAACACTAATGATAACACAGACAGCCTAGCAGAAGAATAAGCAACATTGTCATAGTCTATAGTTTGCTACAGACCAGGGCATATGACCGAACAAGAGTGACTGTATTGGCACTCCAGGCATGACCACCCAGTTCTTCTAAAGGATTCAGGTCCCTTACACATTGAGACCCAGGGTCTGAATATGACTCCTCCAAGTGGGTTAACTATCAACCAAACAGGCAAAACAGAGGCATGCCAAAGATGCCAAGTCTTTTACAGAAATGGAAAACCTGTGTTTTGGCAATGGAAAAGTGGAATCCACAGCTGTCTACCCAATCGCGAAAGTATATAAGTCTACCCAATCCCCTTTGACTATCCCGTGTTTCAAGATGTTCACAAGGGTTGACTCACACCACACCAGAGATACAAATATTATTAAAAATCCTCAGCATAAACAATTTCCCATCGAGTGGGAGGTGTTGCAACATGGCATAATATTGTTGGTCCAACAGATGTATGCTTCGAGTGTGATAAGAGACTGATCCAATTCGAGAAGGGTTAAAGTCTGGTTGTTTTCCCTCACCCAAGCTGTCCAAGTGGACACCCACCATATTGCATGTCTCTCTGATGGCTCGAAATGAGGACCCAATAAATCTGCTACGTTTGTCCCAGTAGTAACAATATTTTGACTTGAAGGAAGGAAACCTGTGTGCTGAGAGATTGTCCACACAACTTCCGAACGTTGCCCCAAATAAACTTACTGGTAGCATGTACTGTTAGTGACAAAATGAAATCTCTCCAGAATTTCCTGTACTTGATGACACATTGAGCATGAGCCCAACTGACACGGAAGAGCCCCAGGTAAACTTGAGTGGGGTGAGCACCAAAGTGCCTGAACGCACGTCGTTAGGCATGGACAGTATTCCTCTATCAGTCGCTCCACCAAGGGACATGCCTATGACCACAAGGTGAAGATTAAGGGATGGCAGCATCCCCAGCTGACAACAATAGAGTTGAAGAGTTACGCTGCCATGTTAACATCAAGAGGAACCTCAGCAGCGAAATGAAGGGAACACTGGAAATGTGCCCAGTCTTCTTTCTTAAGCACCCAGTGAGGTGGTATGGGTGAGGCAGCAAATGACACGTGATCTAATATGATTGGGTAATGATCACTTCCACAGAGATTTGGAGAAATAGACCAATCAAATTGGATCACCAAATCTGGGCTACAAACATAAAGATTGATGCAGGACGAAGTGCCAGTATGGGTAGTGAAGTGTGCAGGAGTATCAGTGTGCAACACAGCAACATTAGAACTGGTGAGTTACGACTCGACTACATGACCTTGGACATCTCTGTGGTATGAACTAGGGATGGGTCGATGCTACATTTTCTGTATACTCAATACCAAAACATTCTCATGATACTCTATACGGATACCTTTCTTGATACCAAACTAAAATTTCATTAACACAAAACAATTTGGTCACTATACAAGTCCGTGCGCAGCGGGGCTCCAGGAGTCATTCTTGCATCCTCTCTCGCGACATCCCGAGCAGTGCTCAGTGCTGGGACCTCCAGAGATCTACCAAGTCTTAAGTACGCCCCCAGTGGCTACTACCAACAACAAAGAACATGCTTACACTAGTTAACTTCACATTGTCTCTCTAGACATCATCTTTCTTTAGTACAGTTTAGTAGTAACGTATTTTTCACGTGTAGAACAATCTTTCCCTTTTTAACCTAGGACCAGGTCACCTACACCTGGCTAACATAGGTAACCTTCAGCACTCCACTGTTCAGTAAGAGATAGTATGAGTCACATGTTTATTGATCTTTCAATAAACATAATTTTGTTCTGAATCATTATGCTTTTTCATTTACAGAGTATTTTGCTATTTTGGCCGCTAGGAACAATTCACGCTGTGCACTGCAGACAGAAACAAGAGTATTTTCCTAAACTGAATTAACACACCCATTAGACGGCCGCCTGTTTCTTCCCAACCACCCGAGCACTAGGAATACCTTCATCCAAGGAGGGGCAGCAAACCCAGGTTATTCCCTTGCTTTGAGCTGATAGTGCTGGAGTGACCAAGTTTTGCCGTTCAACATTGCCTGAAATCATATCCAGTAGAAGCATTGGTGGTCCAAACGGCTCCACGTCTCTGATCAGCCAAGCGTGGGGATCAGTGGAGACTTTTACTGAGCTCGTGCCAGCAAGCAGTTACTGGACTGACACTGTTAAATTGTTTCTTGTCAAGGTGTACTACATGTGTTGTTTAAGCAGTGACACTATGCCTTTCAAGGTAAGGTACGACCTAGCATTTCTTGCTGTCAAACAGTGGTTTGCACTCGCAGAGGGAATGGGACCGGCCACACTAAGGCGCCAAGCAGTTGCGACTGGTACTGTGGTATTTGTATATTTTTGCTGCATATTCGCACCAGCCAAGATTACCACCCGGTTCTGAGAGGGCTGGTTTACAGGACCAAGACTAGGTCCGGCCTGGCCAATCCCAGGTTCTGGAGCCGGGAATCTCCTGTCTGAAATTGTCAATACTGCATGGGGCAACCCAGCACCCATTAAGTTGAGACAAAAGATCGAAACCTCAGCTTCATCTGCATGACAGAGGTCGGTCATCTGAGTAAGTCTGTAGCCAATACCTCTTGCCAGCCACTGAGAAACCTGTATACAACCACGCTGTTGGTCTAGTGTACAAATCCTAGGCGATCATGCCAAGCAGACTTTAACCGGGCATGCATCAGTTAAATAAATATAGTAACTATCTGATACACCCTACATGGCGTAGCCTGGGGAATACACGGGCAAGGCCACAACAGGTGTATCAGATAATTGTGGTATTTATTTTTGTGAATATTCAATAATGCGGTTGCATCAGATAATTATGGTGTGTGTGGGATGTACAATAACTATTCAGTTTGCTCGCTCGCAACTGTCTACCTGCTTTTATTGTGGCTGAAATATATACCATAAAAGTGATTAATGGGATAAAAATGTATTAAATGAAAAATTTTGATGCAGCATATAATTGTGATACGTATTGGATGTGCAGTTGCTACTCAAGTTACTTGCACCTGTCGGCGCTTGCTTGCAACTCTCAACCCATTTATTGTACCTTAATTGAAGTAAATGATGACAAAAATCATAACTGTGGTAAATATGCATTGCCTAAAAAACACCTCAAGGTGCTAGCAGCTGTGTGAATATTACGCTATGAATAAAATGTTATATTGTGGTACACTCGTACTTAAATTATGGTACGCTTATCTGGTTGTAAGCATTACATAGTCAGTGATCAGAAATGGAGCCGGGATGAAAGCAACTCGAAATCAGCTGACTTTACATGCTGGTGTGAGGTATACAGAGGAAAACCCTGACCGCCACCGCCTGCAGAGCTGCGCGAAGGGTAACAGCTTCATGGTGAACAGAATCCTTCACAAGACAAGTCGCTGCCACTGGCACCATCCATTAACACGTTATCCAAACAGTAAAACGTGCGACCTTTAAGGGAAGCTGTATCAGTGGGATGAAAGTGCATTTCCTGAAGGTAACTGACTGTAGGGGTGAGGGACACAAGGAGATGTTTCAGTTCTTCAAAATTATTGAAATAACCTCAGCAATTCCACTGTACAAGGCACATGAGTTATGGAAAGAAAGTGTGCAGGAAGTATTACAGTGGAAACTATCCATCAAATTTCAGGGGACTGACACAGATTCTATAGATGCGGACATTCTGTAGATGTGGACTTGACATATTAGTCACCCAAAAATAAACCAACCTCATTAAACTTTATGTTGAACATATTGATACACCTATGCTAGGTATTTGTCACGGTTAACTAAAATAAAACCATGGGTATATTAAAGAAAATTTTTCTGGTACACTCATGCAAACTTAATAAAAACCGTATTTAAACCCCTCTTTTGAAATCAATTTCTCAGAAATACCCATTTTGACATCTATAGGCTGCACTGAATTTTTGTACTCCTGTGAATATTGTTCAGTTATGATTCCGTACAAACACAATCAATTCCAAATTAATTTCTTATACCTACATGTGTACTGTATTCCCACATTAAACATTTTTATTTTGTATTTCGTGCTCTCTTAAATACATGATGTGTAGTCTGAAATGTCTGTTATTATTATTGTTTGTTACAAAGTACAAGTTAAGTGAGACATTGTGACTCAACAGGTTATTTCAGAAGTGGTAAATTACATATAAATAGAACTAAATGCAGGACAGCAAGACGTAAGCGAAACAATGTGTGTTAAAAATGTACTTTATTTGTGATTTCTATTAACATTACTTGTTCATGTTGACATAATGTACTGCATACCGACTTTGATGTCTTGACGAGTAGAGTTGACTTACATCAACCGCCATCACGGCTTCTGGCTCCGAGGAGACAGGGCGGCGAGTCGATGATGGGGCGATCCTAGGTCACTTACAGGAAGGGATACAAGAGCTGGAGTCTTTGAATTTTTTTTGCAGTAGCTTCCTAATGGGATTTGTTTACAACAAGGTTCAGGTCAGCAAAACTCACTGCTGCTTTGGTGCACTCACAGACACTTCTGTCGGGGTAGCCACATCGACTGTCTGTGTACGTGCATCCTTAACTGCTGGTTGAACATTGGCAACAACACTGGAGAACAGAACACTTCGGTCCCTGGAGAGCATGGAAATATTTCCATACCTCAAAAAAAGGAAACCTTGTCGGTGGCCCAGAGATCCACTGAACAGCTTGATTCTCCTGGTACACAGGGCAATCCTTCAACCAGACCAGATGTCCTCTACTGCAGTTCACACATTTCAGTGGTTTGCTGCACTGAGAAGTATCTAGATGCAGTGGATCAGCGCACTTCGAACAGGCTGGTGGATTCAGACATTTTGCAGAGGAATGACCAAACTGTTGACAGTTGTATTAACGTAGAGAAGCAGGAATGAACTACTTAACATGTCCATTCAAGTACTCTACTTTGATAATGGAAGGAAGGTCACACACATCAAAAGTCAAAAAGATGGTAGCTGTGACATAATACCATCAGTAGTAGCACACGGCGAACATCCACGACGTATTGAGATTGCAGCTCACGCAAAATCTATTTTTCCGGGATTTCGATGAAGTTGGGACATTAGATGATGCCCTTGGAGTTGAGGGACACCGGGACTTGACTTCAACAGAAAACTTTGCAATTGCCCCATTGAAAGTCTTCACTGCCAAGAACCCCCTCGAATGGACAGCGTCAGATGTCTCAACCAGGAGCTTGCGCCTTCCGCAGATTCTCTTACAAACAATAACAGGACAACCCAGCTGCTTGATCAATGACTTTTTGCAATTCAAAAGGTGACACTTTTTTTTATAAAGTGTGCCCTTCTATATCCTGTATAACTAAAAAAACATGGTGTAGGTAATTTAACAACAGCAGACCGACACACTGCAGAATCACTACCAGTATCATTGCGGTGGCATTTTAAGTGGTTGTTGAGGGTGCCACTCTTTTGAAAGACGTGGAGTACCCCCCCCCCCCCCCCCTTCCAACCGTAATAGGACTCATCTGCCACAACCTGCATTTTGTGTGGGGGGAGGGGGGCAACCTCCCACAGACCTAAGCAGTATTTAGGAACAACTATTCACTGCAGAGACAGACTATTAGGGATGGGCAGATACCAACAATGTCGATGCTGCCGATTACCAGTTTTCATGAGCACAATTCCCAGATTCTGTTATTTGGTAATTTTTTTTTTTTTTTACTTAAACTTAAGTCTTCGGTTTTGTTATCACGCTAAGTACTTTGTATTACGTGTTTACAGCGTATGAATTAAATAAAACACTAATTTTAATAATAATTAATAAAATACACTATTTAACTGGGCAAATGAGTGACTAACAGTCAAGCAAAAACTCTTACCAGACAATACAGTATTCATTATTGACTGCCATGGCAGCTATGGTACTAGAATTGACCGAGGGCAAGTACGTTTTTTTCTCTCAAACACATTGGTGGTATTGGAAGAAATGATTTTATATACATTTCATGTGGTTATGTACTTTATAATTGAAAAATTGAACAATAAAATGTGTCCGTCACATGTCTGACATGGCCCTATTGTGTGATAACTTCATTACACGGCAGTGTCAGACACATATGACTGACATCATAAAAGGCATGAATTGTCTGTTTGATTGTGAAATTTATTTGAAATCATGAATCCTATTCATCACCAGGCACAACCAATAATGCATGCACATGCTTTCTCAACTCCGTTGTGGTTGTGCGTAAATCACAAGTTCATGAAGTAGATTACTGTCGCTCACATATTTCTGATAGCTCTATTCTGTTGACCAAGAGAGGCCATGAGAATTGTGTCAAAAGATTCATCAGAGGCCATGTTTTCACACAATGTAAAATCCCATTTGGTGTCAGTTAGGAATGCTTGACACAACCTGTTCTGAAATGGAGTGTGTCAGCCGTATGTCTGACGTGGCCTTGCAAGAATAGTGGTGTCAGTCAGATATGTCTGACGTGGCAGTCAAAGTGTTAAAGACGACCTTTGAAACTTCAGTCAATCTGACCTGAGAAATATTATACATAATCCCAAAATCCATATTTTAAACCAACAGTCTAAATGTCATTCAAAAGAACTTATTGAAAGCAATTTAATATTAAATTATTCACTTGAAGTTGACCCAAATTTTTATTTAAATATTTTCGTCTAGTGTTCCTTCGTCAGCCGAGCCATACTTAATCCCTTGGTTAAAATGGCAAATGATTTATTTGCAACAATTTTTGCCAATTATTACTTGCAGGCTTATTTAAACATTTAAAATTCTAACCAAAATCATAGCAGACAGTTTCTAATAATAACTACGCCCATCAAAATGCAGCCATAGCTTTCCTTTCAAATTGCGCTTACAATAACATCATAGTTAGTTGGGATAGAATGTCATACTGTGTGAGATTTTTCTTTGGCGCCAACCCAAGAGTACAGTAAACACATAAGAATCCCAGTCACTTTCTCATTGTCGTCAACTTGCAGTAAAGATGCAAGAAGAAAACAGAACGTGGGATGCAATCAATGCTAAACACCAGTTGTCGATTATCTGCATGGTTTGGCATTCACGTAGTGTTATAAAACGAATGATGCAGTATGGGAAAATTGAATAAATGGGGCCGGGATGAGGAGGAGGTTCCACTACAAATGCAGCATACCTTTGGTGAAATTTTTCTAGACTTTTAAGATTTGCTTGTGTGAGGCCGCGGAATATCCTGGAAGTATAACATTAGCAGGGCTTTAGGAAAGTTGGATGTAACCGTGAATGGACTATAATTTCTTCCCCCTCTTACAGTGATGGTTTACCAAAGAAAAAGATAACAGTTACAGGGGTGGAGTCAGCATACTGCACTTGAGAGGACAAGCAGTTTTCATTAAAAGTTTTTGTTTGTTGCTAGTTCGTTTTATATAAATTGACGAATGACATGTCTCACACCTGAACTGCACACCAATTACAGGCAGACCACACCACCTGAAAGTCAATGTATGCCAAGGCAGGGCTAATCTCAAGAGCCCTGCAGTAGGGAAGCAGGACATGTGACCCCAATTAACTTTGACAAGTGTTTCAACAACCCATCTTTTCTCACGTGTTCCTTGCTATACTGCACTCCTAAACGAAGCTACACGCCGATAAGTAATCACCCTCCTGAAACAGCCGGAGAAACTCTGCTGACACGAGTTTCCACTCTGCCTCTCCCACATGGTTCAGACTGCACACCGCCAGTGAAGCAGTCAGAGAGAAATCACGGCATCCCCAAAGGGCAAGCGCCACCAGAAACAAGGATCCACGCAGCCCTGAAATTACCTTACAAGCTCCACCCCTGGGAAGCGGTGCTAAAACCCTCCGAGAGCCTACCAACTCCCAAAATTAGTATAAATATGAACAGAGCAGGCCTCAGGGGTCAGTGTTTTTCGCAGCATCTGGCTGTGGCCAGCCGAAGGCGCCCACGTGACCAGTTTTGCGGCAACACCTTCCTGGCTGAGAAAGTCGAAGGGGTCCCACACAGGTTGGAGACCCTCACCCGCGCCAGCTACCGTGGTGACAGTCGACAATGCAGTCCAGCTCCAGAGGACACCAGCACCTCAAAGGCCCTCAACTTCTTCGACCGCCTACCGCATCCCATGGAGGTTGCGATGACGTCCCATCTGGACCTCTCCTTCCAGGGTTGCTGCACATTTCCAGATATGAAATTCCCTGACTTTTCCAGGTTTTCCAGCCCAGATGAAAAGTTTTTCAGGCCATAAAAATAATGATTGTACTCATTACATACGATAGTTACGTAATGTATGTTTGACTGTTGATTCTCTGTATCTAACTGTGCTTGATTTTATAAATAATGGTATTGAAATTTGTACTAATTAACAAAAACACTACTTTTAATATACTTACTCATAAAAATCCACTTTTCAGCACACCGGGATGACTTTCAGTTTTAAAAATGCCAATTCAATAAATTGGCATTTTTAAAACTTTGATTTCATCTTCTAACAGCTGAGCTTACTTTTGAGCATCTTCTAAAATTTTCCTTTCTTTAAAATGCTGGTTTCATTTTCTTCCATTTTTCATTGTTCCAAAGTTTCACGGTATCTTGGAACTAGTGTTACGAGCATACTGCATCATACTCTGTTATTTTCAGTTCGCCAATACCTCCTGCATTTCTTACACCTTCGCAAACAAGCCTCTGTGCAACTAGACTCTTCCGACTGGTTGTCAAGAAGATACTCGCGATTGACCGAACCCCCCCCCCCCGCCCCTTTTTCACAGCAGCATTTTCATGCGAAAGAACAAACACTTTCTTCAATAATAGCATTAAATTATCTGATCCAGTAATACATTTGGTTTCAACAAATATTTCTAAACAAACCTTCAGTCGCTTTGAAGCAATTTGTTTTTTTTTTTTTTAATTAGAGAAATTGCGTTTGGTTCACAGAAAGGTAACCCTCTAGTTAAAGTAAATGTCGAAGGAGACCTATCAAGCATTTTGTTGCAAAATGATTTCAAGCAATCTCTCTTGAAGAGGAGAACGTCTTTAGGGTTACTATCAACCATGTTTCTCATATCCTACATCCACTTTCTTAACCTCAATCAAATTTTCGCTGTTATGTTAATCTTCACAAAACGTTCGAGGCTTTTTCTCAGATTTTTTTATATTTTTTTATACAAACCTGGACATTGCATTTGAGACTAGTAGCAACAGATCTCCATAACGGAGCCATTGGCTGTTCAGATTGAAAAGCAGTCAAAAATGGCTCAACTTCTGAAGCTAGTACTTTAAAAAATGCTGAGGTCCTAGCATTTTATCTTCTAGGCACTTCATCAAATTGTAACTAGCAGACACTGGTTCTTCTCTCTCTAGTAGCCACTTAGACATACTCTTGTAAATGGTTTACGTCTTGAGCCCTGCTTGCAACTTCAATGTTTGAAGCCAACGAGGTGTACATTTTTTTTGTTTGGAAAATGCAGTGGACCCAGAAATAGAAATATAATCACTTCTCCGAGAAGGGCTATTTTTAAAAACATTATATACAGCTCTCAAAAATTCAACAATATTCCAACCTGTTGACTTGACAGCTATTTTGGAAGCATTGTGTAAACTGTATAGTCCACAGGCACCAATATCTAAAATTACAGAATCATCTGGATCTTGATGAAACTTTCTTTAAATCTCGAAGAAACATATTTACTCTGGGACCATCAATTGCAACATATGCTTCAAATCAAAAGGCGAGAGATGCTGCTAATAAATCAGATGTAGTGTGACCTAAAAATGAAGACCCCAAATACCTGCTAACAACATTGTTTTTATCTTTGCTCCAGTATCTCACTACAAAATCCATTTGTTGTGCGACTAATTTTATTAAGACACTCATAAAAAGATACAGCAAAGCAATCATGGTCTTATACACAATTTCTAACCTGAAGCTGAAAGGACCTAACCCATGCAAAATGGTATGTCATTTTTTCCCTTCCAAGTGCAATTCCTTTTACAATCTATCTGGAACCAGAACTTCAAAAACCTCAGTAGTTTTCCCAGTAGCAGACATTGAAGAATGCACAAAAACAGATTGTAGACACCACAATATTTCTGCTTTTGATATATTTTCTTTCACAAGAAATGTTTCCAATCCATGTTCAAGCTTACGAGGATTAGTGTGGGCGGTGATTCCACTGATAAGAGTGACAACCAGTTCATTTGCCGACTCTACTTTTCCTTCATTTCCTGGTACAGATAGTTTTTTTGACAAACCTGCTGCCCATCTCCTGTGAAGCTTGCTGTTTCCTTGACATGAACACTCCAATACCGTATGACATCCCTACCACTCTTTGCTAAAATATGTTTTTGTCCTCTCATGCGAGTTCCACAAGGCACCACCCCGATGATAATTCAGGGTCATTCAACCACTGTGGGTTGAATTATTTTTTAATATACTTTGAACAAGACATAGTGAGAGCGAAACCAACCTGCAAAGAAGAATGAAAATGAGTCGAAATGTAAATATGGCTTACATAATCATCTGCATAATTTTTGTCTCCTAAATAAACATTAGGATTAAGTTAGGGCTACTTAAATGAAAAACCTAGGCCTAGTCTATCAGTAAATATTAACAGTAGTAGTTTCTGGTTTGAAAGATTTGTTAAATACAAGACATAAAAATACCAAGTTGCGAAATACATTACGAATCGTTTAACCATTCTTTGAACAAAATACTTTGTTGTTAACCTACGTAAATCACACACAAGGATTTTTAACTTACCGCTGCCAAAAAATAAAGGCACGCAATTACAAACTCTCGAGACACTCCACATCAGGATATTATATTGGGGTTAAAGTGATGATTTTATATAAACAAAAAATAACATCCACTACGCTTTTGCATGTTTTTATTCTACATTACACTGACACTTCAAGTCTTCCGTAAATTTCTTGATTTGCTCATATTAACTTAAAAACAAATTTTAAATGTTTTAATGTCATATGTATTTACCCGAAAGGAAGAATAGGTTTTTTGACAGAAAAGGAATAGAAGAAATGAGGGGTCATCTACAATTCGGGAATCATCTTCAATTCAAAACCTAGGAGATTTTGACAAAGGATTTTCATGCTTAAACGCTGCGTGTCCTAGGTGGTAAAGAGGAAGCGTTTTACTAAGAAGTAAAATGGCTCGTCACAAATAGGTATATAACACCCACAAAAGTTTTACAATCTAAGAAAAATGCTGCTACCATACAGCCAGGTTAGACACACCTATTTCATTGTGAATAGTTTTTCTTTAAAAGTAAATCAAATATGTATATCATATTATTCATATAATATCATTTCTCCTTGAATGGTCAGTCATAAAATCATGCAAAAATAATTCAACCTAAATATTTTTTTCATTACTTCACAAGGGTAGTCTTGAATCCAGGTTTAAATATTTTTTCCTCAAAATTTTTTTTTTTTGGAAGGGGTCATTTTAAATTCAGGATCGGCTTCCTTTCGGGTAAATACGGTAGTATGAATTTGTGTGTAGTGCTGAGACTGTACCTGTCGAAATCCGTCTGACTGGCGGCACCACCACCACTGCAGTGGCAACAGGAAGTGATGCGTCACTAATCATTGGCTTTTGTTGCTGAACATCACAAATAACAACCAAGGGTTAATGCATGCAGCAGAGTTGTCATAACTCAAATTTTGCGGTTTAGCAACGTAACATTATTTATTCACGAGTCACAAAGAATGACTGTTGGGCGAGACTTTTGTTTTTAACCTAAAAACACTGGAACTCTATTTGCACATTCGCTTGCTCGATACCTGTTTGGAAAAAATTTTCTACTCATAACTTGTCTATCTTTTGAAGTTCCTCTCGACCCATCACTAAGAAAAACCTTTTCAATTAAACTTGTTTGATGGTTCCCGATAAAGGGCTGTTATTTTGAAACGGTCACTATTGCCGCAGGGGTTTTAGAATTGAGAGTTGACTGTATAGGAATGTGGTAGAAAGTATGCGTGAGGAAAGTTTGGTGGTCTACACAAAACCTAACCAGTGAACTGAAAAAAAAAAAATTTCATCAACAGAGGAGCTGTAAACAAATTGAAATGAAAAGTATAGCTATTGTTCTTCCATGATCACATGTGAAAATTTTGTGTTCAGCCTAGAAAATAAATTGGCCTATTTCAATCTTTTATAATGCGAGGAAGTCACAACTTACACTTCTAGGAAGGAATAAAGAAAAGAACCCTTTAGAAAAGTCAAATTATTTTATGACGCGAGCATTCAATAACCATACTTACACAAAAGTAACAACCATATTGAAACACACTTTCAGTTCAATGTACATTTATATTTTATTGAAAGCAGCAATGTCCACAGACTGCACATAATCTTCAAAGTTCTGTATTTCTTCAACGAGAAGGTCGACGGATACTTTCTCATCTTCAACAACACACATGATCTGCAGCTTGTTTATTCCATAACCAACAGGCACCAGCTTGGCTGAAATAGAGCACCACCCATATGCATAAATGCCCCACTTCATCAAATAAGATAACCCACGTAAAACATGTCACATACTCTTGCCTTCATACCAGAATGATATGAACAAAAGATGGGTGTCACTAATCTATGCCAGCTGCCCTGTCTGAGAAACCTGCAATTACGGCCAGTTTCAAGAATGGATGTGGTGGCAGATGAAATAGGGATGGAGCAATGTCAGAATGGAGGAAAAGTGGGAGCATCCCAAAAACCTCTACACCACCTCAACATCAATTACACTCCCAACTTAACAATCCCATCTGAAAATTGACCAACTACTAAGGGTCTGGGTTCAACCTGGTTGGGGGGTGGGTGCGCACGCACAGTAGTGCGGTGCTAGTGCCTACCAATGCGTTACCCATTTGTTTTTAACTTTTTACACAACTACTGCAGTTAACTTTGTATTCAGCAATGATGCACTTCTGGAATCCAAAATATCACCTAAAATATCGAAGCATTTTATTTTGTACTGCTTTGTTAAAACATGTACAGGTACATGCCAACTTAATTAAACTTAACATAAGGAAGGAAACTTGCATGGTGCAATCTTCATTTTCTGTAGGCACATTCGTGACATAAGTGGAGAGTGTATTTAAGAAATTTAATGTGCAATAACCTCCAAGAACCAAACGAAACAATATACTATGATGAATTTAACAATGATTCATGCCAACATTTCCAAATCAGTTGCAAGTAATCCAATACTAAAATAATGCGGAAATTTTTGAATATTCGTTACGCTTGCACAACAACCAAATTTGTACACATATGCTGATCTACAGTATATCATTTTTAGCCTCCTTTCTGGAGGGAAAAAGCTTACGAAATAACTTTCCCGTCTGTTGTAATAGATTACAATAATAAAACGAAATAAATATGTAGTTGTGTTGAGAGAAATTATAATATAAATTAAAGGATAATTTATTTTTAAACTTCACTGTGTGCAGTGATATTCAGGGTTGGTGACATTCCTTGGTGAGCGATACAGTGACAAAGACAATACTGTAACATTTACAATGTACCACTAACACATAAAACAAACACTTGGTATGAATAAAATGCACATGATGGAAAACCCACACTACTGCAGAATAAAAGAAAAATATTAGGTTTCACTAGGATATATTAAAAGAAATATCTCAATTAAAACTTTGGAATTACAGTATCTTGATGAAAAGTGTTTACTCTCTGTATAAAAATTTAAAACCAAATTTACACTTAAAAATTTTTATTTGGAGTTTAATTACTTCAAAGTACCACCATCCTAAATCAAACTTGGACGGATATAAAGACAGTGTTCACAAAAATTTTTCTGTGGACCCAACAAAATTCCCATCTAAATAATGAAAGAAAGAAAGAAGGTAAAAAAAAGGTTTCTTGCCGAATTCAATATTTAATTTTTACCCCACTGTCCAAACAAAAATTTCTGTAGCATCGCTGGAAATTACATACTCCAATCATTTAAAAACAATGTATTAACAAAAAAGTATAACCATCAACTGTACTCACCATGTCATACAGAGTTGGTATACAGTACATTGTATATACGTGACCAAGCAATACTAATAGATCAATTTTCAACACACATTGTTCTTACTTACATCTCACTGCCCAGCATTTAGTCCTATTTATGTAATTTACTACTACCGAAATAACCAGTTTTTGATTTTGTCACAATGTAGCACTTAATTCGTACATTGTAACAAAAAATAATAAATAATAACAATAGACGTCTCAAGGCTACACATAATGTATTTAGGGTCGGTTACACCACACAAGTTTTACTTACTAAGATAAGTTTAAGAACAATTAACTAGGCTTACTGGTTCAATGCATTTCACCAATGCTAAAATTAACTTTCCTAACTTACCAGAGTTTAAGTTTAAACGCCAAAATAGAAATATGTTAGTTAAGATTGCAAATAGGCAGCAAGGCTACTAAAAATATATAACGGACAGGAACCCAAGTACTCACAGTCTAGTTCTTGTCGATAGGCACACACACAAAGTAGGACGACACAGCTTTTTCATGCAGTTGCGTAATAGCTACGTTTCGCTGGCTAAGCCAGCTTCATCAGGCTGCGAGTTGTAGGACACTGCCGCCTGATTAAGTTGGCTTAGCGAGCAAAACATCACGATCAATCAACCGCGTGAAAAAACTGTGTCGTTGAAACAATTTAATTCCAGAGGACAATGAAAATATTATCAACAGTCTCAATGGATTCACGAAAAATAAAGTTACAATAATTATGCTAATTAGGATTTTATTTCATATTTTCACTTCACAGAAAGATATACACTGTGTTCTTAAAGAAATGAAATAAATGTTGGCCGAATTAAAATCTACAGTAATTTATTATTCAAATTTGCAATTTTCCATTCACCGCAAAGAAAGTCAATTCGCAATCATGTTTTAGTGCATTAATGCGAGTACTGGACCAAGTCCCGTAGTATTGATTAGTTGAACGAGTACATTTTGCTTTGTGGAGTTGGCTTCAGTGAATACCACACTTGATGAATTCGTTTAACTAAATGAATACGAACTTAAATAAAAAATACAGTAGAACCTCTCTATTACGACCCCTCACGGTTCCCGAAAATAGGGTCGTAATAAAAAATTTGGAAAATTTTGGGCAGATTTTGACTCACCTCTAAATTCTATGCCTCAAAATTGCCATTTTTTGCATGAAGTTCATGTTCAATCGTCTCTAGAGCATAAAAAAACCACTTTTTAAATTAAATATTAATTAGTATATTTTAATAGCTGGACATCTCCTGATTAATTTTATACCCAAGAGAGGCATATTGGACCACCCCTTGTCGTAAAAAGAAGGCCTAACACAGTATGACATGGCTACTGAAAGTGTGTGAAAAGATTAGACTATGTATTATTAAAATATAAAATTATTAAAGATCTATTACACAGGTCTCGTAGGTCATACATTGTTATGAGGCGTGTAGTGATCAAAAAGTTTAGGTGGCGTTGCGGAATACATGTATGCACGCCGTGCTCTCGCTTTGGTCTGGCCGGATGGGAAGAGGGCTGTTAGCGGATATCGCTTCCAGTCTACGTGAGCGATCAACATCGCTCGGCTGGCACTCGTGGCCATGACTCGACTCTGCTTCCGCCTGCTTCGACTGCTGTATTAATGCGTTTTATTTTCTGGCGGATGACATAACATTTGGCTACACGTCCATTTAGGTCTATGTGGAAGTATACGGGAAAGATTAAAAACCTAGATTCTCTGCAGCACGGCCGTGGTGGTTTGCCCTAGACCCGACCCTCAGGCTGGGCAGTTGTTGGTCGGTCATCACAAAACCACTCTGGTGGGCGGCGGCCGCCTGACGCCATTGCCATTGTTACAGGGCTGGTTCACTTCATAACAGCAGCCCGGCGCTGGACAAACATGCTGATAAATGCGATTCATGTCAATGTGTTGGAATTTATATAAGATGTTGGCCTCTGCACTGACATGATGAGGCCCGACAATTTTTACGAGAATATAAATATTTAGTGCAGTCTACTTGAAATATTAAGTATACCAAATTATTCACCAAAAATTTTTGACGTCTATACACGCACACGGCCTCACTCGCCATAATATGGTACCGGTAACATAAGAACATATTTTATTTGCACACACTTATCTTTATTCACTTTACACATAAAATTGACTTCACAAGAAACAAAAACTTGCCCACCATAAAAAATTAGCATATTACACAAGGATGGGCACACACAAACTTAAAAATAATCATTATAAAAAGGGCACTGAATTAAATTTAAGTTACCATACATACATTGATTAAGAAACTAGTCTGTGTAATGTGCTGCTGTTTTTACAGCAAAAGAGGAGGGATAATGGAAGTGAAAAAAGACAGGGAGGGTAAGGCAGAGGTGGTGGCATGTAACTAGGACAAAGAATCCTTACTGACCCGGCCTGCAACTCCCCCACCCGCTACCACGCACAATAACACCAGTGTCCCCTTCTGGCATTAAGGAATTTATTGCTTCATGCTGCTTGGGACAACAAATGTCAAAGTCTATGATGGTAGCTTGAGAAATGCGAGACCACTAACATCAGTAAGGGCTAGTTTTCTATAGACTGAAAACGTGGATAATAGAAACTAGTATCGCAGTTGGAGAAAAGGTCTACAAAAACAAATCCGCGTATAACTGAACCGTGGTTTTAGATACAGCGGTTGGCAAGGGAATACTGTATCTATTTTTAGACGTGCCTCAAATTTTCGACTTTTTGGACCCAAACTTTTCACGCTTCATCGGGATTGGGTCATAAGAGGGGTTTTACTGTACACTTTTTTGTGCATAGTTAACAAAAATGTGTGGAAAGTTCATCTTTTCGCGCCAATTGGTATTTTTTGTGGTTTTTTCTTAATTTCGCAAGAATTCATGAAAATTTCATGGTTGCGAAATTTTCTAGTCCCTATAGATAGAGAATCTACTGTATTATCTCCTGTAAGATTTCCCTCAAATTTTCAACTCAGTTTTTTTTTTTGCAGTTCCTTGAAAATGGCTGTTAAAGGAGATACAGTCAAATAAAAGAATCTAAAACAGTGAGATGCTACTGTACATATAAAAACAATCAATTAAGTGATTTACTTACATGCTCCCCACAGCAAACCGTCCATCTGTATGGTCCTGACTTTCACTTCCATCTCCTTCATGTCAGTCTCGTCATCCCAAGGCTTGACATCCAGCACAATGCTTGATTTGGCTATCAGCGCTGGCTTTTTGGCTTTCTTCTCAGAGTACGCTTTCAGTCTCTCCTCTCTTATCTTAGCTGCTTCCGTATCCTGGAATTACCACCACACACATGTGCAATGGAAAGGTGTTCCTACGAATGTTGACGGGGTGAGAAGGGCAAACATTTTGCTGGAGTACAAGCACAATGCAGAAAGAATGGTGAAGTCACAGGAAAATGGTGTTTGTTAGATATTGTTTTATCAGTCACAATATATTTCTTAAATATTGCAAATGAAAATGGTTCAAAAGTGTACAATATATGTATTGTACAGTGCTATCTTTAACACAATTAGGAATGTATGTAATGTTTTTAATTTTGATATTTTAATTCACAATTTTGGTATTTTGATAATACTGTGCCTGCTCTTATCGATATTTATACTGCTGGGCTGTTACCGATACCAATATTAAAAACCGGCTGATATTCGCAATGTTAGAACCACCCCAACTGATCTTTTCTTTAACCTACTGTACACCAATAACCTACAATGGACTCTTTACAAGCAAAACACAAGGAATTGTTTAAATATTTGATGCACGCAACATCACTGCAATGAGGACTACAACTGATAGGGCTGAAAAGTACAATCATTAAAATTATGTTATCAAAATTCTAGTTACAAATTATTATAAGAAAACAATTATTACATACATATTAAAAAAAATAAATTACTATCCATTACTCTGAAAAATAATTTTCTAATTAACCACAACACTGTTTAAAATCGAGAGTACTGGTGCTACTCTGTTGGCAAATTCAGTTTTCTCCATTAGTGGCAACTTTACCATGCTTATGTCACAACATAATGGTTAGGTTGAGTGTATGAGCACTATTAAATTTTGTTTAAAGTGGAAAAAAATTTGAGTGAATCAGAAACCTGATGTCTACAATTTCTTTACAGTTAACACCAGCAAATGCCTAATATTTTGGCATGAGAATGACAATCTTTAGCACCCTACTTCTTAATTAGGCTGGGGTTACACTTCAATAAAGCATTAACTTATGAGCTGCCACATGTATGAAGAACTGAAAATGTGTTTTCTTACATGTAGGTTTCCTATTGAACTTACCCGGTCATGCACGCTGTTGGGATGTGCTTAACCATTGAAAGAAATATTTATATACTGATGCATGCAAGAATGCTGCGTAGTGCGACTGCGCACCCTACGGACGACTCCGCCCCATCTACAAGCCACATGCGCTCTGGGGCGGAATGTGTAAGCGGCAACACAAATCAAATGTATCGCGCCAGGAAGGCCACAAGCCTGGGTGGCCGATCACATCATTGCATATTACATGCATAATTGCAATCCCCATTGCCCGTCCAGAATTATAAATGCAAAAGGCACCCCAGCTATTGAAATTATATTTATTGAGAATTCTACTACTCGTGTCTGGCCCCTGGAAGAAGTTCCTACTATCACGAGAGATGGCAGCACCTCTACACGGATAAGAAACCTGCAGCGAGTCTGCACCCTCGATAAACCTGCCCCCATGGTGGACGGCTACACTACCCCCCCGCACCACGAAGAACTGCTGACCAGAAAATTTTTAGTATAAATACAACCCCCCACAGCTAGCACGAGTGTGTGTCGCCGGGCTCGGTGACTGCATAGGACGCGAGCCCAACCTCCAGCCTGCTGAAGACTCTCCTCAGTCCACAACGGCTCATCCTCCTCAGTCTGCAACAGGACTATCCTCCTCAGATCGCAAGGGCTTACCTTCCTCCAGTCTGCAAGGATTCTGCTGCTCATTACGCACTCACCTACACCCAGCTTGCAGAAGGTTCTCCTTCTGGCTCGACCCAGAGGTCAACTTCCCGTGACTCCACGGTAGCGAGCCTTCGTGCTGTGTGTTTGCTACCTGTTTAGCTTCCCCCTCTCAATTTATCTAGCCGCTATAAATTGCGTTGCTATAGATTTTGTTGGTAGCCACTTCAAAAATGTAGAGCTGTAGTTTAATACCCCAGGCCCGTCTTCGCCTGACCCCCGTTTTGCTTTGCGAAAAATCTTGTATAACTATTTTAATTGTTTGTTAAACAATTTGATTGTATATTTTTGTAATTCTATTACTATTGTGTTTACTCCCCAGGGAACAAAACCCCACAATAAATAACTACATAACATTAAATATCTGTGTGCCATTACTGTAGTAGTGGATCCCTGCTCCCTCAGTATACTTTTGTATTGTGTGTTTGTTATTGATCAGATGTACAATAAGAATGGTGGTGCGCCCAGTAAGCTAAGACGTAGGGAACACAGTGCCCTTGCTCGAGCTAACGCCCAACCTACGCCTATAGATGAACCGTTTACTAACCATCCTGATCTAACACTACGAACCATTTCCCCCCTAATTCCACTAGAAATTTCTTCTCCCCTTGATCACCTACTCTGTGGCAATTGGCCGGGGTACCCCACTACAGACCATGAGATCCAAAGGCAACTGCTAAGTCAGGAAATTGAGGGTATTCCCCAGGACAACCCTGCTAATCAACCCGAGAAAACTGCCAGCAATGTCAAACTGAAGTCTGGACTGAGAATCCGAGTGAAAGATCCCGCTGGCACAGTCCTACCAAACTATTGTACCATTAAACTAGCAACAGGGAAAGTGATCCGTGTTCGACTCCGGCGCAACCCGACTCCCATGCCCGTACGGCAAGCCCCTCTAATGATTACATCCCAGCACGTAAACCAACCCACCCAGCTGAAGTCTTGTCTGCCAGGTTATCATCACTCTAGAATAATCTTCTCTCCCTTACATCCAGTCACGGTTGCTATCATCCTGCGTATATTGGCGACCCTAATAGCGAGACGGATCACACTCCCAGGACGGGAAGCCACTTTTATTCCACTCACTCTAGGGTTTGACTCCTCTCCGACCCATTGCAAACCTGCCCCCAAGGGACCGAATGCTGTAGTGAAATTTCTAACGCTTTAGAAGCCTAACTGAAGGTATAGTAGTCGTCGTGGTAGGCTAATAAGTAAATGATGTGTGGCAGTGACCAGTCAAAACGGATCTGAGGAGTATGTGGGGAAACTGTTATTTACGGTACTGTAACCACCAAAAATATTAAAAAAGCACGTGAAAACACATGTTTGTTAAATATGGTTGTGTTATACAAGGTCAGGTTATGAATAGTTAACAACATAAAAGTAAAGAGGACAGGCATGTTGTGAGTTTTGATAGGCTGGTATAATAATGTGATTAATACTAAATCCAGAAGATGTTCCGCATTCAAGAACTTTGGTTACTGCACAATTCTTAACTTTGCAATTGTAAATGCAGCTCTAGTTGAAGTCACATTGAAGGCCAGCTCTATTACAAAATAAAATTTAAGACTTGGGCTACGTGTCCAACACATGCACAGCAACTTTGTTGGGACCAAGTAGAAGTCCTGACCAAGTTATTACAGAAAAGTTAAAGAAACACATTCATTTATCTCCTTTGCAGAAACGACCTAAGGAAATTACAATACCGGCTGCAGAAATGAATTGCACTGATTTTTCCCCTTTCAACTTTGTAGAGTCCAGAGTATTGGTATTGGATATTTGGCTGTACTGGCAATAAAGTATTACTTCGTACCAGCATTAGTAAACATTTGTCTCGACACAGCTCAAATTTACAGTGATAGCAGTATTTGCAATGTCAATACAGTAGAACACTGAAGGCATAACGCATCCAAGTCAAGTGTAACAGTGCGAGGTGTGCAGAAAAGAACAACTCCCGGAGTTTAACGGAAGGCTACACGAGGACCTGGTCATTCTCTTAAATGAGTGTGAACAAGAGATGCGAGAGCATCTCATACCTCCCAAACAGTAGGTAGGCAAGGTATGCCACCAGCTGTGCGGAAAGACTTATGAATGGTGGGGAGTTCATTGAGGAATGGACTCATTCAGAACCTAGCTCTCAGCACTCTTTACAGGGGACGAAGTTTTGTCGGGATAGATTACCGATTTCCACTTTTTGTGTAATTTGTAACATGGACTATGACGTAAAGCTGTATTTTCTAGTTGCCCATACTATGACACCCAAAACATAAAAAATGTAGTTGGTTGTCTAGGCCATAAAGAAATGTTAACTGCAGCAGTTGCTTTAATTAAACAAAACTGATGAAGCCACACTATTAAGCCAAACATTAACATATTTTGATACAATAGCTGTATTGTACTTCCAACAGTTTAAGTTAACGTTTTTGATATCACAAGGCAGAAAGGCTTCATTGTTTTCCCATGTACAACCAGACAAGGCTACCATTTGGTTTAATCAAATGTACCAGGAATTTCTATTCACAAGTACAAAGTACACTAATGTCATACATGTTATTCAACACTGCAAATTGAAACCAATTTTTCTATTAATAGAATTCAGAAATGCACTAATTTTGTTCCTTTCAGTTCCTGTGACGTGCAAGGAAAGGTAAATCATAAGGCTGCCAATCAAGAAACGAGGAGACTAGTGAGAA
Source organism: Dryococelus australis (assembly GCA_029891345.1). Taxonomy (NCBI): domain Eukaryota; kingdom Metazoa; phylum Arthropoda; class Insecta; order Phasmatodea; family Phasmatidae; genus Dryococelus; species Dryococelus australis. The sequence goes on along the minus strand of CM057007.1, from coordinate 28,829,594 downwards.
TACTTACATCTTCCTCATCGGATCCAAACAGGTCAACATCGTCGTCATCCTCCTTCGCGGGTGGTGCACTGCCGTTGCCCACGGCAGACGAGCTGAACAAGTCGGGGAACTTCTTCTCCCCAGGCAGCTTACTGCGCTCGCTGCCATACGACTTGATGTGGTTGTACCACCGCAGCACGTGAGGGGTGTCTGCTGACGGAGGTTTGGCCAGGGCCTCGAAAACGCTCACATCTGCCTGACTAGCCTGGAAACTGAACAATCCAGATTATCACAACTACTGGGCTACGTGGTTCACATGAACACACATGTATTCCTCGCACCTTCCCAGTCATGTGCACACACACGATTATAAGAAAAACTGCACTATTATGTTAGCTCCAAAAATAATTCAAAACTTATAACATGGACAATTTTTTTTTCAGCAACATAAAACAAAACACACATATTTTGACCCCATTTATTTCAAGACTCTTTTGTATCAAACATTTACCAGTCTTCACAGTCTACCCTGTCTAGGATATTGGGTCTACCCTGTCTAGGATATTAGGATTCTAACATATGTTAACTGGAATGGTGTTGGAGAAAATATGACTTTTCATAGCCATTAAAATTTTCCCAAACAACTAGCTAGCTAAGCAACAAAATCAATTGTAAAATCCTAATATTGCAATTTTAAGTGATCTCAAAATACCTACCATGATATGTATCAGCATAACCCAGAAAGTTAATGTTCAAAATCAATTAATTCTATAAAGGCATTATTTTATTACATTTTTTAAATGTAACATTGGTACTTTATAGATGGAGCCAGATCTCTGTGATACAAATATCCTGCGTTAATTCATAATATATTATGTTCTGTCGAGATGCTGGAAATCTGTGTGCTTAATGTGTTGCCTCAATAAGGTAATTTTGGAAGAGAATTATTTTCATAGCAATATTTTTCTGGAATGTGACATTCTTTGGGTGTGTGGAAGATTTTGGCTAATTCTTGAAACAATAATTGGGATTTCAGGGCTACATACATGGAGAGGTCTACAGAAATTGGTACTCCAGTACGCAGTGGAGTATTTGCCTTGATTCCTGGTGGGGTCATTCTCCGATTTTCACATATAGGAATCATACCAGATGGAACTGATCACAGGTTTTCTCTGGGATCTCATGACCTTGCATTGTGGCACTGCTCCATACTAACCTTGCTTCACCCTCATCACTTCTCAAAACCCTGATGTTAATGAGCCGCCCAAATCAATCTACTCTATTTCAGCATTTGTACTTCAAAAAGTGAGAATTTGAGTATAACAAATTGTGAATTGCCCAAATCATCTGATTTTTGCATTTACAATCAATGAATGGTTTTTTTTTAAAAAGTATTTTGTGTATTTTGCACTAATAATAACTGAAATGGCCACGAACAGCAATTTATTTTCCACTGCAAAAGTCTTTTAGGACATGTACAGGCTGTAAGTAATAAATGGTGGAAAGTTAATGCTTAAAAGAAATTTTGGCGAGCCAGTCAGAAATTAAAAAAAATTTTTTTTTGTGCTTTTCAGCATTTCTTGTGATGGCATTTTTCTTATTTATGCATTTACCCCACAATTTCTCTAATCTTTATCCCTTCCCACTAAAGAAACAATGTACCTATGTCATGATTCTGCATGTTTAGTACTGTCAATACTAAAACATTTTCGAGAACTAGAAGACCTCTAGGCTCGGCCTCACGCGCCATGTTGAATTATTGGTTCCAGCTTATTTCTGTTATTACAAAACTGCTACTATACAATGACGCTGAAGTACAAACGTAAATTCTGAAAATTCATTTAGTCATGCAGTATTTTTTCAATAATTATGAACAGATTAATGCCGTTTTACGATCACCATAAACATTTGAAGTTTGACGCCTAAATTTGAAGGGGATTGTCAATTGTGATTGCTAAAGTAACAAATATTTGATTATTTCACTGAAAAGGAAGTTATGACAAAAATGGAAAATTCAACATGGCGGGTGAGGCCGACCCTTAAATTGGTTTCCTAGAACTGTCTTGCTGTTTTAAGTCTTTAGTTTATTGGTGCTTAGATTGAAATTGGAGCACAGGATTCACAGATCTGATTCATCTTGTAATACACACGCAAGTTGTGATGAGATTGGAATGTGAATTCATCTTCTTTGAAGGTTTCTATTTCAGAAGGCCTGAAACTAGTTGCATAATATTTCCATATTGTTCTGCGTCAGAAGTTTATATATTAAAAAAAAAAACCTACATGCACATTTCCTTCTTACTGTGATGTGCTTGTTTACTTCATTCATGTATACATGACGTTCTTTGTCTTGAAATGCTCAACTGTTTGTACTATTGACATGTGCAGTTTTCCCTCCAACATGCACAAGCAAATTTCACCTCGGTCACCAGTTAGCATCGCTCATTATAGCAAGGCCCTGATGGCAACTGCGCAAAGAAGCGAACATGATGCATGTAACCAAATTTTGGTTTAAATGAACACCGTAATGTTCTACGAAATCTTACCATGAGTTCGTTTTGCATCAATTTGACAATTTGGACGTCTACTTACGAGCGGCCGGCACATAACGCAGCAAAATAAAATATAAAAATTTCAATCCTCTTGATGTAAAGATCACGCTACAATTGTTCTAACGTAGGACATAGCACAGGCACAGCAAGTAGAATACTTGTTAAGGGCACCGCCTACTTGGAGGAACCTAGCATGTTCCAGGCAGGGAAGCGCGGGAGCAATATGGATGACACCATACTGTACCTGATATGCCTTTGCTCCAACGCGCTGAATTCGGGTCCAGTGTTTTTATTGTGCTGTGTGTACCTATGGGATGAGCAGACACCCTATCATTTTATCTGCGGAAAGTTTGTAGCCAGGTTCAATGCAGGTCCCTATAATAGTTTTACACATTTCCAAAGTGTATTATGAGATACAGCAATGTGAAAAAGCCATTTTCAACTGTTGGAGGACTCTGGAATAGTATTTATAATGTACACGATATTTTGATTGTGTTATACATACCTCGCACGAAGTTAAGTTTTCCTTAATACAACGGTACCACGGAACAGGTTAAATTCTTGCATTCAAAAAAATCACAGATTTCACACACACTGAAACACACTTCAAACGCTAAGTAGGCAGCACCCGTAACAAGACACACACCACAATAAACATTCACAAAAATTGCACGATGGAGAGAGGGAGTCAAAGAAAATTGGGGTTATAAGTAGTCTATAACTTTTCTGAGTTTGCCCCAAGCGTGGCCAATCAGATCATGGACACCACTGAATTAATGTGAAAATAAAATTTGCTGAAAAATTGGGAATTTTACCATTCCTTGGAGCGTTAAAAGTCATATGAACTTTGAAATTATTGTACGAGCTGTGTGCATCAAGATGAAATATAATATACTTCTAGAAATCACTACACAATATGATTAAATGGGGATTGTACAAACTGAGCTGTTCAGTACACATTTCCTATACTGTTACCAACACACACATAATTTAACAAATATTTCGTTTCATTTTCAGGACTGTTTTGTGGAAACTTCCATTGTTTTTGTGTGTAGTATTTTGGTTATACCTTTCAAATTTGTGTTGTGCTCGTGGTGTTGCCGGTGCTGTGTCTTATGCCAAACCAATTGTTGCCCGGACTTTACTGCGAGAAGGCAGCCATACCGTGTCGGGTTGTAGATCCCATTCATTGAGTAATTTATATTATGTACCTACTTTATTTACTGCAGCTGTTGCGCGGCCCATTTACAATAAATGGCCACAACTATGCAAACAGGTATGTTTCATGTTCCCTACAAGTAACGTGCAACTTAAAAAAAAAAAAAAAAAAAAAGACAACGAAATAGACTCGAACATTTTTTCCTACATAAGTATTACCAAACACAACGTAACTTCTACAGAAATTTTGAATCCCTCAACCCTACCACTTGCAACACGTGTTTACAGAGTATTCCCATAAATATACAAGCGACTTACCCAGACACAAAACTACGATCAGTAAGGTAAGTATTTAATGATTTTAAACCCGCTTCAGTTTTGAAATCGTCAACAGCCATTGTAACTTGTGTAAATTTATTTTCACTGACAGCTGCTCCTCGGTTCTCTTGCAGCAAACACTATGGCGGAAAGAAAAGATAAAATTACTCGTGAGATTATATACATTTCTTTGAAATTATATATAAACCATTTTCAGAAAGACATATATTAAAAAAAATTTTTTTTAAATATTAAGATAACATAAGTAATAATGAAAATAAAAATTTATTTAAATTAAAGCAATACAAATAAGTCAAAGCATGATAGCTTGCCAAATAAAAGTATTTTGTTCTCTTTTGCAAAATGAAAAAATACAAGAAGTGTATAGAACATTTTGGGAGACAAGGTACAGTGAACAAAAAAATATTGAACGTAATTGCCTATCATAAATGTTAGAAAATAATGATGATCTCGTCATTTTTGAAGTCTTTATTTTATTCGTGGGTGAAATGAAAGATGACTTTGGTTGACTGTAATGTATAAATTCTTCTATAGCTGCCGTGTCTGACGATTCACCTTTTTGAACATCGGTTTTGCGACATCACTCTGTGGGTGTGTGTGTGCCATTTGACTGTATGAAGAGTTTAATGGAATTTAGATTGATGGCTTTTTTGAGTTTTGAGGATTTTGCTGCAGTGATTCATCACATTTTTGTTTCGTGGTTAATTGTATGGTAATTTAGATTTTCGAACGCTGTACGAATTAATCCAAGGCCATGTATTTTTGCACGATTTTGGTGAAGGAGAAGCCTATAGTGTATGCTACATGCCCCAGGTCAGGAGAGCAACATTCTTCTTCATGATGTGATCGTGTGAACATCATGGTTTAGAAGATTATGACAAAAGATTTCTTTTTCCTAACCTATCCTAATTCCAAGTGTTAGATGAACATCCGAGGTAGGATCGGGAGTTAGTTGCACCACAAGGCTTACCCTTTACGCCTACAAGGGAAGGAAGTCATGAAAGGTGACAAGTATCGCGGCAGAGAGTGATTGGGCAACGACGGGCAACGATTGGAGCCATGACTACCTCCTTAAGTATACCTATTGTTAACATATAACTAAGAAAATATGGGGAAAAACCAGGACAGCATGTAAAAACTCCGTCGACAGAATAGAATTCAAAATCAACGAACCAATAAACAGAATGCTACAGAAGACAGAGTGTGTGGAAACATGCTCATTGTTAGTAGAGATGATGCAGCCACTGTTTAACATCACCGGGATACTACTACACCTTCACTGTACGAAGTCTGGTAATGCCTGGCGCCCCTGGTGAAATACCTCACCCAGATGCATCAACTCCTCAACATTTAATTTCCAAATTTTTATTATGGCTCCTGGACTACCATCCATGAATCACATCTCATGGCACTGGATGCTGTCAAATGGCTAGCCTGAATGTGTGGCCCATTCCTAACATGAAAAATTTACTGTAAAAATCTGACATATACTAGAACTGATGGTTTGATGAAACTACTAACCAGTAGGAAAGTAACAGAAAGTGACTACACTGCAAGCGACTATGAACACTATAGTCGTATCCTAGCAGATACAAACACAGTTTTTAAAACAATTGTCCAAACTTGGGAACGCCGAAATCGAGTAAAGGCAATAAATGGAAAATTATTGTTAAACCTATTTACGATTCGATCAAAAAGAAACATCCCTCACCTAAAAAGGGGAAAGGTATAAAGAAATATACAGACTATCCCAAAGAATACATATGGATGAACGATGTTATGGTGCTCATTGATCGACTTCTCGTTATTTATGGCGAAGAGAATGCTGGAAATGATAACTATTACAATGGAAAAGTTGGAATAATGAATATTTTCAACAGTAAGTTTAGTGACTTTGTTGTGAATAATCCAAAAGGTATACCATATCTGATAAGAATGTTAAACACAAAACCACATACTTTTTGGGAGTCGGAGCATCATGTAAAAGGGTTACTCAATGACATAATAAATTCACTACCTTTTGAGTTGCATGCACCCAGTTATCAGTACTTAGGTCCGGGTACCAGACTAAAAGAGCGAATTGAGCGTGGCGATAAACCCATTAATCCACTAGATGTGGCTGCAATGGAACATGAGATAGCTTATCATCATCATAAAGATCTAACTGAAAGACATGTAGCTGACAAAGAACTAGAAATGAGAGCGTTCAAAAGATTGTTAAGTTCAGATACTGATCTCAATGAGAGATTGTGGGCTCGTGTTACTGTATCTGCGATGCATATTAAACGTAAGCTTGGCTGGGGAATTAAAATGAAATGATAAAATATTTGTTATAATAAATGAAAGTAATAAAAAAAAACATTGTATTTCAAGTTCCTAACGAGGAATTAAAGGGTTTGAATATTGATTCATTCCTAAAGAAAGACAAACTGGAACGTAGAAACAAGAAATTAAAGAATGGCAACGGGATGACTATCACAATTTCAGTTCCACAACTTAAGAAAAACTCCAAAGAAATGAAAACTGGAAATGGTCTGACAGTTCACAAAGGCGGATTTTTACCCTTAATTTTCGCAGCATTGGGGGCTCTAGGAGCGTTAGCTGGTGGTGAATCATCTACCACTACATCAGTAACTAATCCTAAGAAGAAAAACCAAGAAATGGAAAAACAACTCAGACATAATTAGCTATGCAGGAATAAGGCAAGGTATTGAAGAAAGTTAAGTGGGGTAAGAATGTTAAAAAAAAGTAACTCCACTCAGTAAATTTGATATTGATAAAATGGTTAAAGAATTAAACATTAAAAATTTTCAGGGTGTATTTATGATCAATGAGATACTTAACACGCCACTCGATAATGAATGTGGGATTGTTAATTTAGATGTTTCAACAAATCCTGGTACACACTCGGTATGCTAATGGAAATAAGCAAACAACAAATATTATTTTGATTCATTTGGTGGAAATCCACCCCAACAATTAATATCATATCTCGGAAGTAATATTTTTTATAAAGGCGATAGAATTCAAAATTTCAATCAAGAAACTTGTGGTCATTTATGTATAATTGTGCTAAATCACTTTTCGCATATTTTTAAATTTCCAAAAATTATTTCACTATTAATAAACAACGGATATATGTGGAACTGCATTAATGAGCTCTTGGATTGAAGATCAAATTAAAGAACACACGGACAATGATACAACTACTGAGAAGATCAATCCTAATGATTTTGTTTCCTACACACAGTTCAACGACTTTATAGCCACACTGACAAGAAATAAATAGCATTGGATAAAGCCTATCTTACTTACTTGGAAGTAGATAATAATATAGATTTTGAACAAAAAAGTCTAAGACATGTGGGAGATCCCATTGCACCGATGGAGGCAGTCAATTTCGAGTACTATCAGAAAAACAGAATTAACATTATTCGTTTAGTTGGAAAATACAGTCCAAAAGAAAAAAAAAAATTACTTGGGTAGTAATGAAATAGAATATTTTTTTTTTATGAGAGATGGAACTATAGTTGAAATAATAATAAAACAAGAAAAATATAAAAGTGCTATCAACTTTTACAAGCAATGGAAATGAATTGACATGTATAAAACTTTTGAAGTATTCCCTGATATTATGATATATTTTAAAATACCAAAAGCCCACAATGGTATATCAATACATTTGAATGATCAGATTATGTTACTTTTTAATGGAAACACTTCCATTAAACACATCCATGAATATGTTTAAGATTTGTATCGTCTTGTCTGAATATGCAAATAGAATTGGCATTGTCTCTTATACGCTGCTTAGGTACTTTGAGTATGTCTGGGCTAAATAGAAACAATCAGTATCTTTGTGTCTACCACGAGTAAAGTAATCCTTTACCATATTTCGATTTTCTAGTATGGTATCATCGAAAACAACTACAGACTCTTTATAACATTCATTTACATCAACCATTTCTTCATTTGATGAAAAGAGGTATGCTATCGGTTCATTAAATAATTTTGATGCTACATCTAATCTTTCTTCAAATTGATATATTTTGGTTGGTCCAGACTTTTTGAACACATAAAAAGAGTACCAAAGTCCAACCATCCCTGAGCATATATAAAATTATCTATCATAAGTGTAGTTTTTCCACAGTTACTAGGACCCACTATCAAAAATCTAATATTATCAGGTAATAATTCTCTGTAATGTTTTTTCGATACAGTCTCTTCCAGTATTCTTATTTTAATATTCCAGTCTACATGTTTCATGTTTTTCTTGCTCATTTATTAATAGATTTTTGAAAATTATATAATAAATGAGTACAGTATTCAAACTAACAAATAACAAATCAGTGTTGAAGGAAACACTATATTACCCTTTAGAGATAGAAGGGCACTCATTGGCTTTAGTTCAGTTGTATATTACATATCTAACACATAATATTATCTCTGGCATAAATAATATATATATTCACTTTGTATCCATACTGTGTATCATTTATTTCAGCATGGTTTATGGGATAGGACTGCCCAGTTGTAAGTTCGGAAAGTTTCTTAAACTGTTTGGTTCCGTTTAATACATTTAGCAACTGATCCATCTTTAGTATATACAATTTTTTATTTTTTATATTTTTTTTTTCAAATTTTTTAAACCACTTTTTTTTTTGCAACTGCGCCCATACTCAACTTTTTACCCACATTTCTGCCAATGTGCCCGAATCTTCATTTGATGTTTGGATCAGAATATTAGAAGTAATTTTTTCTGATGGTTTTCTGATGGCTCGAGCATTTAATTTACTGTCGTTTTTCTGATAATTGGGGCTGTGTACCAGGGTCTGTTCAATTTTCCCCTTTAATTCCCAACCACACACCATTTATATCAACAAATACCTTTTTTTTGCAACTGTGCCCAAACACAACTTTTTTCGCACATTTTTGCAGACGCACTCAAATGCAAAGTTTAACAAAACTTTTTTTTTCTAAAGACTACGATCTGAGCAAACACAACTTTTTAAGCCACTTTTTTTACAACTGCTCCCAAAACGCACCTTTTTGACCCAATTTTTTTGTGGTTGTGCCCGAATCGTCATTTACTGTTTTGGATCAGAAAATTAAGAGTAATTTTTTCTAATGGTTTTCTGATGGCTCAAGCATTTAATTTATCATTGTTTTTCTGATAACTGGGGTTGTGCTCGAATCGTCATTTTTATACTACTGGGACCCCTCTTGGCCTTGGGCCATCCCGGGGTTTTTGGAGTATCATGTTGTGGCGTCCAAGAGTGCATCCCCCCTCGGACCAAAGTCCTCGGTTTCGCAAACCCTCTCTCTCCCCTCAGTAAATTATTATGTAGACCAGCTGTCACCTGGCCTGAGTTTCTCCAGTGTTGGGAGATCTATCCACTTCCATCATGGATACCTGGGCATATAACCCAGGCACTCCCCACTGCTAGCATGAGTCCTTCCTCAATCTGACCTCCGGGCACCAGAGGGAGTGAGCTTGGCTCAGGGAAACAGCGCCTTTCTTCAGGACTGCTCCTCCCATCCCCTCTAACTAAGGAAAACCTCTACACGGAAAGCAAGGTCAGCTCGTGCTACTCCTTCCTTTTCTCCAAGGTTCTCCAACACGGCGGGCTAATACCCCATCCCGAGGATGGTCCATTTCAACTGCTTGAATTTTTTACATTGAGCGTCAGCTTTTGGGCCCCTGTGATCGTAAATGAGTCGACTGGCCCACCACTATGAACCACCATCATAACAGCACATGATTCAGACTTATCATAGGTGACAGTTACTCCCTTTAGTAAACGTGGCACAGAGACCACCTAGGAGTTTCCCACTTTTGCAAACCTCTATACAGAGGTTACCCAGTGGTAACAAAAAGAGGCAGTGGGTTCCCTTGGGCTAGGAGAATCTATAGGAGATACTTCACATGCCCTTTCTTGTTTACACTCCAGCTTTATCTCTGTTACTAGAGCTGGCAGTAGTTCCAACACTTCTCAGATTAGCTGTTCTCTAGAACCATCTGTCACCAGTCACAACCTCCAGAGCAGACAGAGGGAGTAAGCTTACTTTTCAGTTAACAAAACTCCCACCAGGTCTTAAGCATCCCAGAAATATTGGCAGAGATATGGATAGACTAGGAATAGGCTTCTCATAGTTAACCATATCCCAACCAGGTCTTAGCGAGTGGCACTCCGGCGACCCCAAACAGAGCAGAGAGGAACAGTGCTTCCTGTAGTCAACACATAATTCACCAGGCAAAACCTTACAGCCATTACAGGCTGGTCCTCTGCCCCATTCCTGGTCCTATATCGTGTCACCCCCACACCTTACACCCATTACAGACTGGTTGCACATCCCTAACCCCAGCGAAACCACTGGGGGAGCCCACAACTTACACCCATTACAGGCTGGTCCTACTGCATCCATTGGTTGTTTCCGACTCCCGGTGGACAGCTAAGAGGCATGTGAATCCTCCCGCCAGATGTAATGTACCGGCACCTTTTATTCAATATGTAGTGGCGAGGGGGCAACTGCACTTTTTCTTACAATGTAATGTAAATTAAGTTCATTGGTTTCATGCCAAATTGCTGTTCTTGTACACAAAATGCAATAAAATATATGCGTGAACGTGGTTTACTATTGTTTCATTGTCTTAACTTTGGGTACAGCACCTTACAGCCGAGTATAGAAAAAGAGCATGTTGTCTTAATGGGACCTAAACCCTCTTACAGAGTAGCTACAGTATTCTATGAGCAAAGTGTTGCAATTACGAGACTGGCACCCATAAATGCCGAGTAAGATCTGTGTTTTATTAACCAGTGCATGCCAGGGTCCGACATGTGGCAACTTGTAATGGTAACACATGACACAATTCTTACCATCAATGTTGGCAAACACGACAAACTATCGAAAGCAGCAACCGCAAGATGGCGACTCCAGGGACACCCCATTGGCCATCGGCCCACGACCTCAGCAAAACAACAGTTCGACTGAGCTTGGTGTCCGGACACATCAACTCGCCCCAGTCTAGGGTAAGAGACAGGGCGAAGCCATCTTCAACAACTACCCCGAGAATCCGCCCACATCAAGGTGGTGGGTCTGTTTCTTTGAAGAATCTGGCGCATGTTGCTCTATTTCGCCGTGAAGCCTACACAGAAAAATACCAACATACTGCGGATTGTGAATGTGTTTTGACGTGTGCCAAGCCCTCGCCCCTTAGACCATTTGCCTGCCTTACACAGCAACCACAGTAGAGAGTTGCTCTCTACCATGCGAGGCAGCATGCAGTGCCCAGCTTTCCACAAGTGCAGGTGAAGTGCAATGGGTAACAGGTTATTTAGTGCAAAGTGTCGCTGCGGAAGTGGCCTAGCAGCACTGCGTGCTGTGATACAAGAATAGAGTACCACAGTGCTAATATCTTCCAGAAAGGTGTAACATGGCAAGAGTAGTGTCGAAAGGTAACATACATGCAAAGGGAATCCCACAAATGCACTTAAATGTTCTAGAGTTTACTATAAAGTGTATTATGCAACTTGTCTGTAAATGTACCATTACCAAATGTATTCAACCACACTCATTTCACGTGTTTTGTAAGTGTAATATTTTAATCAGTATGCACAGAGTTTAATTTGCATGTAAGATAATGTTTGAGTAAGGGAGTGTATTATTTTGCAAAGTGCAATGTGACAAAAAAGTAGTTCTGCAAGGTTCGCTTGGATAGCAATGCCGGCATGCACACCATGTTGGAACTGCAGGAAATGCAGAGTACTTCGAGAGGCTGTGCCCGGATGGCCCTCATATTCTACACTGATCATTTCACTTCAAGAGACTGTTTTAATCAACTAGAACCGTTTCGTTTCTGCCACCCTGAACACTGCCTCTCACCTTCCCAGTGTTTGCATTATCTGGGGAAGTATAATGCACTAGTAAGTCAAGCACGGACTTGACTGGAGCTAATGACCCAGGGCACACTCCATTAATTATTTTGTTATTTGTTATTATTTATTTTGGTGTTACCCTTTAGTTCCCAGTGAATTTTGTTGAGTCTATTTGTCATGTAAATTTTTACCCATCACTCATCTAGCGCTATGCTCAACTTCTTCTTTTAGTGTTATGTGTTTCAGAGTTCTGTAAGTAAATTTTAACGTAAGTTTTTGCAGTCAGCATGATGTTAAGCAGGAGTTGTAGTTTTGCAATAGTAAGTAGTTCCCATCATGGTATGTCAGCCAGCCCCAGCTTGCACGTGTGTGAGGATAGCAAGACAGTAAGCGAATAGCATTTGATGTGGTGGTGCATGTGTCGCGAGCTCCCACGCTTCCCATTCGTCAGCCGGCTTTCATTGTTTTGAGCACGGGACATTAAATTTAATAGATTTATTAATATCTGGAACTTCATTCTTTAATTAGATGCCCGGTACACCACCCTCCTTCTTGTGGGTAAGCATCGCCCCGGGAAGCTTAAGTTCACCTTAAATATGTTTGTGTCTTAGGACGTTTGTGCAGTGTAACCATATTGGCCGGTATAGCCACACAATGTCAGTGTCATGTTTTCCCCTGAGAGGGATGGTGAATCAAGTAGAATAAATACAACAGAAAATTGATCAGCGCGTATGTTATTCTGACAGCCATTGTGCGTTTAACACAATGGTCTCTATCAATACCTGCTCACATCCTATCAGCGATCTTAATTTTTTTCAGTCATTTTCCATTGTCAGATGCATAATCAATTTTTCTATTTCTTATGGGCGTGTGGTTGGCCCTAACAATCCACATAAACGAGTGTTAAAAACTTTTTGCAAAGTTACCTGCAAAAGTTTGAACAGCATGGTGTGTAGCCGACCCACTGGCTACCGTTTAGCAAACAACAATATTACAACTTAATTGTGACTACCATAATTGGAATGGAGGTCAAATTCTTCTTCAGCGAGGAGATCTCATCTGTGTGTATGGCCCATTATCCAGGGATTCAACAAGTCATCGTGCTACAGCTTCGTCTTCAATGCATCATCACCCTGATACCTGGTATGTAGTTGGGTAACTTAATTCCAGACCTCACCTTCATCGCCCCCAAAACCTGTTTAACCCATTTTCACCCAACCACACAGCATCTCTCTTTAGGCGCTAACATAATTGCCAAGTTATATGGGATGCCTGATGGCTCGATTACCCCATCATTAAACATTTCCTGTATTGAGATTTGATGATAAGCATTTGGTGCGATAAGTATCCTCGTTGGTTTATGCGAATCGGTGTGTCCTCAGTTAAGGGGATATTGTCATGTTCAGCGACCGTGGTGTATCTTAAGGCATTGTGTTTTCCAAACACATCTTAAAGGGCATTAATTATGTGTTGATACGCGGACTGGTGTTCTGGTGGGTTCTGGTTGTCAAAATCCCCTAGTTGTACCTAGGGTATGCTACCTGTTGGACACTGGTCCAGATGGTAAACTGTACATCTCTCTTATGAACCAAAATAATGCAACATGCTGCGAGTTCCACGATTGTAGTTTGCTCTGAGAGCCAAGGTATTCCCAGGATGGCATCTTCTGGTATTTCAGGTGTTATAGTGACCATGGTAATGGTTTCGATATCATGTACTGTTAGAGTATCTTGTCCTATCGTGGTACAGCAGTAATCGTTGGTATCGGCTATTCATGATAAAGTGAGCACTTTTAAAGGCAATTATAATGTCCTTTTAGATAATGTTTATCTTTCCAAAACTTTTTAACGTCAACATCGACATGTGACTAAGAAATATGGTGTATACTTTCACCACTCTCTTAAGTTAATGCCTGAGTCTGCAATTAAACATTCTTATTAAGTTTGTTTGGGCGATCTGAACTTTTTACCCTAGAGAGTAAGTTGAGAATTTCTGAGAGCAGGAAAAGAGCAGGAATGAGTAAAAAGCGCACTGCTCTTTTCTCTTACCAACCGAACGCCAAAAGCCACGGTACTGTTTACTACTAATCAGCTGATCACAACATCGTCAATCTATAATTTTAAACTTGATTGAGTATGGCATTGTAGGGCGACGGACAGTCCCGAGGCGGCAAAAAAAGGGCATGCTCGGTTTTCAAGAGGATGTCTGGTAACCCTAATAGCACCAAATACTGTAAAATGGTCTATGCAATGACAGTCGTAATTTCGTCATAACCCTAACCTTGCGACGCCTGATATAACAAAAACTAAGTTATTGCCAATGTTATTGATTATTTGGCGCAATCCAGGGTCTTTTATTGCTTCGCACATTAGATAAAGTGGCCTATGATTGGTTATGACAAGTATTTAATAATCACTGCGATTGTCATATCACTTTCCTTCAATGATGAACGTAAAATAATTATCTACAATTATATTTAGATGCTGTTCTCAGAGGATGATCAAACATACTCGCAAATAAATAAACGTAACAGAAAGATCTTGAAGCAAAACTAGCACTATCTCATAATCCAGGCTTTAAAAACACAAATTTTAGCACCTTTTTTCCTTGCTTACGATCTCACTGCTATTTTGCTTTTCCCGTCATCGAGTACAAAGTTCATGCTCTTTGTGAGAAAAGGATCAGAGCTCCTGACGCCCGAACAGCAATCCAAAAAAAGACTTCCGACCAAACGAACGCTCGTAATGAAAAGGGGCAAGAAAATAGCTGTAAAAGAGAGAAATAGTAGAAAGCTCAGGTCGCCCGAACAAACCTATTAGTCACTAATGCCGGGTGGGAAGTCTTTAAAATGGACTCGCTTTACCGTGGACAGCGTATAGCTAGCCTAATACCGTGACTAGTGGTGGTCACACCCTGTTCATTAAAGTTATTTATCTGCATTTGACATTCACAGTGCAACAGTGAAATGGAAATAATTGAATGTAAAAAGTAGTTTTGGTGGGCATAACAGCTGTTCAGCCAGGCAGCCATTTAAAAATTAACCCGCACTATATAAAATAGTTTATTATTACTTGAATAGATACGTGCTGTGGAATGTTATTTGTGTGGATTCTACAGCTGGTTTTTATCAGTCTATCGATACATCAGTTTTAACAATCGTTTCTATTATACAATAACTATCGATGGCTGATGTATGCTATTCACGGTAATGTGGGATCCTTTGAAAGCACTCACATTTGAAGTAATAATCAATAAATAAAATTTTATTTTAGTTCTTAGACGTAAACTTCCGAATGCGGTGGAATACATACACTGTGTTTATTACTTACACGGCAATATTTATTTTTAAAAAGTCTTCTGAAAGTTAAGAAATTGCTAAAAGTGAATGTAAAGAGGACTTCACAAGTGCTCACTTTATCGTGAACAGCGTGTAGCTTTTCTATGATTCTACTTATTCATATTCTACCTTCATGGGAAACACGACATTTTTATATCAAATACAAATACATGATCGAATACCACATAAAACTAATGTAAACAGATGGCACCGGACACGGACAACTACAGTGGGGATACTGTAGCAGCCGTTATAAAATGTGTTAATTTTGCAGCTTCCAAACACAAAGACCAGAGGCGGAAAGACCCGGAAAAAACTCCGTATATTAATCATCCTATCGGTGAGTTCGCAATTCATGATATTTTTTGGAAGTAGGTGAACTGTTCGAACAGCGGAACGTTTGACCGCACGTGTCTTTGTTTAAGTTTTAGGTTATGTTGGAGACGTGTCATGTTTCTCTTTGTAGCGCGGCATTCAAATATAACGGACTGCTGACAACTTTGTGATATCTTTTATTAAAGAAACTTTTTGTTTATGTAATAAAGTCACTGTTGTATCATTATTAATTAAATATACATTTTGTTACAAGATGATACAATGAATGTTTATTCAATTGATCCCCTTAAGCATTGCTCGAGTGGGGATGTTCAATAAATAAGTATACAACTTCAAAGATGGCAGACCACGCGATGTTATCACCTTTGAATTCCGCAGTGCCACTAATTGTGCAGCTAGCATTATGACTGCACAAGGAGTTAGGTGCGTTTACAATGAGACATGCAGATGTGGATAATGTACGTATACTCGTAAGCAAACTCGGCATCTCCCAACCCTTCTGTGTCCGTGAACCCATGTAGCCAATGGGAATAGAGTATTTGGTTTTTTGATATTCGTTTTCGTGGCCATTGTGGTATACATGGCAAGTGCTTCAATTTGCAGTGGTGATTATTATTTTTGTTTTAATAAATAAGTACACATGATTTGGTAGTAGTATTTACGCAATACAGTGGAGTGTCGATAATCCAGATTATTCTGGACCAGACCCCTTCCGGATTATCAAATTGTCCCAATTTTTTTAATGAACCAGTAAAAGGGCCGGTAGACGTCTTTAACGTAAAAAAACTTGCTAAAATTGTTCTAATTTACTTTGATGGTTACAGAAGTGGAACGGATTAATGTAGTAAAATTTTTACGTGTTTTAATTTCACACAAAAATACTATTATTGTATGTACAGTATAGCATGTACAGACTGACTAATTTTATGTAAAGTAAATCTAGGCCTATAACAAAACACAGTACATTAAAGTTGTATCTATAGTAAATCATACGTATTTGAGCTCTTAAAAAAATCTTTGGTGGGTTTTTGAACAGCGGCAGTGGTTTAACTTCTTTTGCAGCTAAGTCCTTGATTCGTTTTAGGAGAATGAGGTGGGTTGGCATGCTCTCAGTCTGTTTTTCAAGCCATGACATCGGTGTCTCTGCTGCCATAAATGCTTCGGAATGTGTCGGCCCTGCTGCTTCAATGTCATTTTCATTCTCGTCCCCATCAGATTCTATTATTTCTGCATCCCTTTAAAATGAAAAAGTACGCCTAAATAAACAAACGAAACAAATGTTTTCTTGGTTGCTCAAAATTCGGTATCATTTTTGTCACATGGTTCAAATCCCGGGATTGTGCTGCAGATTTCTGTCACCTCGTTTACAACACAGACTTCGAGTTTCATTTTCTTCAATCCTGCTTTCTCATCAGGCCATAATTTTTTTCAGGCTCTTAGCCAATTACTTTTGGTGAGAGTTTCCCAAGCATCAGCAAGCATTTAAATGCTATCTTTTATGTTAAACTTTTTTATAAACTGAACTACGCTCTCTTCGCCCTTTTCTGCCAATAAAAGGTGACGCAGAAGCTGCTTTCTACAGATCCTCATTTTCTTGATCACTCCTTGGTCCATTGGCTGCAGAGTTGCAGTAACGTTAGGTGAGAGAAATTGCACTTTGAAATTCTGATTGATTTTGTTTAATACTTAGAGAGGGGGATGTGTGGGTGCGTTATCAATGATAAGCAGAACTTTCCCCACTTTTCTTCATCTCCTCATGGAATTTTGTAACACTAGCGATAAACTCATTTTTAAACCAATCAAGAAAAATTACTGAAGTCGTCCAAGCACTTGTCTGGGACGTGTAAGAAACAGGAAGGGTTTGCACATTTTTAAAGCAACGTGGTTTTTTGCTCTGCCCAATCACTAACAGTTTCACCTTGTGCTCCCCACTGGCATTAGCACACACTATAGCCGTGATTCTCTCTTTGCTAACTTTAAACCTGGGAGTGGATTTTTCGCGTCTTGACGCCGGCGACTTGCGTGGAAGGGCTTCCTAGTTTATCCTGGTCTCATCAGCGTTGTATACGTCGCCCCTAGAATAACCTTTTTCAAGTGCTTCCTGATAAACTTCTCTTTAAAAACACTTCCAGTCGCTAAATCTGAGGACAATTTTTCTCCTTCGACGTCTAACTCTCTAATGCCGTGCCTAGATTTGAAGTTCTTAAGCTAGCCAGAACTGGCTGTGAAATCTTTTCATCCATTAAGCTGTTCATTAAATTGTAAGGGGTTTTCACAAATCATTGCGCTTGAAATTGGCTCTCTTAAGCTTCTTCTTTGAGTGAACCACATGTAAATTGCATCTTCTAAGGCTTTGTTGTTTGCTGGATGTGCAATTTTTCTTTTCAGCGTCCCTTTTTCACAGTCCAGTTTTGACACAAATTGTTCCAGCTGGACTCTTTTTGACTTAATATCACTTACAGTGGAAGTTCCTACCCCGTAAATATTTGCCAGTGATACCTCACTTTCACCTTTTCCTAACCTTTCCAAAATTTTTAACTTGGTTTCAACGGTTAAAAAAGTGTGCTTTTTCTTCGAACTTGACGCCATCACGAGTACTGAACATTAATGTGTTACAAAAACAAAACACAGACAAACTGACACACACAAACACTAAACTGTACACAAGCGACCGGTTTGGTAAACAAAAACTTAATGCACGCACAGAGAACTATGCTCGAGGTCAGTGGCCTGACGCGACTAACAGTGGTAAGGGAGCAGGTGTACGACCTTGACGATCCCGCTTTCACTGCCCCTCCCTCCTCCACACATAATGCAATTCACGCTCCGCTCTATAGGGCACGGCGAGGTTTACACTTTTAAAATAATTGAATCCGGATTTCTGACGTCCGAATTATTGATGCCCCACTGTATTAAACACTGTAAAAGTATACAAAATGAGATGTGTATTGTGAAACCTATACATCAGTAATTTGCAAAAGCTGAGTATTTTTGATTTTGTAACATGCAAGACTGTATGTTCCTTCGTATGGCAGAATGGTTAAAATTCATCCCATGTCCTCCGCTTGTTTTGCTTGCATTTTCGAGTCAGTTTTTTTTTTAAGTTTCTGTGCCTTGTAGAACGGGTCTTACAAGGACTGATGTTCAAAGCTCGGCCACCTGCCCATAAACCACACATTTTGGCTGTGAACGTGAAGCACCATGCACAGTGTGTTGTTACTGCATTGTGGGTAACTGGAGACATCTGTTATTGAGCTGTATGTGCACGGGATACTTGCAGGACAGTTTTGTGTGGGTGTCTGGATACTTTTGATCAGATAATGTAGCCTATTTTAACATTATTATTGTGAGGGAATATGACTTATAAAATGTTTATGTTAAGTTTTGGTTTGCAAGAACATATTTTGAGTTTTTTAAATTGTGAACATAGATATATAATCCCATTACGTAAATACATCTGTAATGTATTCGTCGGTATGTATTGTATCTCTTAGGTCATCAAAATGTGTGTAGTCTGTAATGTAAGTGTATTGTTTGTAATGTATCTGTGTACAACTTTTGACATGCTCCAAATCCCTAGCCTAGGGATCAAATGGCAGTGTGTCCAATCACAGGGAAAACAGAGAAAAGTCGGAGAATTTCACGTGACAGGGAAAAGCCAGGGAAATGTCGTGGAATTTTCACCTGGGTCAGGGAAAATATAAATATGCATTTTAAAATTTCAATTTTTAAGTTTGTGAACCGACAGTAATAATTTGTGCCAAGGGACATAGGGCCTATATGTACAAAACTAAGCATTTGTGTGTTTGTAATGGGCACTCTTGTGGTGTTAATAGTGTCTGTCCCGAGAAATATTGATGGGTTGAAAAAAAAGTTGGCCCTGCTTGATTGGTCTGTTGCAGTGTAATGTAATTAAACTTCACTGATAGCATATTTGTTCTGTCAGCGGTGGAAAAATGTGTTATATGAAGGTTTCTATCTTAAAAATAGGCCAGGGAAAATGGTAAGATTCTGCCCTGAAAACATGGAAGAGTCAGGGAATTCCAAAATGTAATTTCAGTGGACATCCTGAACAGAGTTCACTAATAAAATAACAAATAAACATTTGATAAATAAAAATCAGGGCTGTTAGAGGCGTGCGACCGCACAAACCATTGCACCTAGGAATTCCTCTTCCGTGGGGAAATTTTTTTAAAATTAAATTTAAAAAATATTTTTTAATACTTAGCATTCATTTGGTTGTGATTTATATATTTCATGATAAAATGTATACATTTAAGCATGTTAATTATAAAATGTAAAATGTTTTATCAATAAAATGTTAGGCACAAGGTGTGGGCACTCGAGAGTAGAGTACCTATTTTGTTTGACAGATGATTGCCTTGTGGGAACGGAAGATCAACTAGTTTGGGAGAGAAGGGCTTTACGAAAGTTCTTGCACCTGGCCTTACTTTTGCTAGGGACGGTACGAACATAAAGCATAGTTTTATTTTATAATTTGATTTTTAGTATAATAAAACTATCAATAGTTCCCACACATGTGCTAAACAGAGTATATTAAATTGTAAACCTTTACAATGTTGACTATGTTTTAGGAGTGGCATACATCTTAACAGAAGAAGCCAGTATAACCGATATTGATGTCATTCAAGCAGCAATCCTTCACGACACTGTCGAAGATACGCAAACAACATTTTCCGAGATTGAAAACATTTTTGGAACTGCAGTGAGGAAGTTGGTGGAAGAGGTCACCGACGACAAAACGAAACCAAAAGAAGAAAGGAAGAGGCTACAAATAATTCATGCACGTACATCGAGTCCAAAAGCAAAACTAGTCAAGTTGGCAGACAAACTCTACAATCTGCGCGACCTTGAACGTGCAGCACCTGATGGATGGCCACCAGAGCGAGTGGAAGAATATTTTCAGTGGGCACAGAAAGTGGTGGAGGGGTTGCGAGGTACTAACAAAAATATGGAGAAGTCTCTTGATAAAATTTTTAAAAGAAGGGGACTTCTTTAACATTTGTTTTCAGTTCAACTGTTAAGAGTTTACTTTTGTACGTAGTATAATATTATTGTTAGTAAAAAGATAAAATAAAAAAAAATTTACAGTGAGATGTTCAGGATTATGGAATTGGAATACAAAGTTATTTTTCTTCAAACATTTTTATTTAATCAGTTCAGCTCGTTGCAATTATAAAACACATTGGTTTCACAAGGCACAAGAATTTAGATTGTTACAATTTCTCTCCAAGTTAGTGGGCTAAACCAAGTCCATTAAGAGAGAGAGAGAGAGAGAGGAGAGAGAGGAGAGGAGAGAGAGAGAGAGAGGAGAGAGAGAGAGAGAGAGAGAGAGAGAGAGAGAGAGAGAGAGAGAGAGAGAGAGAGAGAGAGGAGAGAGAGAGAGAGAGAGAGAGAGAGGAGAGAGAGGAGAGAGAGAGGAGAGAGAGAGGAGAGAGGGGAGAGAGAGAGAGAGAGAGAGGAGAGAGAGAGAGAGGAAGAGAGAGGAGAGAGGAGGAGAGGAGAGAGAGAGAGAGAGAGAGAGAGAGAGAGAGAGAGAGAGAGGAGAGAGAGAGGGAGAGGAGAGAGAGAGAGAGAGGGAGGAGAGAGAGAGAGAGAGAGGAGAGAGAGAGAGAGAGAGAGAGAGAGAGGAGAGAGAGGGAGAGAGAGAGAGAGAGAGAGAGGAGAGAGGAGAGAGAGAGAGGAGAGGAGAGAGAGAGGAGAGAGAGAGAGAGAGGGAGAGAGGAGGAGAGAGGGAGAGAGGAGAGGAGAGAGAGAGAGAGGAGAGAGGAGAGGAGAGAGAGAGAGGAGAGGAGAGAGGATGAGAGGTGTGTAGTGTGTAGGTGTGTGTGTGTGGGTCTCTCTCTCTCTCTTAGTTAAATTAGAGTGGATTATAATTTGTTCACAATAATTACAAAAAAATACTCTCATCTTAATATCTCACAATAAATTGATACGTCTTGCTATTTACAATTAATAATTTTAATCAGTGCAACATAATATTACCTCAAAGTGCTTTATGTTATTAAATAACTAAAATCAGTGTATCAAAATCAAATGAATTATTTTATAAATTATATGTCCACATTTGACAGTTTCAATACTTACTAACAATAAAGTCAGTATCACATGTTGTAGTAAAATGTTAGACAGATAGATGGCTATAATAATGTTAACTTTGCACTGTTTATATATATTTTTTCTCTGTTTGATCAAGCCAGACTTTGTTATGTTTTGAGCCCTTCCAGGAGGTGGTCATCATAATGTTACAGTTTATTAAAAAAATGTTTTATGTTAATAATCAAATTTAATATGTAAAATAACACAGAACTTAGATTGGCATATTATTATATATGTCAAATTATATAGTGAAATTGTTACAATGTTTTGTATAGGAATTTCAAAATGTTTCTGAAAGAAAAAGACTTCTATTTAATGTTAATGTTAAATAACCGAGGAATTATGATATCCATGTAGTTTAGCTTTCTCTGAATAACAACTTAAAAGAAAAGACAGTTTGTTGAAAGTTTATTATTCAGATTCTAGAAGGATTCCTAGTCCAAGAACCATATAATATGGAGTACTTGAAATTTTGATATATGTGAATATCTTATGTAAAACGATGCTGAGGATTCCTGTATATGTGTGCGAAGGGACATTTTCAGCACCAGAACGTGTTGGAAGGAGTTTTGTTAGTTCCTGATATTTGTCGGCAGTTTGTTACATTGGATGTATCTCAAGTAAGACTCGTCCATTAACTAAGACAAATTAGCTACCTATATTTTCAAGTTGTGACTATTGGATTTAAAAAAAAGTTAATGAATTTATTATTTTCAAGGAATCAATCTTGATAACATTTTAAATTTGCAATAATGTTAAACAGAGGAGAAAAAGTTGAATGTCAGTAGGCCTAGTTGAAGTCTAAAATGACAAAGGTAAAACGTATTTTGAAAATTGGACTTAACTCTTTGTTTTTTGATAACTCCACCCAGAAGTCCAAAATATAAAGATTAAATAATCTCAAGCAAGAGATAACCGCAGAGGCCAATACGTAACTAAGTTTCAACAATGTTAAAATTCACTCCAGATTTCAATATGATTCATTTCCTTATAATTTCGTGCTCCCGTAACAGGAGTATTTAGGAGATTATACTATTGTTTGAGTGCAATAATTATAATTTCTCTAAAATTCAGCTAAAACTGACAGCAGGCAGTAATATTATTTCATGATTGATGTTTTAGTGTGTGTGTGTAATATGTTGTGTTGTTTGAATAGTTATCTTTCTTGCAATTTTTTTTTATTAAAAGTTGTAAATAATTTCATTAATGTTTTAGTTGATGTGTTCTAGTGGTAATTGTGCCTTCTTGTTGTATTTTCTGTTGATAATATTTTCCACTCATCCAGTCAATTGCTTGATGGTAGAGTGCACATTTACTCTAAATCAGTATTTGTTCATACCAGCTTTACGTTTCTAATATTTTGTAGCCCTGATTCACGCTTATTGTGGGTCAGAATATTTTAATTAACTCTCCAAGTATTGAATTTTATTTTTTATTTAATATTGTACAATTAAAATTTTTTATGATACTGTGCATATTAATATTTGATTAATCTGAGCTCAGGAAACAGTTAATATGAGTTTTGGAAGACAGATATTTTTTTCTTCGTTCTCTATGTGCCATGTGGAGTGAGACTGATTAAGTGCCCTGCCACACTAGACCTCGATGTGTGACATCATGGATGATGATGTAGGCGGTACTTCCATTAACGAAGGATTGAGGGGTTGTGAACCCCTATGTTTTAGATAGCTCTGACACCATCATGGAAGCTATAGGATGTAACTGAGAAAGGTCTCCAGCGATCGGCGTGATAATTGAATTTCACTCCAGTTAACAGTGTTTAATGTAATGGCTTGTTTAAGAAGACGCCAAGGCATTCATTTAGACTTTGAGTGCCATCCCAGGAAGACCCAACGCCGTCATCAGGGACAGCTAAGTATACCTGAGGCAGATGGTATGGGGTTCGTGTGAACACTTCTGGTATTGATAATTCGAAATACTGCAACTGTTAGACAATGAAATGACAGCTATTACGATCAATATTAATATTTTTTAAGAGGGCCTAGATTTGTCCCAGAGGTTATTGGGATGCAGACATCAAATGTGCACTCCCTATGATGAGCCGACGCCGAGTGTATATCTCTATATTTTTTCTTTCTGTTCTTTGAACAAGTTAGGCTATATATTTTATTTTTTGTTTCTTTTGTCATTTCTAATGGAAATTCCTGCAATTAAAGTAAAGTCTAAAGCTAACCAAAGAATTGTGATTTCAGGTAGGGTAGTTTATCGAGTGTGTTACCTTATCGAAATTGGTTTTATCATCACTAATTCTTATAGACTGACAACCAATATTTGCAGAAATGTGTTATGGAAAGGGTTCATGTTCTGTTTCAGTGATAATTCAATCCCCCGGTTTGGTAAGTCCAATACTATAGTCCATTCATCAAGAAGCAAGAGTAGGTGTTTGTACACACGAACATGTGATACCAGAGTGAGCAGCAAGGGGTGTACAAGCCACAAGCCAGGGGGTGTTGCTGCAGTGTGCCCTATGCTGTATTGGTGGCCGGGCGCACGCGATTGTCTGTATTGTGTTCTGATAGTGTGTTAGTCTGACTGAAGGTGTGGCTTTAAATGTGTTGTTTTGTAACATGCGAACGTAAGTATCTTTATACCGAACGGTGTGATGTTCCAAACTCTGTTCTGTACCAAGTAATAACAATATAATGCTCTGTTTTACACTAGATTGACGTACGTGTGAATAGCGATGGCATCCTCTGCGGAGACAGTGAACGATACCGACAGGGCCAGTTTGTCCGGCCAAGACGCTACCGAAGAGGAGGGCGTTCAGTTTATCGGAAAAATACATGGTTCTCAGTGTGTATAAAGTCGAGATAGAACTGAATCCAGGCATGAATATAAATGACGTCGTTAAAAAAGAAAAAGCAGCACGTTCTACTGGAGTAAGTGCCGCAACAGTTTATCGTGTGATGAGTGAGTATAAATCCATGCACACCTTGAAGTCACTGAAGAAAGAAAAACAACGCCGGAAGTTTATGGAAAGTGTTCACGGGTTCGGCAGGAATGCGATATGGAGGAAAGTACGCAGGTTTTACTTCCGTAATGAACTGCCAACTGTTGATAAAGTTCTTACTGTTGTGAATGGCGACCCTGATTTGCTTGCTTTTCGGAGAACCACATTTTACCATTTATTAAAGGAACTGCGCTTCAAATATATTAGACGTGGACGAGACAGCATGCTGATAGACAGGGTTGGTATCATTCTATGGAAGCGACATTATTTGCGTTCCATTAAACAACTGAGGGGTGAAGGACGATCAATTTACTACCTCGATGAAATGTGGTTAAATGCAGGATACACACGAAACAGCATCTGGGTGGATGCCACTATTACATCATCCGAACAGGCATTTCTGTCTGGACTATCGACCGGTAATAAAGGCCCTTCAGGCAAAGGTAAACGCCTCATAATCACGCACATTGGGAGCAAGTTAGGCTTTGAGGAAGGGGGTTTGTGGGTGTTTGAGTCCAAAAGGACTGGAGATCATCATGAGGCGATGTGTGTTGATTCCTTTGAGAAGTTGTTCAAAGGTATACTTCCTCGACTTAAAGATAATGCTGTTATCATGCTTGATAACGGGCCATACCACTCCCGTAAGAAGGAAAGAATTTCCAATGCAAATACTAAGAAGCAGAATATACAGAACTGGCTAACAGCAAGGAATATTGATTTCGAAGATGGCATGTTAAAGAAGGAATTGCTCAACATTGTTAACCAACACACGTTAGCATATAATGCGTATGCAGTTGATGAAATGGCTAGGGATGCAGGTAAGTGTGTTCTGCGAATTCCCCCATATTACTGCAAATTGAATCCTATAGAACTGGTTTGAACCTGAATTGAAGGATCTGTTGCAGCGAAGAATATGTCATACATGTTGTCGAACATTAAAGTACTTCTGGAAGAAGCAATACGAGCTGTGATCCCAGATGTGTGGAACAAACGTGTATGCCATGTGGTCGAAAAGGTTGAAAGTGAAATGTGGAAACTGGATAACATTATATACGAGAAGGAGGATACTTTCATAATAAACCTTAACGATGACAGTTCCAGTTCATCTGGTTGAACGTGATTGGTGTTGTGTGTTGTCATTTGCGATATGCATAATAATGATTAAAGTTCATTTTACATCATTAATTTATTTGTGTACCCCATAAATTTTGGTGTTCTGTTAGTGAATAATCAGTATGTTACTTGTTCCTTTTTTTTGCTTGTTTCACGTGTTACCATTGGCGTAAATAAATAGCATGACGGAGTGTGTTATTACTAACCATGTTGATGTTTCTGTATTCCTACCATGTGGTGAGGCCACGGTGGTGTGGTGGTCAGACTACGCGCCTGGGAATCGTACCAGGTGATGCCACTGATATGCTGGTTTTCCCAGGGACCTCCCATTTCCCCCCATCCTTGCATTCCAGCGCTGATCCATACTTGTCTCACTTCACCCCCATCATCGGCTCTCATGAGCTGTAACGACCCTCTCAAATCTCTCCACTCCACTCGTACCATACGGTTGTGATAATACATAGTTGTCTACTTGACATATACACTAACAGTTTCGCCACCCTTTGCATATCCATGCATGTATTTCTCCACTCGCGTGCCGAGCATTCCGGACACCCCTGTGTAGAGGCCGCGATCATGAGAACACTGCATGTTTTCACTGTAACAACTTACCTTCGATCACGTGCACTTGTTTTGCGCACTCTCACTTTAACGCGAATACTCAGTAGATGGTGTGTTTTATCTTATATTGTTGTAACTTATTTACAGTTTATTTACTAAAGTGTCAGTGCTGAATGATAATGTTGGGCAAAGTAATCGCATTGGAAGGTGTTTTACATAAGAATCTTGCTTCCTGTTGTGTTTCTGGTACGGAAACCGTAAGTGACGCCAGTATGGCCATCAGTGTCATACTACATGCCACCTCCCCTACCTTCCCCTCCATTGTCTCAGCTAGGCGCCGCTTGGCTGAGAGGCTGGGGCTACGCTCACCCTTTATGCATTTCTACTCTGAAACTATCTGGGGTCCTCACATAAATTGTTTGTATTATATTTTTAGTGGTTAAATTGTACTCGGATAATTCTGACAATTTTATTTCATTTCGTTTAAACACTGAATCTTATTCTATTTTGGGTTCGCATTCAATACACTATAGAGATAGTTTTTAAGCACAATTATTGTTTATGGTAAATGTCGTTGCATGGGGTGTTGCGGAACACCAATCCATGCTCAACTAAAAGCCATCCTTACGTGCAGCAAGGAAAG
Organism: Dryococelus australis; assembly: GCA_029891345.1. Taxonomy (NCBI): domain Eukaryota; kingdom Metazoa; phylum Arthropoda; class Insecta; order Phasmatodea; family Phasmatidae; genus Dryococelus; species Dryococelus australis. The sequence continues at coordinate 28,802,608 of CM057007.1, read as the reverse complement.
AGAGTCTCTCTTTTTCCTAACTGTACAGGAGAAGGTAGAATGTTTAGCAAGATCAAGGAGGAAGAGTGGTAGAGTTGCCATGCTGACCCAGATGAAGGCTGGAAACAGCAGTGGGTGAGGATGACAATAATGCTTCACTAATATGGACAAATAACCTTTGCACCATCTGTGGTACTACTCTGAGGATAAATTACTGTTGAGAAAAGTTGTAGCTTGTTGAACGTTGCATTCTGCAACTGCTTAAAAGAAGTACGCTACTCTTCATAGAGCTGAATCATATTTATACAGTTACTGTGATTTTTATTTATTCCTATTAATAAATTATAATTAATATAATTATTATTTTGAGGAATGCAATGATTCCTTTTCGCTATCATTTTTTGGAACAGTAAGTATAAAAATTGATTTGTGAGTAAAGAAAAGCCCGAAATGAATGAAACCAGACATGAAAAAAATATGCTGTCTTGTTGATCCAAATAAATTTAATTCAGGAATGATAATAGTATAATGTAATTGAACAGAAACTAGGTAAAAATTTGTGATATTTTCATATTAATAAATTAAACTAAAGTGTCACTATAATGTTAAACCTAGAATAAGGCTTTATTCTCTTACTAGCTTTTACCCGCTGCTTCGTGTGCGTGTTTATAGGGATAAATAATGAAGTTTTGGGATACTAAGCTACTATTGGGTTCTCTACCCTCTGATTAACTGCGGCCCCACTATTGGGTTCTCTAGTCACTGGGCTGCTGCGGCCCCACTTGATCTATTTCTATTCTCTAAGATACTGCTGCTGGAATAGCTCTAGCCACTGGGCCACTACGGCTCTTGGGAAAGAATGGAAGGCAGCCCATAGACAAAAAAGAAAGGAGAAATGACGGAACTTTTTAACAATGCTTTTTATTTTTTTATGCATTAAAATAAAAATAAGAATTTTCCTGAAGGAATGATATAAATTTACAATAATAATTTTCCTTAAGGAATGAGATATTTTCACGTGATAAAAAGTAGCGTATGTCACTTTTCGGTCCTCCAACTATATCTGTGCAAAAAATTACGTTTATCCATTGCTCCGTTTTAATGTGAAAGGACAAACACACTTTTCCATTTATATGGTAGTAAGTATAATTGCACACTTGTCCTCTTGAGTCCTGTTGTCAAAGTTTCCCCCATAGTTTTGATCTGCTAGAACAGGTAGTGCTTCCTGTTATGCTTGTAGAGACACCTCTTCACTACCAGTTTTTGCATCATGTGCTGGTTCAAGAGGAAGTTCTTCATTAGCATGAGGTGCCAGTGCCAGGTCTCCAGTTGAAACTGTAACATCGCATACGTCATGAAATTTAATATGTGCATAATCAGCATTCCTTTCAACAAATGTCACTTCCTTGACAATTGGACCATATTTCGAGGATCTGTTGTGTTGCCGTAAAAGCAATGGGACCAGTCTGAAGGAGCCAAGTTGGAGCAGATTGTCCATTGTCGGAGCGGCGAGGATGATTGAACATTCACTCGTGAGTACAAATAATTGTGGCACACAAGAGCGAGTGAATGGTGTGTAGGGCATCATCAATAACTTCTTCCCAGGAACTGATACTGAGCGCTCTAGATTTCAGAGGGAGTTTTATGGTCTTCCAAATTATGCCAACATATATTTCTGCTTGGCCACTTTTCCGTTCTGAGGGTTGTACAGTGTGCTGTGACTGGTTGCAATATTTTGTTAAAACAAGAACTCCTTTAACTCCCTAGATATAAAGATGCCTCGTGATCTGTGTATATGTAAGCTGGAGTACCAAATACAATGAAGTTTTCTATCACTGTTGCAGCCTATGTGTCCCGACATGGAATGGCAAAGGGAAATCTTGAAAATTCATCAACACTAATGAGAAGATAATGATTTCTAGTTGAAGATGGAAGAGGTCCTTTGAAATCAAGATTAAGTCTCTCGAAAGTTGAAGTAGCGTTACTGAGAATGGATTGATTTTTGTTGAATTTAGGTTTTATTTCTGCACATGTTCTGCATCCAGCAATAGTATGACGAATGTCTTCAACAGAGAAGGTAGTTTTATGCAGTTCACCCTGTGATTCAGGCATATAACCCCAGGATGACAGAGTATCTCGTGCAAATTTTTCAATCGGCTGCGTGGTTATCTTTTCCTGGACGATATATAATGTCGTAATAAAAACATGCCATCTCCAAACGCCAACACATGATCTTTTTGTTCTAGATTTTGCCAGAGTGCTTGATATCAAACATGGAGGAGACTGATAGTTGATCTGTAATTAATTTAAAGGTGAAAATGCCTCCACTTCCGAACAGATTCAATGATTGCTATGTGACTGGACAAATAGACTGGGAAAGGGTGGCAGCGACTGCGTTCTCAGAAGCATCAGTTTCCTCTGTGAACATTTCTTCAGTGTCAATGGATGCAACAGTAGCATTTTCTATTTCAGTTTTTAGAGTATTGACTGTGCTGAGTGCTTTAGCTAACACGGGATTTACAGTGAGCGAGGGAAGTACGGTATCTTGTCCGAGAACTTGGGAATATGATTAGAGAACTGTGAAAACATTTCTAGAGTCCTTTTTAATGAAGCACTGTCAGAAGGAGCAGGAAGTTCACAAAGAGGTTGATTACGCTCTGGGTCTGGTTGGATTTTCTTATAACATATAAGGTAGCCGAGCAAGTTAAGAGAGCCAACATAGAAAATGCTCTTTTCATTGATGATGGTCATGTTGTACTTTTCGGCTGCTTCCATGAACTTCCTAAGATTTTCATTGTGCTCTTGTTGATTTTTCCAGCATATGGTAACATCGTTCAAGTAGGAAAATGTATCTTTAGATTTTCTGTTCGGATGATATCGTCTGTGACTCTTTGAAAAGCTGCCAGGCCATTTTTAACTCCAAAAGGTATACGTTTAAATTGGTACAGACGGCCACAGGCTTCAAAAGCAGTATATCCTGTCTTCTTCCTGGATGGATACTTGGCGATATGCACTTCGTAGATCAATTTTGCTATACTCAATATAATTTGCTAATTTATTGATAGTATCATCAATTCATGGAAGTGGATAGGCATCCAAAGGAATAAACTTATTTACTCTCTGCGAATAGTCTACAATCACTCATTTTTATGATTTTCATTGGTGGTGATTTGAACTTGTGCTCTCCATGGACTGCAACTTGGCTCAATTATATCTTCCTTGAGCATGTGTTCAACTTTGTCTTCTATGAATTTGGAATCACTTTCTGTTTGACATCGAGATTTTATAGCAATAGACTGACATTCGGAAGAAAGATTTGCAAATAGAATGGCTGAAGGAACTTTTTATTGCAGTTGCGTGTGTACAGATAGTGAGAGGAGGCTTCTTTCCATCAAACATCACTTCCACACCTGTATGTTTATTGAGGATATCATGACCTGTAATGATATCTGAGCATAGTCCTGGTAAAATATTTAAGTCTATATCAATGTGTGTGTGTTCACTTATGGAGAATCAACACAACATTTCCCAGTTGTAGTAGAGGTCAACAAGGAAAAAGCCATTGAAACCTTCCCACGACTTTCTAACACTTTCAGTCCTAAATTTTGGACGACGCAATCGCTAACGAAGCTTGATGTGCTTCCTGTGTCTACGAGAGCAGAGACTTTAGTGCCATTTATGGAAACAGGTATAATTGTCTTAGAAAGCTTCCAAGGAAGCAATAATTTTCACAGAATTAATAATAAAGGAAGCAACCTTTCTTGACTTAGATTTTCTATAATGCTGAGATTGGCATACCGTATCTAGCAGGACAGTTGGACTTTGGAGGTCTAATTTTGCCACAAAAATTGCATTTTACTTTGTTAACAGCTAGTGTAGGATCATTTTTATTAGAAGCATTTTGATTGAGGTCACATGGAGGAGAAACTGTATTTAGAAACGTTTGATACCTACTGCCGAGAGAGCTCTTGAGCAAACTCAAGGAAATGAGCTAATTCAAAGGTTTCTTGCAGTGTTAGTGAAGACCTTTCAAGAACCCGCTGACGAATAATTGTGGAACGAAAAAAACTGATAAATGTGTCCCTAATGAATTCATTCCTGTAAGTTTCAGCAGTTACTGCTTTGAACTGACAGTCCTTAACTAACAGTCTAAGTGAATCTAGATATTGATCACTTGTTTTGCGAGCCTCTTGATGCCTTGTGGAAAGCCTGTGACAAGCAAATATTTTGTCAATAGGCTTAAAATAAAGTCCCTTTAAAATTGATATAGCATCAATATAATTTTTACAAAGGCTGATGTGATCATACACATTTGATGATACAAAATTAATAATTACCTTTAGTTTCTCAGAATCAGTAGCAGCTCTGGGGATTTCACCCAGATAGTTTTTAAAAGTCCTAAACCGATGTTTACATTCTTTTGATGCTAGAGTTGAGTTCAGATCGGCATCCAGTTTGTTTGTTCGTAAGATCTTCTCCATTTCGAATAATAATAATAATATTTATAAGCTGAATAAATTGTAATGTTAAACCTAGAATGAGGTTTTATTCAGCTTATAACTGCACACACGACTGGTGATTCAATAACAAGGAAACATAGAGTAATGTAAATGTGCAATACAAGTCCCATAGTGTAATAATTTATGATTATATGTCAGTCACAAAACCTCTTTGTCAGAACATCAATTTTTATCTGATACAAAACCATGGAGCTTCTAGTAGCTCCATGTAAGAAGTGTTTGTACCAATAACCAACACTATCCAGAGGAGGAATATTTGTAACAAAACAAGGAAGCAGACAACAGTATTTTACCTATAACTACTGTTTTGGTCACTTTGTTCACACATTAAAGTGTTCACATTAACTATGCAACAGAGAGAAGAGCCTAATAGACAAAGAACTCTCAATGAGCTTCTGGAGTATAGGCAAAACATAAGTTCAATTTTGGGTGAGTCTGCCCCATGGCCTTTATATGACGAGAACTATGCAATAGTAGATAGTGAGACCATTGCTGTTGATTTTATTTTAGCAAAGGATACTTCGAGATTATTTCTCGGAATCCAGCAAGACATCCTCACAAGTGGACAGATAGCCATGGACAAATTAAATCTATACATATTCCCCATGATTAATTTAGAAGAGAAGGAAAGGGAACAAGAAGCAGGGATGGAATGTTTTACTGATATAGCTATTGTTTCTTTAGTGCAACATTTCAAGGACCCAGCAGAAATTATTGCTCAAGACATTGACAAAGTTCCTGTTACACTAGTGGAAACAGAGACAGTTTCCTTGCTGGACCTACCAAGTGCGACTACCCAACGGGGTAGTGAGGAAGGAGAGCTTGTTGAGCGAGCCAATGAGCATTACAGAAATGTTAAGGCACAGAACAGAATGCTGATTTCAGCTGAAACTCAGACACCCATCATTACAAAGAAAAGTCAGTCAGTGATGACGGACACAATAGTTATGAGAGACATGGGGCAGCTTGCTACAATATGGAAAATTTTTGATGCATTTGCCAGCAATGCTTTAACCCTGACTATGAAGAAAACATCAGATGCAACACATACTGCATTTGTTGGAAGCATGGAAGCTTTGTCTTCTGTAGAGACACCATCTTTCACTCCAGAAGAGCAGTTACTCAAGATAGTGAAAACGGATAAGTTTAAAAATGCTGTGATGAGGATGGAACACATCCTCGCCAGTAATGTGTTCAGCACTCTGCAGACTCAGTTCAAGAGTGGTCACAGACGGGAACTGTCCGTCATTTACAACTATAGGTTGCAGCTCCTGTGGACGTTCTGTACCAGAGAACTGAGGGGCAGGACTGTCACTTCCATGTGCTGGAGTCCAGTCAATGAGAACCTGTTGGCAGTCGGCTATGGAAAGTTCTTGTACAGGGAAAGGATCACCGGAAAGGTGTGCTGCTGGAGTATCATGAACCCTGTCAACCCACAGAGAAGTTACCACTTTGAATCCCCAGTTACTGCAATACACTTTTCTAAGGTACGAAATTAGAAATACAATATTGTAACAACACATTCTCCTGCAGTTTAAAAGCAGTACAGTAGATCCCCTCTATTACGGCCACCTCTCTATTATGACCCAAACCTGAGGAACCATGAAAAGTTTGGGTCGAAAAAGTTGAAAATTTGAGGCACGTCTAAAAACAGATAAAGTAATCCCTCGCTAACTGTGGTATCTTGAACCGCGGTTTCAGTTATGTGCGGATTTGTTTTTGTAGACCTTTTCTCCAACTGCAGTACTAGTTTATATTATCCACGGTTTTCAGTCTATAGAAAACTAGCCCTTACTGATGTTAGTGGTCTCGCATTTCTCAAGCTACCATCATAGACTTTGACATTTGTTGTCCCAAGCAGCATGAAGCAATAAATTCCTTAATGCCAGAAGGGGACACTGGTGTTATTGTGCGTGGTAGCGGGTGGGGGAGTTGCAGGCCGGGTCAGTAAGGATTCTTTGTCCTAGTCACATGCCGCCGCGTCTGCCTTACCCTCCCTGTCTTTTTTCGCTTCCATTATCCCTCCTCTTTTGCTGTAAAAACAGCGGCACATTACACATACTAGTTTCTTAATCAGTGTATGTATGATAACTTCAATTTTAATTCAATGCCCTTTTTTAAAATTATTATTAAGTTTGTGTGTGCCCACGCCTACGTAATATGTTAATTTTTTCCTTGTGAAGTCAATTTTATTTGTCAAGTGAATAAAGATAAGTGTGTGCAAATAAAATGTGTTCTTATGTCACCGGTACCATATTATGGTGAGTGAGGCAGTGTGCATATATAGGCAACGTCAAAAATGTTTGATGAAAAATTCAGGATAATTAATATTTCAAGTAGATCACACTAAATATTTATATTCCCGTAAACATTGCCAGGCCTCATCATACCAGTGCAGAGGCCAACATGCCACCTGCATTTCGTATAAATTCAACTCATTGACGTGAATTGCATCAATCAGCATGGTTTCCCAACACCGGTCCACTGTTACGAAGTGAACCAGCCCTGTAACGATGGCAGTGGCAGCGGGCGGGCGCCGCCCGCCATCTTGTAGCGACTGATTAACAACTGCCCAGCCTAAGAGTCTAGGGCCGAGCTTCAGCACCAAACTGCTACGCCCATACCCGACCGCACTGCAGAGGATCTAGGCGCTCGCCCAGCTACGTACACACGGCAGTTGGCAATGTATTCGCTGCCACATTGACAAGGGTTGGTCCAATATGGCTTTCTTGGGCCTCAAATTAATCAGGAGACATCCAGTTATTAAAATATACATATTTATATTTAATTTAAATGTGGTTTTTTATGCGCTAGAGATGATTGAACATAAACTTAGTGCAAAAAATGGCAAGTTTGGGGGCATAGAGGTTAGGGGTGGGTCAAAATTGGCCCAAAGTTTTCCAAATTTGTTATTATGGACACCCCCCCCCCCCCCTATTGTGACCCTATCCTTGGGAACCGCGAGGGGTTGTAATCGAGAGACGTTCCACTGTATTTACTAAACATAATTAAATGATGTTGACTTTATTTAAGTTACTTATTTTAACAGTTCAATTTATATCTAGATATTACACTGCAACAGTATAAACTGTTCACTGTAAAGTGAGCACTTTCGAGGCCCTAGTTACTTTTTTCTTTCAACTATTTTCTATCCTCCAGCTACTTTTTAAAAATAAACATTGCAGTGTAAGTAATAAACACAGTGTGCGTATTCCACCACACTCGGAAATTAACGTCTTAAGGCAAAAATAAAATATATTTATTGACTATTATTCCAAATGAGAGGGCTTTCAAAAGTGCTCACTTTACTGTGAATGACCTATAATCAAAGTAAACTATACAAACTACTTTTGAAGTTCTTACACTGGTTCACATTATTATACAGTAATTTTTTGAAACTTTACACCATACATTTTCATACAAAATGATGGCATGCCTCACACTCAATTAATTTGAAATGGTCAATAAATGTTATTTATAACGAACACAGGATGTGCTGTTACCGGCATAAACTCACATGGTACGCTGAGTGTGGGTAAGTTGCAGGAGTAGTGACTGGGAGAGTAATTATCTCTGCCGTAATGAGTTTTTTGGTTCGAGGTTGTGATTATGCACAATATAGTCATGCAGTAGAGTGGGACACTGTTTCCAGGCTGTGATGCTACCACATGGCCTGGAGTTAATGATGCCATACAAAGAAGAGGAAATCTTACCTGCACTGGCACGGGAACATTGAGTTGGAGGGGTACAAGTTCAGATCTGAGTCAGAATTTGCCAGAAAGTGATAGGGAAAGTAAAAGTGTTTTCAAGAGATTTCCCCTCGTAAAACAGTTTAATTGTACTTAATAATCAGATTTATTGTTTGGGTATTTTTTAAAATTCATATGTTAGCATGAAATGCAAATTTTCTGCTCCATTACATTGTAAAATTTTGCTGCAATTATGATTGGCATAGCTGCACAATTGATTGAAATTCTAAGGGGGTAGTAATAACATAATTTGGGGAAAGGGGGGCACAAATACTATGTTGTACCCCACCCTCAAAATGTTGTGGAGCACAGTGTACCCCTGGACCCCCTTGTTTGCGTGCCCTTGCCTACCTGTCTCTTTGTAGATCAAACGGGATGCCAAGGTAATCTAAATCAATATTGAGTGTTGCTGTCCCCAAAATGCTGATAGTTAAACAGCGAGGTGGTAGCATGCAAAGACTAGGTGCAAGTCTGAATGAATCATAATCCGTAGGTATCAACATTTTATTCATTAATGCAAGCTGTGGTGCGACACGCATTGACGAGCGGTCGTAGACACTGGCATGTAGTCAAAGCTGGACTAATGTGAGAAGCACCAGATGATGCCCAGCAAGCATACAGAGTGAAGAAGACGCCAGGAAAACGCCAAAGACGTCACTTAATGCCACTGACAGACTTCGAGGGAGGCTCATAATCGGGCTGAAAACAGCACTGTGGTCGTATTGCTGTATAGCCCACCATGTGGGTCATTCAGGCCATATTGTCCAATGCTGTTGGGAGCATTGAATGTGTGAAGGCACTTGCACACAGATGGCTGGCTTAGGACGGGCGAGGTCAACTACCAGTTGAAAGGATCAGTGGATCGTGCACCAGGTGCGGAGGGAGCCCATGGCCAGTGCTGGGGCTTCCGTCGTGCCCCCAGATAAGTTCCCGACGCCGTGCGGTGGCGAATCTGCAATCCTAATACCCATTGTAGCTCTGTAGTGGTACCAGGCTATAGCAATGTAGAATGCCACAGACTGGTGGTATGTGATGTTAGGTAATGAGTGCTGCTTCATTATGAGTTTTAAGATAAAAAATATAGATAGTACGGCTAGTGTTTAAATTGTCAGCACTGACTTCCTTTGTGTGGGAATTGGTCTAAAAATGTAATTGGTAGTGGCTGTTGTTTGTGTATGCATTATGATGCTAGCCTCAGTAAGGAAAGTAGAATTTAGTGCTCAACAAAGTGGAAAAACAGTTATGAAGATTTTTCTTGAAAACATGGCGACTGGTTTGTCAACGCAGTGTCATCAGCTTACAGATACAAACTTTAAAAAATTATAGTTTCATGTTTTGTTGTTGCTTGATGAAAAAGGAGTGCATTGGGTCGTGGATGGGAATAAGAAGTTAAAAAAAACTTAACGGGAAAATAATTAGAGGCTGCAAAAAATAGCGGGCAAGAAGGCAAAGAATATTATCATAAATGGTGTAATGGATTGCCTCATTGATTATGTGAGGGAAGCAAAAAATGTTGTGGATTTGCTATTTGCTATGAGAAATATTTTCAAAAGAAAAAGTGTAATATCAAAGTTATTGATCAGAAAGAAATTGTTAACACTGAAGTGCATCCTTACGAGAACATTTTATACATTTGATAACCTTAGATATGGTATGGAAGGAATGGAATCAAAACTTGATCAAGATGACATGGTCTTTCATCTGTTGGTAGCTTTGCCTCAATGCTATGAAAATGTACTTACAGTACTAAAAAATAGATACAGACCTAACCTTAGACTTCTTAAAGTCAAGACTTCTTGATGCTGAACTGAAGCTGAATCATAATCAGACAGACATTGCACGTGAGGAAACTGTGTGTATTGCATCAAACGAACCCTTTCGTGTACATAATTGCAGATTGCCCAAAGTGAAAAATAACCACTTGGGCAGAGCTGGATCTTGTGATTGGGACAATGAAAGTTACATAGGCTGAAGTCAAAGAAGCAATTAAGGCAGTGGACTCAGTTCAGGTTACTATTGTTCTAAAGAAAGCGAGGTTACTTTTGTTACTACCACCAGTAATAAAAAGGCAGCATTGATCAGTGAGGAAGGAAGTCGGCATGAGACAATTTGTTTCAGACTCGAGATGTACTGATCACCCTGTCATGCCCAATTTAAAAGTGAGAATGACAGATTTTGAAGATACGTAAAACCCCATCAGTATTAAAGTGGCCAACGGTGAGGAATTGATAGCACAACAAAATGGGACTGTAAGGCTTAATAAAGGTAATGTAAAGATAAAACTAGATGTACTTACTGTATCAAACCTCAAGCTTAATTCGTTGTATGTGAAAAAAGGTGGTTAGTACAGGGAGACAAATGTTTTTCAGTGCTGAGGTAATTGATGACGGTGGTCTCGAAATTGTGTGCAGCACATCTGCAAAACTGTGTGTTAGTGTATTTTCACTGTGTGCATAGGATAAGTTTTTTTCAGCAGATGTACAGGAACGGTGGTATAAACAACTTGGCCATTTAAATCTAAATAGTTTAATGTTGATGAGGCTGCTCACGTCAAACAAAGTTTGCGACTTGTGCTTGCAAGGGCAGATGTTGATGGCTCCATCTCTGTCCCAACTAAAAATGGTGAACAATATTATCCGACTAAAACAGATGACCACTCACAGTTCTCTGTAATATATTATCTGCTGAAAACAAAACTGAAGCTGCAGGAAACATGATCAATTACATACAACACCTTAGTGTCTTAGTTTGGAACCAATTGCACAAATCTAGTGAGGTGTGACAATGCAGGAGAATTTTCTTCAGCAAAACAAAATTCATTCTGTACTAAAAAAAAAAGATACCACATCAGAATATACAGCTCCATATACACCACAAATGAACTGCATTAGTGAGAGGCTGAATAAGACTGCTAGATGGAGTGAGGTGGTGTGTGGAGATGACCTTACCTAGGTGGTGTGTGGAGATGACCTTACCAAAACACCTGCAGGGAGAAGCAATACGTACAGCAGCATATCAACTGGATTTTCCTACTGCAGCACTAGGTACGAAAATTCACACAGAGCTATAGGCTTACTTGGGTAGAACTGATCTTTCAAAATTGAAGATATTTGGAGCCAAAACATGGGCAGTTAAAACTGCCTCAGAGTAACAAGTTGGATACAAGAGAGATATTAACGAGGATGGTTGCAGTGCACCAAATGGGCACGTGGTCTGGGATCCTGTCACAGGCAGAGTACTAGTATAAAGAGATGAGACATTTGATGGAACTGATGTAACATTTAAGGGAAAAGAAACAATGGTTACAACAATATTTAAATTTGGTGAAGAAAGTTCCAAAGAACTTTACGAATGTAATAGCAGAAAGCTAACATCGGTCGCTGAGGAAAGCAACAAAGAGTTCCATGGGTTTCAGGAAAATCAGGACCTGTTGTAGAGACCAAACAGGAAAGTGACAAATCCAAATATTTAGAAAATTTCGAAGTGTACATGGCAAACTGCTTGGAGAGTCAGTGTGATCCACTGACCTACAAAGAAGCAATCATTGAAACAAAGTGAAGAATGGAGAAACACCATCCAGAAAGAACTGGATGCACATAAGTAGTTTCAGACATGAATTGCAGTTGATCTACTTGAGGACGTAAAACCATTTGCGACAAGATGGGTTTTCTAAACCAAACCAGATGGGGCCAAGAAGGCCAGATTAGTGGCAAAGGTTTTCAAAGAGACAAATATGAACATGCAGCCAAAATGCCTATTATTTAATTAGACTTACCTTATTATATCCATCTAGAGAAAGATTGGAGTATCATAAGGTTCGATTTTACCATGGCTTTCGTAGATAAAACACTGTTGAAGGGAAGAAGAATGTATTGGAAACTCCCAAGTGCGCTGTATGGACTTCGAGAGTTTCCATGCTCCTGGAACCAACAATTTAATCAGTTCATATCAGAAAACAATTTAAGTCTGTATAGAGTAAAATCTTACATGAATCTGAAGTTAGCATAAACAAGTTCATTTCATAACACTGATAAACCACTAACTGTAAACAATGCAGCAAGACTTGAAATTATAGGAGAGACCCAATACCTAACAAGCAGAACAACAAATGGTGGCTATCATCACAACTGGTGTTTTGTGACTATTCTGCATTTGAAGTCCCCTTGGTTTTGTTTCTTCACCGGTCCCAGAATGGTGGACTTACTCGGTAGGTATATGCCTCCAAACTTTTCTTGAAACATCTTTTGACATGCCTTAATGAGTCTGTTTTCCGGTATGTCCGAACGATGAAGAGACACTGCTGCGCAGTATGCCGAGACATTTGTTCACAATTTCTTGTTGTCAATTACACGTAACTGCCACCATGTGCAATTAAACACCTCGCTTCCAGCCACGAGGCTTAACAGCTGCCTACTAATATATGCACCAGAGCAGACTGAATAGCAATACCCTGGCAGCCACAAGGCACAACAGCTGCCTACCAATATCTGCATCATAGTGGACTGACTGGCAACACCTGTGTACTAATATTCACACCACGGTAGACTGTCTGGTAACACCCCGGTGGTCATGCGGCAAAACAACTGTGGGCAGATATGTCACAATCTAAAATGGAATTACACAGTTCTGCACACATTTCATTATCGTATTTTGTTGCAACATTTTCAGTACGAAGCATTAAGTTCCATGTTTTTGGATGCGAATGTTATCAATTTCACACAAAGCAAAGTAGGTTTGTTGAAAATTTTGTTACATTATCTTCATTATTGTTAAAGTTATCAATGAAAACCTGGATTCATCTTAGAGTGGGTAATTCTATATAATTCAATACTAACAGTCTTGGAACTAAACAAATGAAGATTATATCAATCTTAAGTGGTGGTTCAGGCACACTCTAGCTTGATCCTGATAAATAGCACCATACAACACAAGCCAATGTAGGCAATTCAGTGATATCGGACACAAATATATCTTACAACAAGACATGGCCAAGTATTCCAGTTTATTTTCCAGGTACTGAATGGAGGATTTTGCCTATGAATTCCGAACCTCAAGCTGCACCATAAATTGTCTTTGGCAGTGCTTTATTGATGCAGTTTTCCAGTATGTGCAAACAATACGCATGTGTTGTTCCACACTGTGCTTCACGTATTTTGTTGCTCATAAAACAAAGGCACAGTGATTTTTGATGGTTCTGTAACAGCATGTTCAGATGTGAGGATAGCAAATATGCAATTGACCTTCGTGTCACATAGGCATGACACCTAATCTACAGTGGAGTGTCATCACTAATGTCCAGCAACTGTGCTTCTGGTTGTGCTTGTTAATTTGAATGCTATAAGGGAACATTAGGGGTTACACCTCGCTGTACTTAAAAACATTATATAACATGTACAGGAAATATGCCTGGCAGCAATTGTGGTGGAAGGCATACTCTAAGATATTAGGTGAGCACAGAATTGAACACAGCAGGAGCAATGGATGCTGGGGTAAGTACTCTCTACAATTCAGCCATACTGTATAAAAGTGTTACATTATCTCCTTGAGTAGATTCAGCTACAATGTGTTAAGGAAATAGTTGAGAATTCGTTGCAGCATCCCTAGGAGAGATAAATCAGTAGGTGTTGGACACAATCTTCAAATTACCTTTGTAGTGCAATGTGCTGGATCAGAGGAGTGACTTTTATAAATGTGATCCTACAGGACCATCCGAACATGCTAGCAGTGGGTCTGTTTGATGGGTCACTAGTTGTCCTGGATGTTGCTGCGAGAGAGAAGGCTGTGCTATCCTACAGTACACGTGAGACTTCACCTTCTCGCGAGCCAGTGTGGCACGTGCAGTGGCTCGAAGAGGAGGGAGAGTTCTCCACAGAGCACCAGGTAAGACCCTTCATATGCTGTTACTTCTGCGAGGAGACTGCATCCATTACCTCAATAAGATTCAAACCTGAACCCTTCTATGTCTAACCTCACAATATGTTGTATAGAGAACCATCTCATGTAAAGCATTAAGCATTTATTTATTTTCACTACATGGAATAATGCTCTTCAGTAACTAATAGTTAATGATTTATTAACATAACGTTAATCCAGATTTTATTTTATTAAGATTTTACTATGTTACCGACAATTCAATTAACTGTTAAATTTAGTTTTGTGATAAAATAAATTGAAATGCAGCGATCTGCTGCCTTCAAGTAAATCTATGATTATAATCAAACTTATGTAATTTTATGTTGTAATTCACTCTACATGAGTGGAAATTAATTGTGTAGGGACATTTTATTTAAAAACTTTAATAGCAAACAACTACGTAGTTTGCATTCAAAGTTTGAAGAAATGCTTCTACACGAGGCAATGGTTATGATTGATTCTGGGTCACAAGAGACGAGGAAATATGGCGGCCACTTGTTTTGGCCCCTCGCGACCTGTAGATATTAGTGCGTCGCTCGCCAGGTGTGGCCGCACTGGCACAATGGATGTGGAGCCTCCATATATACATTAAGAGAATGTCACTACAGGGCTTTTTGGTCATTTGATTGTGTGTCTTCGAGGAGGCAATATTGAGGAGGTCAGTAGTCCAGGTGAAGGCTCGATTGTTATGAATAATTTGGCAGTGGCCGTATGGGCCCTAAAAGTGCACTTTGTTATGATGAGCACTATCATGAACCTGCATTTAAACCTACATACTTGCTGAACACACCATAGGTAGACACTGCTGTATTCAGGACAATTTGCAAACCCCGACGGTGAAAGAATGCCGGTACGATGCTAGCCTCGAGAACACATCAAAACGGGCGTACGGGAACAAAACAAGCTATCAGCAGTTTCACCACGAGGCGGAAGGTAAACCAGGACAAGTTTGTGATACAGAATTGTTAATAAAAGCATATCGCACCCGGAACAGATATCTGCAGCCAGCCACCAAGACAAGAAGATGCTACCCTGGACAGAGCGCCATTGTGCACAACTGCGCCATTTCAATAATGACAACCAGCCTATGGCAACAATTCGGCATGTGAGCATGCAGATATGGACATTAATACTAAATAAATATGTGGCACTAATCTAACGCAATATCCCTCCACGTGTTACAGCAATTGTAATTGTATAACATTGTTACAATCCAGATATAACTCTAAATATAACAGTTTTATACTTTGTATCTTGTTCATTGTAATTAACTACCTCCCAATCCAAAATACTAAATGTATGATTTGTAAATATAATTATAACAGACCATAACAATGGTGGAGGCGAGGGTTTTCCCCACCTTTCGATAGCCAAACTTGTAAGCTCCGCTATCCCCCTTTGTAGCTTTTATATTAACCACAAGCGTAATTCTAATAACTTGGTGAATCTTGCACGTTAAAAATTAAAAAGTCACCTTATCCCAAATCCCCTCCCGCCCACGTTAAATAAAATAACTCAGTTTTAGTGCCAATTAAAAATAATTAACACACATTGTTTCGCATGGTGCAAAATGTTTAGGTCAATAAAACGACTTTAGATTTCAAAAGAAACATGGTAACTTAACAGAATACAGTAAAAGCCTCTTTGTGCGACAGACGTGTTAAGAAATGTAAATATACACGACACTGTGTTGTTATTTTGTTAATTTAAATAACATTAACTTCAGGGTAATAACATGAAATAACATATTGATTTGAATAAGGCAATTAATGTGTAGAATGAGGTGATAAGTGTGTAAACAGAAGTAATAATAATAATAATAATGACAATAGTAATAAACTGCATAATAAATAGAAAGTTGTAAACAACAGATAATACAAGCAGGTATCTTCGTAAAGTATCAATAGCCCAAAATATTTAAGAAGGGAATAACCTATGGATATAATACATAAAATATATTAGTGAAATGCATAAGATTTCACGTTGAAATACTATTGAAATTTTAAAGACCAATATAGTATTAACACAGTCATATGGTGAGTTCACTAACAGTCATATACAGGCGTGCAACGTGCGACCGAGTGGTGATGCTGCTGTTACGTGTGAATTGTGTAAGTCAGCACTGATGATGCAAAGCAGGTAGTTCCACGTGTAAATAGAGCGCATAGGCTTTAACCACACGTCCCAGCAAATTAGTTCATCAACTCCAATATTTCCCTTGCAATCGTAATACATTTTCATTGTATGCAAATTGGGCACAGCCAGAAAGGAAGCAACCAGGTCTAGACAGAACTGTGATCTCAAAATCTTAGTCAATCTCATGGTTCAATTACATGCTTGAGACGTGAATCTCTGGCCCTCAGACGTGCACAGATTCTCAACCTGGAAGCGAAAGTAGGGTGTATTGTGTGGAATGCGAAGAGTTGTAACGGAATGGAAAAGTACATGAGACACACCCACTCCACCTCCACTGCCTATATGCAGGCCAATTCACTTACATGCAGTAGAACATCTCTCACTGAGGAGGTCACCAATTTGATTCTTGCGAGAGTAGCAGTATTTGGGCTTCTGGTAGAGTTATGACCCGACCAGACTGGCCTGTTATCTTGTTTAGCGCCACTGACCTGAAGGGGAATCCAGGCAGTCAGGCCGCAGAGAAATGAGGTGTGACTTTTACTGTGGACTATGTGAGCAACACAATTACTATGCAGTGTGCTATGAGGGCAAGGCTATTCAACCCTTTTTGGGGTAGGTTCTTGAGTAGAAACTTTTGTGTCTCCTGATAAGGTTCCATGTGAAAAATAATTGCGACATGTTTGTAAGAAATCTGCAAAACCTTAGAACATAAAAATATTGTACTTATGTGTTTTGTTTAAAAAGGGAAACAAGAATCTTTATTACTCTAAGCAAAAGGTGAGCTTAGTAGAAAAAGTAAACAAGTGTATAAAGAATGTAATAAATAAATATATAAGCAAATTATAAGACATCTTAAATAATTAAAATGTATTTGGTTAGGAATTAAATGTGAAGTTATATGCAAAATTTATAAATATTATTCAGTAATAAAGGTTTAATATTGTTACAAGAATACCTGAGGAGCATATCCGAGTTTGTGAGGGATGGAGGTTGTAATAAAAATTAAAGAACTAAATTCAATAATTATATTTATTCTCAATGCTAAAAACAGTCAAATATCTTCCTTTAGACCATGTTTACCAATCTGAAAAGTGCTGGCATTTGTGATGGATGCTGCAGGTTGTGGCTGGATCCTCGTCTGACGTATCCTGAAGCACTGGTAGCTCCTGTCGACTCACTCACTCCCTTTCTCAAGTTCACGTAACTGGTTCTTTGCCTCCCGAACCACTTCCCGTCATGGGACTACTATCCTCAGAGCCACTACTGAGAGGGACCATCACATTGTTTGCTCCATGCCATTGGCTTCTTTTACTGCTGTATGGCACAGTGCACACAGGGCATGTCGACAGTACTCGCAAGTTATCATGTGCATTTTCTAATTGCTTTGTGAGGTGTGCAGTTCACAGCATCAGCTCGTAAATGCTGTTTCTCAGTTTTTGGGTATATGCACGAAGCTCACCATTTTCTTCGTGCAAGTACGCACTCGTCGAAGCCTGTTATTCATCTCGCTGCTTCTTTTCCTGCTGTTGTTGTGGGCAATAGACTCTCTGTTGCCCTTGTTGTCGACGTGATCAACACTTCTTCAGTTTGTGTGGGAGGCAGTGAAGCTTTGTAGCATGTATCCTGGAAGCAATGTCTCTCAGAGCCAACTGCACATACTCGACATGCTTGCGCACAGTCGGAAATGGGAGACTGTTCCGTGGATATCTCAATGCAAGTCTCATGTGAAGATATGGTACTACTTCAAGCTCCCTAAGAAAGCATTGCCCACCAAACAAACTTCCAGAGAGAGCGGCATCTACAGCCAACTTGCCTTCAAGACCAGCCAGTGTACCTAACATTGTTCAATATGTCAAAAACCTTTCTTGCTTCAGGATGTCTACCAGTGTGATACCACTGGCCCTAACCCTATCTCTCTCTCTATCTCTGTCGCTCTCTTTATTTTTCCTTTGGAACAACAGTTAGGTACCAGTCACTTCGTAGTTGACACGAGGGTTTGTTCGGTTGTGTAATCTGTGTACTTGTTTAGTCAGTATCCCACTCAGTGCTAGATCTGTTCACATTTTGTAAAGATGCCCAGGCACTGTCGCCTGCATGTAGTACGACTGTGGCCATTCTACAACAATAGTATTCTCACCAAATGTTGTCTAGTAACTTATTAACAGATTAATAAACCATTTATTTCAATTTAAACTCATTGTATTTATTAATTTTTTATGTCTATAATATATTTTTTAGACAGGGGAAAGTGCCATGTATGAATTTTCAGTACCCTCCAGGACCTTAGTGTTCCTGCTCCTGGCAGGTAAAACTCTATGTGTCTCCTGCTTGGTGTCCACTTAACGTAAGCCCATTTATCATTTTATAAATCTTAATGTAATGCTGTTTGTTTTCATCTCATCCTAGTCATCCCTAATAATAACCAAACTTTAACTGTTATCTTTAAACCATGCCTTAAATAAAAGAATTTCGACCCATTAAAGGTAGAACTTAACCTAAGGTGCACATGGGACCCTTAACTGAAAAACTCATGTATACAAAGGCATACACATGCAGCAGTCAGCCTTTCACATCAACTGTCGATGTAACATAAGGAAGCCCCATATTACTTACTCTCCACATAAAAGGAAGTTAACCAAGCTGACTGTTACATTCCACGTGTCCAGCTTTATTACCTCTAGGGCATGGAACCTGTCTGGGCTGGTTGTCTTTCTTTCCTGCCTGCACTTTAGACAGGAATAAAACCTGGAATAACTTTATATCTCTCTGTACTATCCTGGTACCTTAACTTCTGATGCCTTATACTGTCAGGAGGATTCCACAAGTGGTCACTCGCCGACCTGACTGGGCGTAGCTACTGCCAGTACTGCTTATTGAGAGATCAAGCTCATCTAGCACACCACCAGTTAGTAGCACACCACCGGAATTGTCTGAGGGTAGAGTTGTCAGATATTCTGAAAGAAAAATGGAACATGCGTGCGATGCATTGCAGTTTTACAAATCATAAATTGGTAAACATCATGTCTAATTTGACCCATGGCGCATTTCCGCACATTAGACATCCGCACACTACTTGACAACTTCGTCCTATCATTGAGTCATTACACTCATATGGGAAAATCATGCAGCGGCAGACAATTAATTCAGTGCCTACAGGATTGCTCCCAGTCTAGTGAGCAATTATAGACATGTGGTAATTATTTGAAATTGTACTGTCCACCCAAAAGCCACCATGTGGTCGCCCAGTTCCCGCCTGAGGATTTGTACTGTTAATGAGTCACCAACACACCGAACCCAAATAAGCTAGTTCGAAGGGATGCTGCAGGAGGGCAGCACCCAGCCTAAAAGATCACCACTGCCGCCAGAGCCTCACAGAAAGACAATAGATATGTCAACGGTGGCGCGGCCCACAGTCATAATCAAAACTACCCCTCTGAGGCGACGCTAGCCATCCCTGCACCCCTCTGAAAGCCTACAAGCCAAAATTTGCCGTATATATGGAGGTGACAAACCGTAGCTCGGGACAGTTGCCGG
This sequence comes from Dryococelus australis, assembly GCA_029891345.1. Taxonomy (NCBI): domain Eukaryota; kingdom Metazoa; phylum Arthropoda; class Insecta; order Phasmatodea; family Phasmatidae; genus Dryococelus; species Dryococelus australis. Next base: position 28,782,777 of record CM057007.1, on the reverse strand, counting down.
CCCTCCAGCTTGTACAAAGTTGAGGGCACCAGCAGTGGAAGTGGCTGTCACTCTGACCTCGCAGTCTGTAAAGACTTGAGCCAATCTTATCCTGGCTTGTTCATGACCGCTAGGCCAAAACACGCTAAAGTCATACTCAGTGAAGTCCCTGCAGAAGTTACTCGTGACAGTCTCCAGCGATGCCTACCGATGCCATCCGTATCCGAGGACGCCATCACTGCATCAGCCAGAGATATCTTGACGTCCCCACATGTTCCCTACCCATCAAGTTAATCCTTGCAAACTCCACAGCAGTAGGTCGTGCCGACGTACCTTCTGGACTGCGCCCCCCTCCCCGCCAATTAGAATTACATTTTCATTCTATTTATTAAATAATTTGCATTTTCTTCTCTTTTATGCAGGTTGCCTTCGTCTGCTGTAAATATTAACTTCATTGGTTATTGTAAAAGCGCTATGCATCCCATTGTTTTTCGAATTGCATACATAAAAATACATTCATTTGAATTGGCAAACCTTTTTACTCATTTAATCAACTTAGAACGTCATTTCAGTAATAACTAAATTGGCTCATATTGTTAACTAGCAAAACGCGTACTGACTGGTAAGGACAAACCGAACATATTTGGTTACCAAAGGCTAGGATAATATTCTTTTGTCTGTACAAGACTATTGGAATATGTACCCAGATATTGCCTGGGGTGCCCGACCCCCAGCAAGGATTCGCACTCTGTACTCCAGTACAACTAAATACTTGTTACCTCAGTCCCAGTCTGCATTCAAGGCAAGACTCAGGAAGGCTTGGGTATCTCCTGGAGAAACTGAGAGTGTGCTCTTTCTTTTACGAGCCTTTAAAAACAGAAAGTTAAAGGTAAAGCATTCCAACTGCTAGGTACGGTTGTAACTGGATGTTCTCAGTTACTCCTAGCTTGCAAAGGCCAGGGATAGTATTCCCCCCATTTGAACAAGCCCAAGAATACACAGGGAACATGAATCCAGGTTGATTGACCTACAGGAGGATACAAACCCGGAACCCCTGGTCTTCCACATACTCATTACCACAGTACCGGTCTGCGTTCAAGACAGGACTTAGGAGGGTTTGAGTAATCACCTGGTGTTCAGGGAAGTACACTCCTTTGTGTGTTTTCATTGTTAAGTGAGATGCCATATAGTACAAGGAAAAGCCAGTCAACTACGTAGACTAGCCCGACAGCTCTACAGAGAGAATTAGAGGCTCTTAATAATTATTTAATTCCACCAACCACTAGCATCACCTCAGAAACAACTAAAATAATTGAACCATTATTTGACTCTACAATAAAACCAAATAACGAAATCCCACTCTTGTTTGAGGTCCTAAGGCAAGATGGTGACTCATTACTTAGATTGGTCCTGGCATACTCTCAATTACATCGACACCCCGCTCCGCATTTGCTTCTACCGGAGTCTACCCCTCCACCTCACTCCGACATACCAGTACAAGAACTCACCATTATGTGTGTAATCTGCTTGGCAGCAGAAAAATTGCTCAGTATTTGTTTACCCACCAAAACCAGACACTCCAAGTAAGATAGTGTCAATGCCAGACTTTGTCCCATTACGAAAGCCTATTAGGCCTGAACCATACTGACACAGACACAATTCAGAATCGGCCGAGTAAGCCCAGACTGGTTATGGTATTGGTATCATTTTGCCTTCTTTGTAATTAATCCATGACAGCTGGCATCACAACTTTTGACAGCCTTTACAGTAGGCTAGACCAAACTCCCTGGGAGGGAGACATTTGTGGTCAAGCTTACCCTGGTGTTTAATTCCCCTCCTCCAAGTAAGGTCTCTCCATCTAATAAGTGTCACCTCAATTCTTCCAACGTGAGAAGATCTTCCACCCAGCCAGGCAAACCACTCAGTCATTCACTAGACACTCCGAGAGAGACTCCGAGATATTAAACACTAGGAGGGAATTAGCGTTCACCAGATGTACTACATTCTATCACTCCACACAATAAATGAACCAAAACTTATAAGTAATACATGTTCTGAACAGAGTTAAAATATAATACAGACATTAATAAGTATGTGTTTGAACATGCTATAGTTATAATATTTTTGTTTGAAAGTACCTTTATGTACCCCTACATTTTGTTTGATTATGTAGTTAATTAAAAAAAATTGAGCATTTATCAGTATGTGACAGACAAGAGAAATGGAACAAAATGCACAGAAATGGAATTGTTCTGGGTAAAACTGTACATCTTGCAACCCTACTTGAGAAACTCTTTGGTCCCATGATCAAAGTTCCTGGCACCCGACATACTTAGGCAGGGCCTAACCTGCCAGCTGATAGCCACGCAGCCTTGGCCGACCAACCATGAAATCGTAACCAATCAATGGAAAGTGACCAGGTTCAGAAACCCCAAATGATCCCAAGAGCATAAACCTAGACGCATCAAATTCCAAACAGTAAACCCCTTGTGCCACCAGTGATGTGGTACACAGTCAGATACTGATGCAACTTGGAACCATGAGTGATCTGGTCAGGATCAAAAGACGCATAGTACAGCTTCCATACAGACTTTAAGCCTACTGGCCACACTGCATTGCAGGTTGCCTGGTCCTGTACCAAAAAAGTGAACCAGCAACTGACTCTATAAAGAAAGTTTGTACCCATGGACTCTGAGGGATATCTCCCACAAAAGAGGATGCGTTTTTTTATTATCTATTATTGCAGGGGAGTTATTTTATGGTGATGATATTCCTCGTGGTTCCTGCTGCCAAAAATCTCAAGCCATTTACCTCCTCCCTTTATCAGAAGCTGGTGCTAGGCCGGCGAAGAAGCCTATGCTCCTTGGGCCGAGGTTGTATTGTGTACCTGGTTCAGTGGGGCTCAGCTGCGGCTAGTAACGAGACCAGCTTCAGCACTGCTTTATCTCATGCTGTGAGCTGCTGGAGGGACTCTTGGCCCTGTCATTGTTAAGGACGTCTCTTTCAGCCACAGTTGTATCCTGTGAACCTCAAGGCCAGACTCCAACAGGAGAGCCGCCTTCTCTACCTGGCTGAAGGCAACCTTGCACATGTTTATGCACGTAGCCTTGCTGCTATGCACCATCAGCATTTTGGGATGTTGGCGGGGGTAGTCTGGGCAGTAATCATGGTTGTCTCTGAGACCCTGGCACCGCTGTTGGTACCTTTAATAACAAGAATGGTGGCAGAGCTCCCTTTACTTCTGCCACCCATGATTTGGCTGACTGCTGATGCTGTTGATCTTCCCTTCCATTTACTGGAGGTATTCTGACTGCTCTGGTGGTGTTCGTGGTGATGTGGTATGTCCAGGCCACTTGCCGCACTCCCTGGTGCTGGGTAGGCACAACTAGCAGCATAGCCTGCATGGCGTTGTAGCTTCGGCTTTTGGTCATGACATCTGGTGTGCCTTGCCCAAGGTTTGGACACCCTTGTGATTTATCTTGGGTTTCAGTTGCTGGTTCAGTTCTGGTGCTGTGTGTTGCTTCTTCTGGGCTTGTATGGGATGGCACTTTCTGTGTGCCACCAGATGTGCAGGGTTGTGTATTCCATAGAGGCTCAATGTGAACTTGGTGGCAGCTACATTACCACTAGTGAAGATGACAAATGAGTTACCTGCCTCTTCTCCCATTACAAAATAGTTCTATTCATGGTACTCTCCGGTGGGCTGCGTTTCCTTGACTATATTTTATGTATGTGTGTCATACTTTTCCTGTGTCCACAAGAAGAATTATTAGGACTCTAGTGCTGTGCAGTACAGTACAGAGGTTCTATGCTGCAGGCCTACAGCTCGATGAGTGTCATAAAGAGCCAACTGCATCTCTTGTAGTCTCTGGAGGTACAGTAATTGGGTAGTTGGTGTATTTGGGAGCTCCTGTGTCTGCCAGGCACAGAAGACGGGCTCAAATGGCTGTTGCTTAGCAAGATATTACTTCCTTCCCTTAAATGCCTAACAGGAGGGGAACTGGTTACCTAGCAACTTGGGCGGCTTCTCCCATTTCATGCCTGGTGATAGGGGAAGTTGTTTCTAACCTCCATGCAAATTTAAATTTGCAACCTTCGTGACAAAAGACAAAACAGCTTTGGTCATTCTTGGCTACCTTTGGTTGTAACTAGTCTTATTCAAAACCACTTTGACTCATCCCCTCCTTTTTTTTGTGAGATATAGGCTAATAGAATTGCCCTCCCTGAAAATTAGTTTGTGGAGGGGCATCTGAAGTTAAGGAACATTACTTTATATTCTGACTTGGCTACAGTGACAAAAAGATTGTAACTTTTAGGCAGTAAATTTTTTTTGCTCTTTTCAGCATGTAAAAATTATGCTGCGACCATTACGCAATAAAATACACTACTCTATATGTGTCCTAAATCTGCAGATTCTAATAAATTAGGTTTGTAACACAGGTTTTTAAACTTCTTATGTAGAACCACTCCCCATTGCATCAGTTTTTGGGTTCAGTTCTCAGCAGTATCAAGCCCAGATTTTGGAATGCAGGGAATGTGGCAGACGTTGCCACTGGCCAGTTAGTTTTCAGAAGGTACTTTATTTTCCACATCCATAATATTCGCTAGGTGCTCAACCTTTGCTGTCTTTCATCCCCGTTGGCACTAAAGACCACAACTGTTAAGTGTTACCCAAATCTCTCAGGTCCCTCACTTCTTGAATGCCCTGGCTATTAAGTTCTCAATTCATAGATCCTAACGGGCTGCCAGGATGGTCGCATATGCCAGTATGGGACGACTGCAAACTTGATGTGTTTCGAGAGAATGAGAGTGCAGAGGATGGAGGGTGAGCTGAAGGGAATCGGACACATCCGTCCTTGCCAGCCCCTGGAAATCCCAGTGTTTCGCTATGCAGCTGCTCTCGTCCTCGCCAGGTATAACCACCACAAGCTTTATTTAAGCTACGCAAGCAGTTTTTGTTTAGTGTCTTGCTACCTTCAGGAAACACATTTTGCAAAAAAAAAACCTTATCGAAACAAAACCATTATCATTATTACCCTGGTTATATGTAATAAAAAATTATTACATAATAATGTTTACAAAACTTAACTACATTAATTGTATGCGAATCCATTTAGCAATGAAAGCTATAATTTTATAACTTAAATATACCGTGCGAGTTGCCAGCGCCTATTTTTTCCATATCTGTGCAACCCGCACACAATAGGCTACTATCCATCTAACAAAACATAAATCGTAGCACAACACTATGTGCGCATTGATTCGTTGTCATCAATATAGTAAGCTGTGAACGGATGGTGTTATGCCAGCAATGCATTGAGGAGTCTCTTTTCAAAGAATGCACATCCATTTTTGTGTTGAAACTGACATGTGCCGGTTATACTGCTGTACTAATAAATTAAAATTAGGAATCATCACTATTTATGTAAAGTATATCCTTACTTTAACCTACGTAAAAGTTCTCTACTTCAACCACCCGTGTGAGAGTTGTGCAGCAATACTTTTCACATAACTTCTTGGTTGTTTAAGTCTACCGGGCTGCCGGACATGGCTACAAGGTTACGTAACCAGCGAGCAAGTCCCCCCCCCCCCCCGCACTGAGTGCCCACAAGCTTCAGCCATTTCCGGCATGGCCAAGCGCCGCCGAAGATACACAAATCAAGGAACTCTGCCAAGAGGGTTCCTACCTCCCACGCCAGAAGGACATCACGTACCTTCCCTAACCCCGCTGTGGCAGCCTACACTTCAGCACTATATAAGTCAGTGCGCAGCAGGGCTCCAGCAGTCATTCTTGTATCCCCTCTCGTGACATCCCGAGCATTGCTAAGTGCTGGGACCTCCAGAGATCTACCAAGTCTTAAATACGCCCCCCAGCGACTACTTCCAACGATGACCAGTCATCAAACAAACAGCGAACACGCTAACACTCGTTAACTTCACTTTGTCTCTTCTAGACACCCGCTTTCTTTAGTGCAGTTTACTAGCAAAGTATATTTTAACATCTAGAACAATCTTTTCCTTTTTAACCTATGACCAGGTCACCTACACCTGGCTAATGTAGGTAACCTTCAGCATCCCACTGCTCGGTAGGAGGTAGCACGAGTCATGTGTTTATTGATTTTTCAGTAAACATAATTTTGTTCTCTATCCTTACGCTTTTTCATTTAGAGAGTATCTTTCTATTTCACCCACTAGGAACACTTCATGCCATGCACTGCCGACAGGAGCCGAGTATTTTTCTAAAACAGAATTAGCTTTGACTACGGGCCCCTTTCAGGGATCCGTCAGTCAGAAAACACACCCATTAGACGGCCGCCTGTTTCTTCCCAAACCACCTGAGCACTGGTAGTGCTGGAGGGGCAGCAAGCCCAGGTTATTCCCGTGCTTTGAAAACTGATAGTGCTGGAGTGACCATAGCCGGAGTCTTGTGTTCTTTAAGCAGCGACACTCTATGCCTTACAAGGTAAGACGCGACCAAAGGCGTAGGGTGCAAAACCTAGCTTTTCTTACTGCCAAACAGTATGCAGGAAAGGCAGGCGGAACGGGACCGTGCCACCGCACTAAGGTGCCAAGCAGTCGCAACTGCTCACGTGGCATTTGTATATTTTCGCAGCATATTCGCACCAGCCAAGAGTACCACCTGGTTCTTAGAGGACTGGTTTACAGGACCGAGGCTAGGTACAGCCAGGCCAATCCCAGGTTCTGGAGCCGGGAATCTGCTGCCTGGAATAGTCACTACGGCGTGAGGCAACCCAGTATCCATTGAGTTGAGACCAAGGATCAAAACCTCAGCTTCATCAGCATCACAGAGGTCATCTGAGTAAGTCAGTAGCTAACGCCTCTCACCAGCCACAGATAAACCTGTATATAACAGCGCACTTTGTCTAGTGCATCAAATCTCAATGATCGTGCCACACAGTCAATAGCTGGACACGTGTCAAAACAGATTATTGTGCTGTTTACTGAATACATTGGTACGTGAAGATGGCATCCTTAGTAACACACAATCTACCTTGCTTCAGGCCATTGTGTTTTTTCATGTGACATTAAAATAGTCACCGCTTATTGTATTGATAAAAAGAAATCAGCGTACACATGCTGTTTTGTAACGTTATCTATTTTTTCACAGCTGATTGGTGCTGGCTGACAACAACATTGAATGTTCAGCTAACAGATGTGGCTCTGTAACAAGTATGTACACAGCACGGGACTTGGGCTACACAAGACACAATTGTTGTGTAGTGGAGGAGAGATGCTTTGTTTGATCAATAGTATTCTGTGTGGTTTGCATATATACGGAAAAATGGGCACGGGTGAGACCCGATATACCAATACCTTCATACATACATCCATTTTAATTATTCTGTTGCCCAGCTTGAAGATTTTTTTTCTGCAAAATATGCTTTCTGCATCCAAAATGGAAATATACATACATTTTTATTAAAAACAGACATATTATCTGATTTTTTAAAATATTTAAATATGTAAATTTTAGCAAAATATTTCAGTGTTACAAAATATGAATAAGGGCCTATAATTTCACTTTTTTTTTTGTATGTAACATGAGTCTGATTTTGTGACAATTTTAATAGTGTGAGTGCTGCTTTACTGGTACCTGTATATTGCACTGTCTGGTGCAGTGCTCCATTGGAAATTGTTCTATTCTTCTACCTTAACTAATAGGTAAATTGATACCTTCAAATTTTCCTCCTTTTCCTCCTCCTACTACCACCACTACTACCGCCACCAATACTACTACACTATTACCACTACTACTACCACTACTATTACTACTACCACTACCACTACTACTATTACTACTACTACTACCACTACTACTACTAATACTATTACTACTACCACTACTACTATTACTACTGATATTACTACTACTACTATTACTAATACCACTACTACTACTATTACTAATACCACTACTACTACTTTCATCGCCATTGCCCCCGCCGGCACCACCACCATATTCAAAAGTCCCTCGATAACAGATAAATATTCATGCACAGCCAACTAGGAGGAGTTAGCAGTTCTTCCTATCACACATCCTACTTGTCCCTGGCAATTTTAAAGCAGTTCTCCCTACCACACAGCCTACTTGTTGTCCCTGGCAATTTTAACTAATGATCATGATCATCATCTATAGCAGTTTCCAGCTTGCAGTTGGGCCAGCAAAATAAAATGTCACCATCTCCCTATGTCATGTTAACATTCCTCTCTATGCTACAATCTTCCTATTTCTCTTGAATTCCTGCCTTCGTCTGCTAGTACCACTACCCTTTTGGGCTTTCTGGGGCCCCATTTCTTACACATTACACCTCCAACATCTTCTGTACATGGCTAACCCAGCTCAGCATTGTTTTCTCTGTCTCTTTCAGGTGTTGCATCCATGTTCTCATTTTTGTCAAATATTCCTGATCCTGTGTCATCTTATCATTGCAACATACTTATCATATAACTTTATGCTTGTAACTTACAGCTTTTCAGCATATCACTTGTGTATAGTCCAAATATCTGCTGCTTCATATGACTGTGTTATTGCTTTGTATAGGCTGTTCATGGTAAAGTGAGCACTTTTGAAAGTCCTCTCATTTGGAATAAGACTTAAGTCAATAAGTATATTTCCTTGTAGCCTTAGAAGTTAACTTCCGAATGCGGTGGAATATACACACTGTGTTCATTACTTACATGCTGATATTTATTAAGAATTATTGTTGAAGGATAACAAATGGTTGAAAGGGAAAAGTTACTAGGACCTTAAATGTGGTCACTTTATTGTGAACAGCCTATATCATCAAGTGTATACAAGTATGTTATACACAAAATACAGTGGACTCTTTTTCTACTATTTTTCAGGGAACTTTTAAAAATTTCAGTACCGGTACCTCTAGAATTTCAGTACTGGGGATCTTAAATGTAAACCTTTTTAAACTTCATGTTGAGTACAATGAGAGCTGTACTTTATCTGTGAATAAAGTTTAACTAAATAAACACAAAAAAAAAATGGGAATTAAAAATAAGTGTTACTGCATTAGTACAATATTATTGTAAATAATACATTAAATATATTTTACCTCGAATAGCTTAAATAAAAAATTTAACACCACAAAGTATACACCTATATATACTATAATGATTGTAAGCCGACACCGAATGCAATCAAACCCCAAACTATCAAACCCTCTGAAAAATAAAATTATATGACACAGAATGCAGGCCAAATTTTGAATGTCCCGCGCATAATCAGTTGAGAGCATGCAGAGAGGTTATTGATTGGGCAGTGTGTCCACAGCGGGCAAGCCGGATAATGGGAAGCCTCTGTGGCATGAGGAGTGAAAACTGGTTGGCACCCAAAATGTTATGGGGTGAAGAAAATGATAAAATAAAATTATATAGAGATAGTTATGAGACAAATTTTATATATATATATATATAATATATATATATATATATATATATTAAAATGAATAGATCCTAGGTGTGAGATACACAACGCCGCTTAGCGCCGCCCGTGAGAGGCAATGGAGGGGAAGGTAGGGGAGGTAACAAGAGTGGTGGCATCTATGACGTCATTAATCAGTGCAATGTAAGCGGTAGACATACTCTGAATAATCTGGGTTCAGTATCGATGCAACTCTCTCACAAACACATTTCACTGGAATAGTCACTTACGAGGAATAATAATTGAAAAACATAAACACAAAATAAACACTCGGTGTACCATCCAATGTTTCACTTACCAAATGTGAAACTAGCTTCTCATTGGAACAAAGCATACAAAACTGCATGCAACACTCTCAAGTGGAGCAAAATAGTTAACTTTAAGGTTTGGGAGTTTGGGGTAGGGATTTTCCCGCGGTTTCTCACCAAACCTCTAGTGTTCATTGCGGGATGCAATGCCACATCGGTGATGTAGAGCAGACTCCTTCCAGGGTCGTGTGCTGACAGCCACTGCGATATCCTTCTGTTGGTACTCCGTCCATCGTGATTAATAAAACACATACCAGTACTATGCTCGTTAAGCAGCGAGGTCTTGGGGCGACTCACACACCCATATTTAGTTAGACAAAGATACAAAACACTCTGGAAATACACATAAGCAGTTGGCATAGTACACTTAAAAAATGGTGGGAAAGGTATGGGCCCGCGCCTCTATAGCCCTAGGCAACCTGAATGAAGATGCATACTCTGTACATTAATTCAATGGGTTTTATTTAAATGTTTCTCCAGGAAACAACGTACAAAACACGTACCGGGCTTAACCTGCCGGTATGGTAACACTGGTAAAAAGGCACGTGGCCACAAAGAAATAGGTTAAACAGTTAAGCCTTCCCAGGCAATGCTATTCCATGGGAACGGAGGAGTGAAAAATCTTGGGCGGCAAAATAAACGAGGTTCCGATAAACTATAAGTCTATTGCAGTGGAGGTGATTAGTTCAAAAAAGTCGATGCTCCGCCCAAGCGCGCGAAACATGACCTCGTCGGTCCGCACATCCACTTCCTCGAGACATGGTAGAATGACTAAACTCTCTGCCGTGGCCTGCTGGCCAGGTTGGCGGGCAAGCAGGCCATGCTGACTATTTTCTTACACACAAAAAACTCTGCAAAACATACTCGCATTGCTTAATTACTCACAACTCTTGCATAAATAATTACATAAAACACTGGATGAGATGAAATGGGGATTGAACACGTGAGAAATGAAAAGTAAAGAAAAACAAGAAATGATACACTGAAGCCCGTGGGGGCACTTAAAAATTAGGGCTGTTCTTAAACATGTTGCATGGCTTGGCATCCTTGAGCGTTTCTTAGTTAATGAGTAATTAATTTTCTCCTGACTTCACAGAATCTACTTTCCAAACACGTGCTCACAAGCGCACATTGTTGCACTGCACCTTGCACTCACTTGCTGTGCTCCTGAACTCACGTCACGAGCTCTTAAATTACCACTATTTGTCACACTCGTGAAGTAGCAAATTCTGTTGACTGATGTGGCGCACTACTGAACCGGTATGCACGAGCCCCCGGTAGAGTGCTGCTCCCTGCAGCAGTCATTGGGGACGGCGGGCAAACAGGCTTGGAGGAAGCAGCTGGCGTCACAAGCTACTTGAAATCACAGGCAAAATATTCGGTTTCAACTTTAGTTTTATCCAGAGAGAACTAATTAAAGAAATTGTGTCAGCAATCAAGAAAAATAAATCACAAAACTTTGTAGGAAGAACTCTTTCTTTACTTAGGTAAATCAAAGAAAATTGTCCTATTTAACTTACTGTTGTGTGAAAAGTCAATAAAAAAAATTATTATTTTAATCAGATGTGTATAGAATTGAATTGAATCACTGTCCAGAAAATTAGGAAATGTAAATTCGTATTATATGTTCCCACAAATTCCAACAGCTAAGACAATCCATCAATTTAGTGTACATCTCTTTAAAGATTAAAATAATCTGGCTCAGACTGAATACTGTCCAAATCATTTAGGTTCACACACAGCATTGCTCACTGTCTGGCCAAGCACAAAGTGTTTACACTCAAAGACCTCTAGGTTAACACTACCAAACTCAAGTCCACACAAATGTAAAAGTTAGCTCAAAAATCAGATCTCTCAAAATTTAGTGGCAGGATTCCTGGTTAAAACTGACAGTATGACACATGATCGCTTGTAACATTGGCCGCTGTATACTTAGCTGGCTCAGACGTCGGCATTGGTCTATGTTGTCGACACACTAAGAAATCTAATCTTAGGACTAGGCCTTTTCGTAAAATAGCCTAAATCCTTCCTACTGCACACTTATCTCTGCCTGAGTAAACTATCCTAGCTTTAGGATGGCACACATGATGCATCATGTGGGCCACTGGAAATCACTCCAGAAAAGCATCTGTACTCGATCAGTGATGACGACAGAGAGAGCAAACCGGGGTTCACACTCTCTCAAGCATAAGTCGACATGGTAGTTCACTACGTCACTTCTAGTGAGGTCATCACTCTATGCATCAGTAGGCTGGTCCCTTAAGTAGAGCAAAACTTACGATGACGTAAAATAAATCACATCAATGTTTATAACTTCAAATAACTTTTAAATGAGATTTCTGAGCTCAAATAAATAAATAAAGCTGTGGGAAATCATAAAATTATATAAATAAATAATATCAAGTACATTCATAAATTAATAATTTGTGGGATAAATAATTATCTTTACCAACATATTATGCTAGGATCAGGGCAGCAAAATTAACTATTTAAATTAATTTCACAAGTTTTCAACATACAAATATAGGTTACATAAACTCCATATGTCATAATCAAAATTAATACATCAAAACAATCCTGACGTTCTATAAATATTATTATAAGAGGGAGGGTGCAAGGAAGCCACGCTCATTGCTAAGCAACTAACTCCCTCCCCCGTCAGCCATTTAAGGGGAGGAAATGAGCTTTGACAAGTATCACAGCAGACCGACAAAGCTTACTCAATCCAGGCCACATATCATCACTTACGTTGGTGACAACATGTGCATGTGGCAAACATCTGCCCTTTGAAGTTATTAACAATATTCTGGGACAGAAATAAATAAGGTGATTAAGTTTAATTTGTTTACGACTTTCAATAATTAATCATTCAAAATTACATCCTCTGATTTTCCCATATGTTTAACCCCTGTCGTGGGTTATGCTGCATTCAATACGATTAAACTAAAACTTGACTTGTGTCTACCTGGTGGTGCAACCTTAGATGGTAGGGGATTGAATGTTGACTGCCCTCTCAGAGCCTAGTCGTGCCTACCACGGTGAATAATAGTTGTTTTAATGGGCCAGTGAGGCGTAAGGGGGTTGTACACAGTATTAGGCCGTTGGTAGGTAGGTGTACTACGGGCTTGGGGGGAGCCAAACCCCAGAGTGAGGCAAATGGAGGTAGCTGCCTGTCCAGGGAGCTCTACCTTCCTCACTGTGAGGGTCGCCAATATGCAGGATGCCAGCGATCCCGGGTGGGTGAAATGGAGTGATGATTAAGTGGTCGTAGTGGTGGGGGTGTGCGATCTGGCGGAGGTGGTCTTACAGGGCGAGTGGATTGACGTATTGGGACAAAGTCAGATGACGTGGACGCCGCTCAGGGTGTGAGATCTGGCTGGACTGGGGGTCAAACCCATACAAACTTCCCAGACACTGGCTTAATGGTGCAAAACTTCGGGAGTTCGGTATCTTCCGGGAGTAAAACCCATATTACTCTGCCCAATGTGAGTTTCATTGTGCTAGTCATCTTGGGTGCCTGCCTAGTGGGGGTGCCTCGGTGAGTAGTACTGTTGGTCTGGGCTAATAGTTTGATTTGGTCCTTAGATTCACTAGTGGGGCAACCTAGCCAATAAGCGCAGAGAAGGCGATAGAGAGGGGTAGTAATCTCAAGTGGTATTTAGGGGGAGAGAGGCCACGGGACAAGGTCGGGGCACACTGAACTAGTTTCGTCCTCGGACGTCGAGCTCACTTGAGGTGCAGAGTTGTTAGATAGTGCTATTACACAGTGTTCCCTACGTCTCTCTCGCTAGTGTACATCGACTGGTAGTACCCACTGACACGCAATACCAAGTTGTGGGGGAATATGGGGTACCTATTCAGAAATGACAGAACACAAACAATTAAATTTGACAGAGAGATCCGGCTATTCCAAAAAAATACAAATGGACAATAATTAGCCACCTGGCTAAACACTTTAAATATACACGAGATATGTGAATTATGTGTACATGGTTAGATTCAGGGGAAGGTGAATCTGGGAATAAAGAAATACAGATCCCTGACAAATCTACAGCAACACAATTTTATAGCAGCTAGGAAAATTTATAACAACATAATTTTACAGCGGCTAATTGAATTTAATCAGGTAGTTACTCTAAAATGTGCTGACTCATTACCACGGAGTCACAGGAAGTTGACTGGGGTAAGAGGATACCGAGGTTAAGGTGAGGTATACCTGATGAAGGCGTTGTCATCTCTCAAGCTGGTCTTCTGCGATGTGCAGGTCTCTGAGAGGAGAGAGAGAGTCCTTCGCAGACTGACGGGAGCCTTAAGGGGATCCGGGATCGGACTAGGTAGGAGCAGAGAGTCCTTGGTCAGACTAGACAAGATAGTCTTGGGCAGACTTTAAGGTGCTGAGAGTCTTAAGCAGACTAAGGCAGCAGGGAGTCTTTGAGCAGACTCAAGGTGGGATAAAAGAGTCTTGAACAGACTCAGGATGGCTTGCATCCTCTACAGCCGCCGAACCTGGCACAACTGCCAGTGCTGGATGCTGGTGTCGTATTTATACAGATTTTTCTCATATCAGCAGTTCTTCAGGGTGCGGGGGGTAGAATAGCCTTTCACCACAGGGGTGGGTTTATCGGGGGTGCAGGAGCGCTGTGCTTTTCTTATCGCCCCGCGTGGAAGCGACGACAAATTAAAACCCCTGTCTTCAAGGCAGGCAGGCCTGGACGTCACAAGGCCATGGGTGTGCTGCCATCTCTCGAGATTGTAGGAACTTCTTCCAGAGCCAAGCGTCGAGTAGTAGATATCCAATAATATTTATTTATTTTGCGGGGGTGCCTTTTGCATGCATAAATCTGGACGGGCAATGGGGACTGTAATTATGCACGTAATTGACAATGTAATCGGCCACCCAGGGTTGTGGGCTGTCTTAGTTCGATACATTAAAATTGCTTTCCCGCTTATATTTTTCTCCCCTGAGTGCAAAGTCGACCGTAGAGCATGTATCCTCACAGCGCAGCATGTTGGCATACGTCAAACTTTACAGGAAGAAAATACCTTTTAGGCAAAACCATTTGCTTTGAAATAATACAGTGATGATAGGTGCCACTATTTTGAGCAATGGATAATCTTGATAAAATTTCTGTGATCTTAGATAGAGTTGGAAACATTTAAGAATGGCACAGTGTTGTAGCGAATTACAGTCACACACTCATGACTACCATGGCCTTGTTAGATGGTGTATGTTGACTACATGACAACAGAGCCATGACTACCATGGCTCTGTTGAGTCTGCCCAACTCAACAGAGCACTTAACCGCTCTGTGGTGCGGTGCATTTGACAGGATTACCATGCATCATTAACTGAGATCACATAATTAGTTTAATTGAATGGTTCATGTACTCTACCAATTCCCCTCTTGCCAGGTGTGTGGAGGGAGGAAAACAAGTGCATGCAGCCAAGAGTGACATGCAACATTTTTGCTAGTTAAAAGCTTCCCCTCTTGATGGCATGTAAGGGGAAAAAGAAAGGTGTGCGGCTGAGACACAAGAGAGAAACAGAGAGAGAGGATACAAGGATGCCATGCTGGTTGCTAGGTAATCACCTAATCGCTTCCCCTCTCGTCAGGCATGTAAGGGAATGGAGCAAGGTCCTGCCTGACTGCCCGACTCCATCAGCCGAACTGGAAAGCACCATGCTTAACTTATTTCACACCCAGTTGTTAGACTTTAGATAAAAGACCAGCTGAAAAACGATTGTTGCATGAAATCTTACAGTGATGCGATCAAAAAATTTTTCATTCTAAAAATGATAAAAAGAGGATAATTTATATAAAAATTATTATTTGGACAGCTGAAAATGTTTGTTGGCTACAGTTTTTCAGCACATGCATTTTCGGTAGGTAGAGAGTCCACTGTTCGGAAAGGCAGGAAACCATTATTGAATCTACAATTTTGAAGACTAGAATAAATGATTTATCCAGTAATAAATTGTATGTTTACTCGCAGGATAACACTATTTGAAACATCCAATGGCTATGCTGATAATACTTACCAGTATGAGAATAGTGTACATAAAACAGCAATACATGTCGTTTCTTTATAGCATTATGGCAAATCACTTTCATTCTCTAAAATTGCCTGTTACAAATAACACTATCCTGTAAGTATTCTTACAATATATGACTTAACTGGTACAAAATAATGCCTTGTTATGGAGGAAATTGCATGTAGAGTATTCCTAAACCGAGGTACTTTGAAGGCATCCAGAGGATCCTACTGGCTACTACGTCGGTACGAACGACGGGAACGTGCACAAGTGCTCTCTCAGCAACCATCACCAACACCTGGGTGTCTTCATGGCACACATTGGTCCGGTGTACTCACTGCAGTTCTGCCCCTTCGAGACCAAGCTACTGTTGACGTGCGGAGCTGACTCACGACTCAGGGTCTGGGTCGAGGGCATCACGGAGCCTGCACTCACTCTGTCTGCATCCAACGAGCCCGTGCTGGTAGGCATTCTCCCATACAATGTTTCTCATTAGCACAATGCAGGGCATGTATTTTACACAATCAATAACTTTTACAAAAAGAATACATGACAATAAAAACTAAGAAGGTACCAACATAAATTTTTCTCATTACCTTTTCTAGAAAGGTGATTTGTACTAATGTCTAGGCTTTAAAAACAATCCTGATATGTTAATGGGAGTGGCAAATAAAAACTGCAAGTTAGTTTTTTTTACAGCCTTATAAGTCTTGTGCTTTAAATAAATAAAAAAAATGGCTTCATTCATAACAGTACTATCACACAAAACAAAAACTTTCTTCACTCATAAACACTGTGGTTGACACAAAGTTTCTTCGCAGTCTGAAGATCCAAAAACTGCATACTGATTACATTCAATGAAAATGTCCTCATACTTGGCTCTATCTGCAGTGTATTTAACACATTGACTGCCATGGTACCTATGGTAATAGGATTGCCTGAGACCAAGTACATTTTTCTCTCTCAAACACATTGGTAGTATTGGAAAAAATAATTTTATCTACATTTCATTTGGTTATCTACTTTATAATTGTAAAAATTAACAATAAAACGCGTCTATCACACATGTCTGACGTGGCCCTATTAGGTGATGACTTAATTACACGGCCGTGTCAGACACATATGACTGACATCATAAAAAAGGACGAATCGTCTGTTTGATTGTGAAATTCATTTGAAATCATGAATCCTATTCATCACCAGGCACAACCAATAACACGCATGCTCTCTCAGCTCCGTTGTGGTTGTGTGTAAATCACAAGTTCAAACTCTGTGATTTGTGACTACCACATTCATATGATCTGTTGAATTTCACTATATGGCTGTAACCAAGGCCATGGTGCTGTATAGTGAAGTGAAAAGTGCATATATTGTTGTCCCGTAATCTGTGCAAGATGTTGCGCAATAAGGTGAGTGTGGATAAACTATGTAGAATGTTATAAATAGTAGCGTGGAAGAAATTTCTTCTGATGATTCTTTTGTGGATCCGTTATGGAGTCCCTCAAAATCGGAAGAGGACGGCAACACTACTGAGAATATAGCTGCTATAATTCGGCATTTGCAAGTGGATGAGGAGGAAATGGTGAGCCATGAAGCAGCAGTTGCTGAAACAGGAAGGGAAGAAGACATCATCGGAAGTGGAAATGCGGAGTGGATGGAATATGAGGGACGTCACAAAACATTTACATTCACAAGCAAGTCTGGTTTGCAAATAAACATTTCACCATTCGAGGCCTTTTCACTTTTTGTGGATGATGATGTTCTAGACCATGTAGTATGTGAAACTAACAGAACAAGTTATTAGTGGTACCAGAACTTCACGCCAAAGCAGACTCAATATGTGAGTTCCGACATGTAATTCTGAAATGAAGAAGTTTCTAGGATTACTTACGTGGATGGGCTTGAACAGGTGTAGTAGCATTCAGTCGTACTGGTCAACCAAGCCAATTTACCAGAATGCTATACCAGCAAAAACCATGTCTCGCAACATATTTGAGCTTCTGTTGCGCATGATTCATTTCTCAAATAATGAAACGATTCCTCTGGGCAACAGGTTATGCAAAATAAACCCACTCATAGATATTTAGCATAAAAAATTCCAGGAAATCTTTTGTCCTGGGGAAAACTTTGTTTTTGATGCCTTATCTCTTTGAGAGGTCGATTAGTGTTTCGCCAATATATTCCTAATACGGCTCACAAATACGGAATCAAACTTTCAAACTCTGTTCTAGTGAAGGGTATACTTGGAGCAGTAAAATATACTCTGGGAAATCTGAGACTTATGACTAGACGGCTGGACTTGCCCAAACAGTTTGTGAAGAACTTTCACAAGGACTGCTAAATGAAGGGTACACATTGTTTGTAGATAACTTCTATAGAAGTTACGAACTTGCATTGTCGTTCTTACAACACAAAACTCGCGTTGGTATAGTGAGACAAAACAAAAAGAATATTCCCAAAGGTGTAGTTTTGAAAAAAAAATTAAGGAGAGGCGATGTGATAGCAAAAGAAGATAAATATGGCATCATGGTAATGAAATGGAGAAGTACTCGTGATGTGCGATTGCTTTCAACAAAACATGCCCCAACAATGGTAGAGAACACAGATCTTAATTCACCATCGAGTAAGAGAGCTCAGAAGAGTACAGCAAAGGAAAAAGTGGTATTGATATCTCTGATCAGATGAGTTCACATGCAAAGACTGAGGAAGGGTGTAAAATGGTACAGGAAACTGGGAATCAATCTTCTAAATTATTAGACGTTGTTGTTACATCTTAATGTTTACTAAATGAAGTTTTGGCACCGGAACAAAATTTAAGTGGAAGGGTTTTATTTTACTAACACTAATAGGTTTAAAATCGGAAAATCGCGATATTCTAAGGTGGTAATGTTTTTTTAATGTTATTTTATCAGTTAATTATTTAGGCATGTGCATTGTCAATGCTCTTATGGTGTACAAGGCTGCCACAAATAGCAAGCAAACATAACATGGTTCAGAGAAGAAATAACTGCATGTTTGCTAGATTAACCCCGAACCCCAGGTAACATTAAAAACCTAATTGCCTTAACGTACATGTTTTCACAACAAAAAAGTGAGACGGGTGTGGGTGTGTGTGTTGTGTTATGAGAATCTCAAGAAAACTGAAGGAAGATCTGCTGCCAGAAAAAAAGTTAGGCAAGTGAGCACCTTTTGTCAAGACTGTGGAAATCAGTCTTTCGTGTCTGGACTGTTTTGGTAATCATCAGTGATCATTGTCAGATATAATTTTGAGAGTATAAAAGTATTTTCTATAATTTTTGGGTAGGCCCTACCAGATATTGTGTTGGTTATTTAAGACTAGTAACGTAGTCATAAATGTGTTTTTGTAATGTTCATGCAGCAGATACTGTCTCTGATAATTCTGTTTGTTGGCCAAGAATGGCCGTGAAGAATTTGTCAAAAGTTTCTGTAACACGGTTCTAAATGTATTTTCTATATTATTTTGGTATAGATATTGTGTGTGTTGGTAAAGACTGGTACCATTGTAATAAATGTGATTTTTTTCTTGTAAAATTCATGAAGTAGATACTGCCTCTCACATAATTCTCATAGTTTTATTGTTTTGACCAAGTGAGGCAATGAGAATTGGTCAAAAGATTCACCAGAGGCTATGTTCTCACACTACAATGTAAAATCCCATTTGGTGTCAGTTAGGAATGCCTGACACAACCTGTGGAGCGCGTCAGCCGTATCTGTCTGACGTGGCATTGCAACAATAGAGTGGTGTCAGTCAGATGTGGCAGTCAAAGTGTTAAGTAACTTTGTAGAGACAATATTTGCATTTCCTTACTGTATCTCCTTTCATGGTTACGGAGAAAAAACAATGCAGGTAATAATCTGTCCATAACCGTTCAATAGACTATTGTGGCTAATAAGTTTACAAAGAAATACAGCAGATTTAAGTATGTTGTAGTGATATATTAAGTGTCTTTATAACTTTACGAGTAGGTTGTAATTTGGTAAAAAGAGTACATAATTACATGGGGTGTGGCTAGGATTGAAGCTGAGCCGTGATTAGCCAACCAAGTCAGCGGGGGATGATGATTGGGTCTAATAAGGTGGGATCAGCATTTTACAATTAAAAGTCATAAAACAAGGATGTATGTGCTTAACTTGGACTAATTTGAAAGGACTGGCAAGTAAGTATATGGTGAACAGTAATAAAACAGAAATAACACTGGAATGTGTGTTAATAAACCACATAACACCAAAATTTCAGTTATGAGACACTATAAAACTAAATCAGTAAAATACCCTATTAGTAAAACTTTATTTCTTCTTACAAATTACATTATGAATACTTTTGTAAGGTAATGACCAAAGGGTACGCGTGATGCATTTTTGTAAATTATATAGTGCATTTACAAAATGAAAACAGTAACACTTATATATTAAACTTTTAAATTGAAATCTAGGTAAAAGTAAAACTATAAAATTAAAATATTTTTCCTATTCATTGCAATTAACCACCACACAAGCAGACTGATCAGATGGTACATGTCTTGCAAGTGTTCAACCATGAACAAACCTCACAAGCTTCTGTGAGAAAACCTAACTTGCAGTTACTACCATTTGCTAACCAAACATAGCTGTGAAACATAGGGGGTTAGAATTCCTGCTGCAGAAGGTGTAATTATTGCTCATTAACAATGAGCCTAGTGTTAGCCAGTTTTGAATAAGGTTGAGTGTAGAAACCAGCACCTTAACAGCATGCCTCAACATTTAAATGTTCAAAGTCAATAATTTCCCATTTATCCTGCATGACGTATGCTTACCGTTATTTTAAAACAAACAGGGTTGACATTCCATTTCAGGGGGCAGCATGGAGCCCCAACCACTCAACAATCCTGGCTTCCATTGACTCCAGCAACATCTGTGTATGGGACCTTCAGCGAAGCACCAGCGGCCCAGTATCTGTAGAGACATCTAATGACGAAGCCATCAACACAGTAGTGCTATTCAGTACGTCCGGGCTCAACCTTGTGGTTGGAGACAGCTCCGGCTGCGTCCGGCTGTATTCCCTTACTGACATGCCTCCACCACCTTTCCGGCAAACGAGAACAATCCGCCGTTCCCTCTACAAGGCACTCAGTACCAATCCTAATCTCTTGGAGAAAATTAAAACACTATAACACAAATAGATACCGACTTTAAAAGTTGGACAATGGTACCCTTGAGAATGGTGAACTTGTCCACTGTAATTAAAGCATGGATACTTCTGTTACACCTGTGTTTATTTTTTTCCTTTAATCTGAGCGACCAACAGTTTGATACAAAGCAACTACCTACATCCCTTGTATCTTGAGTATATGTTGCTGTGTGGAAGTATACAAATTTTCTATAATAGTTGGGCACTGCAATTGGCATCCATGCTCATTAAGCACAGTATGTTGGAGAGTATACCACACTACGCCTGCAGCTCTACCAATTACATTTTTGTAATCTCACTTATTCTGGTGGCACTCACAAAAATATAGACTCATTAAAATTTATTCAGTAATTTATCCACATTTCATTAAAATAATAAACATTTTTATTTCCAAAAAGTTACAGGTCATCTTATTTTCTTATACTAAACATTTTTTACGGCAGGTAGGTTGGTGTTAAGAGATGGAGCAAGTTGCTTAAAGAAGTAGGATTTGCAGGGAAGGAACCATCCCAGCTTTCACAAGGAATGATGTTGGGAAACCACAGTAAACTAATATCAGGATGCCTGAACTAGGAAATCAAATATATATCCCCCTGAATGAGAGTGCACTGCACCACCTGGTTTTGCATAGAGCCGATACCAATAGGGCTGGACAGATACCGATACATCTACCGATTTACTCAAAATCTGTATGTTACAATCGGCCATTGTACAACCAAATCATTTCATCAACCCTAATGATTTAATTATATTTTTGAACGCGTGAATTGAATTTCACCCAACTCGGTACACATATAGTACTAAGTAAGGACACTTGACTTTTATAGTTTTTGGCCACGCTGGGATCTTATTTTCAAAATGGCGGCCATTTTAACATTTAGGTTAATGTCGTATCTTGGAAAGCATTCAACCAATTTATACCAAATTTAGTATGCTGACAGTGCAGAGTGTAAACATTGACTTCAGTGATGCATATTGTTATAGGTCCATAATTTTGGATAATAGTGCCACATGACAAAAATTAAGCTTTTACATTATATCACTAAAACTACTCGGCAAATTTGGCACGTAAGTAATATTATGATATCCCAAGTAAATATAAGTAACTAAACGATTAGGCACTTATTTTAAAAATGGCGGCCCATGTAAATATTTTACGTTTATTTGGCATAACTATCACACGGTTTGACCATTTTCAACCAAATTGTGTACGCTGACAGTATCTATTACAAGCAACATATACTCCAAAAACAACCACTTTTTAAGATAGCACTCTATAAATTAATAAAGTTTTTGTAATATCTCGGTAAACAATTAACAGATTCCTACTAAATTTGGCAACCAAGTAGTACTGTGGCATTTGATGCGTACAAATATGTTTCAAGTGTGTCAGACACTTATTTTGAAAATGGTGGCCATCTAACTATTTTAGCATTGTATACTATCTTCTAAACCATTTAATCAATTCCAAATTTACTTTGTATGCTAGCAGTATGTATATTGAAAACATCAAATATGTCTACATGCAGTCTCTTTTGTCCTCCATTTTGTAAGATGGTGCTACATGAATAAATAAACTTTTTGTCATATCTCGGGAAACTAATTGTCCCATTCCTACCACATGTGGCAAACAAATAGTACTGCAGCAGGTAATGTTGACTGATATGTTTTAGGTATGTCAGCCACTTACTATCAAAATGGCAGCAATAAATATAGCTATTCTAGTTTTGCATGTTATATAATGAATGGTGTAATTAATTCCAATCACACTTAGTATGCTGGCTGTATATATTACAACCATCAAATGTGTCCACAAAAATCTCTCGTCCGCCATTTTGTAAAATAGTATTATATGAAAATTTTAAATTATGTGATATATCTGGGGTGGGAGCACATTTGGCAATCCAGTAGCATTATGACAGGCCATATAAACTTTGATAGGGTCAGACATACATTTTCAATATGGTATCTATGTAAACATTTTAGTAGAGCTGGACCGATACTGATATATCCAAATTCGGTATCAGTTACAATTGGTTAAGTTTCAACCAAATCATTGTCACGCCAATTGATTTAATCATCATGGAAATTACCACATTTGGTTATCTAGCAGGACATATTTCCACAAACCAAGAATTTCATTTTTGCAACCAAAAAACTACTTTCTTAATTTTACTTTTACCTTTTAGTAACAGTGATTTGAAATTAAATGGAAACTGATATTGCTGGCTTTGGTGTTGCTAAAAATTTAACTCTATAAAGCCATACCTGGTGAAATTCATTCAATTAAATGCAATTTATCTTATACCACTGGTATTTGCTTTTGAGGTAATTAAAAATCTGTAAAAAAAAATGTTTTAAGGCAATAATAGTTGTTATTGTACATTTTCTATAACGTAAGCGTCAACTGTATATTGATCTATCACTTCCTTACAGTGTATAGATATTTCATTCGCAGCATGACACAATTCATAAATCCATTGGTAGCAATATTTATTGTTTTATGTATGAATTTGATTCAAATGAGCCGAACTGCTATGGCAGTGATGCTCGTTCCTTGGCAGAATCATAACGTTATATTTTATTTATAAACGAACATCTCTTAGCCATAAATGTTGGCGATTTAAAGAAAGTAATTACTACACATATAAAGCAGATGAATGCAATGTACACACTGAACATGTGTGCAGTATTAAAAACACTACAGTATTTACTCATATCCTGTGTTTTGTGGTTAGGTTCTTGAGCAATACGGCATTTGCAACTATTGGGCATGGTTGGTGGTTGTAGCCAACTATGTCGCTAAACCGATTAAGAAACCAAAAAATAGTTACTAATGAATTTTTTTTTATAAACTGACCAAGTGCTAAACTGCAATGTAAACACCGAGTGGGTGGGAAAATATGCATGTTTAAATACTGCCGTCTCGTATGTACAGTGATTTTATATATTGTATAAGTAATAATTTTTTTTTTGTATTTATTGACACGTTTTCCCCCACATCCTGTTCATTACAAAGTTACTTAGACATCACATAAAAAATTACAAATAAAACTATTTGTATCAGCACTATCTGTGGGATTGGCCACAAAGTATAGGTATTGATAATGTCTGCAAAATGGGGCTTGGACCCACCTCTAGATACCAATATTAAATATTGGCCGATTTTACAATATTGGAACTGGCGTAAGCCAGTTTTCTCTTTAGCGCAGATATCAGGACATATTTTAATTTATGTTTGGCCATAACACCAGAGGATAATAGGGCGGCCCCTCAACTGCTGCTCTTTTGAGACAACGGGTGCAGTTTTTATTCCAAGTACCTACTAAACGGATAGATGTCACTCTCATTACAATGGAGGGAGATGCTACCCTGCTGTGAAATAATCATCCAATGAAGAGTGAAGGAGGGAAATTCTACCATCGCCCTACTGTGGCCTGTGGGACTGTAACGGATAATCATCTGCACCCTGTGCTGGTAACTAAATTACCAACTTACATGTCATTTCATTATCTAAATTTTTTGAAAGCAATGTGAAGTTGGACATTCATAACCTGGGAACTTGCTGTTCTTCAGTTTTACTTTCAATAAAATAAGGGAGTATTGAACTGGATTACAAAGTTTAATAACACCAAGAAATGTAATATACAACTTTGTAGATTTAATATTTTTTATTAGATATATTGCCTGGATATAAGCCTACAAAAACAAAAAAAAGCTACTAAACTATTTTCTGATCTCTGGTTTTACGTTCTAATTTTGGAGAATTTATATTAAATTAATTTTAATAATATATTATATGTTTATTTAAAGCATCAATAGTTCATTGTGTGAAATAGACTCAACCCTAACTTACATCGGCTCCCAAAATAATTTAAGTGCTAGTGGAAGTCATTCAGTCCATTACTCATATGTCCATTGTATTGGTATCAGATGTTGGCTGTATCAGCAAGGAAGTATCTGTTTATAAAAGTATCGCTAAACATTTACATCGGCTCGGAACAAATTTTTTGACATCAGTATTTCTGCTTGGTTTGTAGCAAGTGATGGTTAACATTTATTGATCACATTAGTGTGTTTAATCCAGAACAAACCACTTAAAAGTGAAAAGACTTTCAAAATTACAAAAAATACATATGGATGGTCTAAGAGAGTGTAACATCCTTTTGTTTTAGTGTATTCAATGTGTAGTACATCGTGTGGTTATTAAGAGTGTCAGATTTTACAAGTTTTGCATGTGAATAGCAATTTTTAAACACAATCAGTACTTTTAATTTCTCATTCACTGTGAAACTTTTACTCCTCTGATATTTATTTTAACTTTGTTATTGAAAGCAGTGGATATGTGAGAAACATTAATTTAAGTGCTAATATATAAATTCTGCAAAACAGCATGTTTAAATACATTGTGGAGGTTGGGTCTACATATGGCACCCACTAGAAAAAAAAAAGCTTTTTCATATTGATGCATGCATATACTTTTTTTTTTGCTGCAACTACATATCACCACATGCTCTATTTAGTGATACAATCCTGAATGGCAGCTACCCAAGCCAACATTACCTCTCCTATAAGGTGGAAGCCTGGAGATTGTAATGCACCTGAAGGAAGCATATATTAAATCATCCCCGCTTTAAATAAAACCCAGTGACATGAGAAAATACCAGTAAACCGTGCCAGTGAAGCTGGACCTGAGCTCGTGTAGCTGATGCAACCTGCACAACAGGAAGGCCTACTTCCAGTTGCCCGAGAGATGGCAACAGAGCACGGCTCCGCTTATGAGGGAGGAGCCACCCCCGTCGAAACTACCTGAAGCCTGAAGGCACCTGAGACAACCCCCAGGGCAGGAGAATATATGTCCCTGCGCTGACGTAGAACAGCATTTGGATTCCAGCAGCTCGCTTAATCACCTCGTACGCTGGAGCCCTCTGCTCAGTCTGCTCTTCTCATGTGAGACAGTTGATCTTCAGCAGGCACTGCAGCCCCAGAAGTCGTCTGCACCGCACAACAGAGAAGCAGGGAACAGCGGATTTGATACTAGTTTTGCCAAACTCAGTGTAGGACTGTGGCCTGTCCCCCAAAAAACAACTTGACGTACTAGACGGCCACTCATACTGTGGACTAGGCGTATAAAGGTACCTGGTACAGATATGATAGAGCACGACTACCGGCAAGACGTAACAAAGAGGCTAGATTCTCCTTGTCAGCTAACCCACTACCTGCACAGCATATAAACTTCTCAGAGGGAGTGCCAAACCTGGCAAGGATGGATCTTCCCCTTCCGAAATACAGTCTAGCAAGGGAGATTGTTGCCTGCCACCCTGCTGTGGAAGTGAACCACAGCACTCATACCGACAACAACCCTCTAACCTGTTTGCCTGCCATTAAGAGAGTTCAGCGCAGCAGTCAAAGGGCCTTAGCCATGCAGGCAATTACAAGTGCTTTTCATCCATCCAGTCTTGCAAGGGTATTAAAGGTGTTATGTTAGAGAGTATTTATTTATGTATGTACCATACTAGCCAGGTGAGTGCAAGTGTTGTTTTAAGAAGAATATGTTAGCGCAAGAAATAGTTCTGCGCAGCTCGCCTGCCACAAGCACCGCATCACCAAGTAGTCACTGGATCATCTTTTAAGTGTGTGGACGTGTTGCAGTGTCCGCGGTTTTCGTGCCCCCGGTGGGCAGCAACTTTTGTATCAATCATTTATCTTTCAATATTTCAATATTCAAATTTTTTCAATAGACATTAATTCTATTGGAACTGTTTCGTTTAGCCGCCCGGACACTCTCCACCTCTCACCTTCCGGAGGCATTGCACCTTTTAGTAACAGTGTAATTTTAGTCGACATCAATGTAAAGTTGTTCTCGTTAGGATGTATTCAATAAACTCAGTAAAATAATGCAGACAGTGTCACATTTTATTGGGCAAAATAACCATCTTGCACGTGTAAAATGTATACATGTAGTCACGTTACCATCTGTGGAATAGTAATTGCACGACGCATATTTGTAAACATTGCAACATAATACCAATTTTCTGTCTCAAATGTTTTGTAAGGGAGAAATTCAGTCGGAATTTATTATGTTTGTATGGAATTGTGACTTAAAAAAATTTACAGGAATACAAAAATTCAGTGCAGCCTATACTTGAAATATTAGCTACGCATTTTTCATCAAAAACTTCACGTGTGGCCTATACACGCCAATATACGTACGTTCTTGACATCAGGTAGATTGTACTGCCAATCAAACTCAATTGGGGTGTGCGGCTGAGTGGTTCGTACTAACAGGTAAAAGTCGATTTATGTAAGCAGGAAAGATGTGACGCGTCAAAATAATACTACCATCAAAATATCGCAATATATTTATTGGGCTCCTTTAAAGGTTTACTACTCTAACAGAATTAAATAATAATTGTACATAAAAAAGAGCACAAAAGTTCATTAAGTATATACAACTAATCAAAACTATGTTCACATGTTTACACAATTAAGGGTAAAATTCATTTTCATGAAGCACCTTGTAAAGGTGCAGCATGGAAAATAACTTTGTACAACCTGACCTTACTTTTCAAATTAAGCTATACACAAAACTACAATGCAGCCAAAATAAATACAGATTTTTGGAACACAGCAGAATGTTATAAAATGAAAGGTTGTACTGTAACTCCAAAGCCCAAACATACCATACTTCTTAGAAGTTTGATAGACATCCTCGTCCCACGCAACAAGTTCAAAACATCTTAATTTATTGTGGATGCACTCTAGACAAAAATCTACCACATAACTAAAAATATACACAATCCCATAAAAAGTTCTGATCTCAAAGTGTGTACATATATTTATGCATATGCACTTACAAATTTGTTCTTTGTAAATTCAATTAGAAAAATCCACACACAATAACCACTTGGCTTGGGTTTTACCCAAATAGCCACCACACTGTTTTTTCATGTCCGTGCTTTGGTCACCATATAACACATAATTCATTTTATTGTCTTTGTGACATACTGAAACCCACCAATATAAACCCCACATGGAATAAATACATTGTTCAAGAGACTTATTAAACTTCAACGTCATTTATATGAGGTAACAAGAAACTCTCAAAAACATTTATTTAGCTACTTAGGACTTGTCCATTCATATAACAAACATGCACATAATCACTTTTTTTTTTTAAATTAAAAGCATGTCATCTAATGATAGGAATGATGTAACATATTCCAGCACACAAAAAAATAATGATGTTTGTATCCAATTCATTAAAACAAAGATATTTAACAAACTTAGTAGATTCTTAAGAAACAAAAAAATCCAATCAAGGAAGTTTATTTTACTACTAAAATAAGTGTGTGTGAATAGAATAGACAATAATAAATTTGAAATAAAACTATTTAGATCTCTAATGTCCACAAATGGTGACAGGAACACTGAGCAAAGGGATTAGAAAGGCACGGGGGAGAGAAGGTGCACGAGATATGGCCAAACTGAAGCAGTATACCTGTAAATTCAGCTTACTTCAGGAAAGACACTCACTAATAAAAATGGTGATTAAGAATTATTCCTGCCTTTACATTGTATTATGTAAGGCATCTCTTTATGGAAGGCTTTGCACTAGAACATAGAGTTGATAACACTGCCAGCTCTGGCTTTGACTCTACAATCTGATAGCTGAATTATATTTTCGTTCTTTACCATGTGCACGCTACTACATATGTTAATTTTGCAAATTGTCTATTCAACATGTTTAGTTCACATAATTAAAGTAAATTTTAA
The DNA here is from genome assembly GCA_029891345.1 of Dryococelus australis. Classification (NCBI taxonomy): domain Eukaryota; kingdom Metazoa; phylum Arthropoda; class Insecta; order Phasmatodea; family Phasmatidae; genus Dryococelus; species Dryococelus australis. The sequence continues at coordinate 28,754,038 of CM057007.1, read as the reverse complement.
AAATAGATTTACTTCACTCTGCAAAAGACATTTAGAAAAAACCCAGATGAGAAATAGCACTGATTTTATTTTACCGTTCAAAATTTCAATTTTAACACACAGTAGCATCCCTACTGTTGATAGGAGTACTTTCAATGTAACACACATAATTATGTATACAGTACAAATATCCACCCAAAAAGCAAAGAAATCATTGCTGCATTTTCTATAAATTACAACCCACATTTTAAACAACTGGCTGATCAATAGAAAGGTGGACAGTAATTTACAAAAAAAAAATTGAGTGTTCATCCCCCAAGAATACACTAAAACTTCTAAAACAAATTTCAAGGGTGATTGGATGTGCATAATTAAGTTTAGTGCTCCAGAGAATGAAGCAACTGCTAAAAGCAGCAGGAAACAGTTAAGAGAGAAGGGGAGAGAGGGGGGGGGGGGAGAGAGAGAGAAGATAGAGAAAGGGTAGGGTGGAACCAGAACAGGAAAGCTGTAGGTACATATTTACATGAGTTTGCGGGCACTGGATATTTTAGACATGAAAACATATGAAGGTCAGTTTACATTTTAAGTGCATTAAACAAAACTGAAGGAAACTCGTACAAAAAGCAGGGTAGCACTGAATCAAGGGATGTAAAATACACATTCTACCGTATAGTGTTCAATTTTCACACGTATATTTATATTTAGTTACAACATTGGGATTTTTTCACATGTTCAAAGTCTAAATGGGTAACAAAGAAAACAGAAAGGGAATGGTGTGAAAGTTGTATGCTTTCAAAATTACAAATACTATTGGGGGAGAAACGGACAAACTTTAATGAGGGGGGGGGGGGGGGGGACCCTTGTATGTTAACTGAACGTTACTTCATAACCCATTTATGTGTAATGCCACTATTTATATTATCACTGTTTGAATATTTACTGTAATTTATTTGTGGAAATTTACATAAAAATTTCTATAGTAAAGGAATATCCTATATATCAATGTCCAACAAGATGGGAGAATAACAGATATGGAATGGCTGACTACTCGTAGCGTAATCCATGGTACAACCACTTCTTTCAAATACACACTTCACGAATACTTTTCTCTAAGCCATTAAAAATCTCATAATGATGCATCATCTAATACAAAGAGGTACCTCTAATAAGTATTTCAAAATGCTAAAATTGAAAAAAACCATTACTTCCTAAGTTTAACAGCATTTCTAAATCTCCCATTGCATTCCTTAAAAATACTGGACTATGACCTGTACAACACATACTCAACTAAGGAAACTAATTTTTCATTGTTTAGATTCGGGACTTTCCAACAACCAAAAATTTTTTTTGAATGTCTACCCAACATACGTGAAATCCAACATGTAGGTTTGGCTGCAACAACAGCTAATTTTCAAGACATAAAGTGAAACCTTAAGAAGTTTCTCCATTTAAGACTCCTGCTTAATAAGTTAATTAATTCTTCACATTGTCTATATACACGTATATTATTTAATTCTTATAATAAGTTTTCTTGGTTAATAAGCTGGAATTTTTGCAGTCCTGTTAGAAATGTTTTAACAGTTTTACTATATTTTTGAAGTAAGGATTGCACCCACTAAACCGGTCCAAGCAAATTAGTGCCTTTTTCTTACACAAGATTTTAGAAACTGCTGCAATTGAATATTTCTTAAGCATGTGTTACCAGTGAACAAACTGACAGTACTGTGTTTATCACATTCTTTCAGGCCACCCTTTGATGCCTGCTACAGAGCAGGATTAGAGAGAGGCGAATTAAACGTATATGTGATAACATCAAACAATAAAATAGCTCTTTAACATGTTAGTATAGTGGTAGCGTGCTTTGATTACTCAAAATTCTCTTAAATGGATGTTAGTGGCACAACATAATCCTCACAAAAAGATGGATAATTCCTGTCCAATTTGAAGAAAAGTACAACTTCATGTAACTACAATGCAACCTCATAATTACAAGAGGTGATAATGGCACTAAAATTTCTTGCAATTACGAGTTCTCATTAAAATGATTATATTTGTTAAATTGCACACACTACACTGTGCTTCATCTTTATTTTCGTGAAACAATTCCAAACGGGTGACATACAAATTCCATTTGAATTAAAGACTTTGTTCGCTTCGGCGGACGGTATTTCACTTTCTTTGGAAAACCGCAACATACTGTCATTGCAACTTGTGTGCCACGTTAAAATTTGTTCTCCCATTTAACCTGTATTGTGTGGCCAAGTTTAAATACAAAATAATAACATTAATAATAAACAATAGAAAGAAAATATCTTGAGTTCACCAATGTTCAATATTGGGCTTGTACTACAGCAATGAACATATAGTCCATTCACGCTTTCTTCGGCATTTTGGAAACAAACCTTTCAAAAATCACCCTAGGCGTATTATGTCAACCTATTTTTCCAATAACTTATATTCCACAGGTATTTAACACTGTGATTAACTTTAGAGTACTGTATCATTGAATAAATGAAACTTGTAATATTTATTTTGTATTAAATACGAATTAACATCAGCGAAAGCAGCGACGTGTTGGCAATGGCCAGTAAGAAATAGTTCACAGTTACAAAATATTTTCAACCTCGTTTTATGTATACTACTTGTAAATTAAACGTTGCTAATTTATATATTTGTATTGTTATGTAGCACTGACGGAAACACATTTCATTGCTGCAGTTAAAAATATCTGTGCAAATTCCATGTGTAGGCTGGTGTTTTTTCCCGTCCGGAATAAAGGTTCAATACGCGAAGCAGAGCGTGTCTCTCTGTCTCTTGGGAAGATCGTACCACCTGCGTAGGAAAGGTATACATTTTGTTATTTCTAATTTCAGCACATTTCATACTAATTACAGTAACAGTAATGATGTCTGAGATTTTAATTTACAACTGAAACGAGATTTTTTTGTTTAAACACCTATTACATATTTAGATGTAACAACATATTTTAGATGCAATGGCGTGACACAGCTTGTTGCGCGACACTTACAAATCCAGCAGGTTGGTAGACGTATGGAAAGCGTTCTCAATATGGCATTGGTGAGCGATTATTCCCAGTGCATTATGACTGACAGTGGAGTGGCTACATACCATGACACGGTGTGTTTCTGAATGAAGTGTCAAGTTCGTACTATTGTTTTTGAAATATCCTACGGAAGTTACAATGTTGTGATAAATATGTGTTTCCACGGCAGAGTGAAATGTGTTGTGATAGTTTTGTATGAAAGGGTGAGGTGGCAGCATTGTAATCGTTACGTAGGCCAGGTGTGTGTGTTGATTTCAAATATGTGCAAAATGTATACATTTTTAACCATGAACTGATGTTATGACGAAATCATTTCAATTCACGTCTGTTTTATCACAACATTGTACCTTTGCACTAGGTGTTTAGAAAACGGTTGTGTAACGAGCTTCCGTTTCTGTGATTTGAACGTCTTCAACAATCCCAACTAAATACTAAGCCCACCCAAGATAAAATGAAATAATAAAATAAACCTACAAACCAGTAAGTACCAATGCATGTAAACATTAGCAGAATAAATGTTACGGTAGACCTATGTGTTTGCATGTTCACTACTATCTTTTACGTTTGTTGATGTACAATAAATAAGCGACACGAGCTGCGTGCTTGAATTTATTGCGTCGTTTCGTTGAATTGGTTGTCGCTTCGTTTTAATTTTTATTCCAAACACATATTAATAACAACAGGTTAAACACTACTGGTGTTTCCGCCACAATTGTAACAAACACCGCAGTGGCAAAATATTAATGTGCATTATGTGTAACGTGCTATATCGTGTGTAACAAATAGTTATAAAGCTGACCTAAATATTGTTATAGGCCTACAATGTGAACATTTGCAGGAAACTGTTTCTGCAGTATGACATAATTCTTTGAACAGCAACCAATGCATTTGATAGTTATAAAAGTAGAAGTCACATGGCAGTGTTTATGTTTACGTGTAGCGGAAGGATATGTAACCAGTAACCAGATGTAGAAATTTGGCAGGCCTTCAGAAAAGGCAGAAGTTATCGTGGATCAATTATAATTTGTAAGTCTAGAGAATCTTTGTAATTCTTCACAACGAACATGTCAACTGGTGTCGGCATCTGCAGTCGAGGTTGATTACCATTTGGTGGTTGATGTAAAAACAAAAATCGTCTGGCGAGAAAAATATACATCTAGAAAGAGCAAAAATACAAAATTTGAAACCTGAGTTTCAAAAGAAAAAAAAAAAAGACAAAAAAAAAAACACACCCCATAAATATATGATGTAAAATTACTGTTAATACCATGAATCATTTTGCACATGTTAAGTATTTATTTGATTAGGTTGTAATTGTAAATACACTTCTGTTGCCTTAAAACACTTTATATATTTGGCAAGTTGACAACAAGAAAGTTGAAGTCTCCTTTTAGAAATGTAACAAAAGTTCATTTAGGTGAATTGAAGTAGATTTTTTAGACTCCTTTCAGCAGATTGCCCAAAGATACATAATGAAAGTTAACAAATACAACTGATTACTATGCATGTGTGTAGGCCTATACAGAGAATAATTCAGTGGCGGTCATGTTTGTGCACTCAATGTCGTGCTGTGAAACACAATGCAGAAAGAAATTAGTGTTTTCATTTTTGGAGAGATTTAACACACTCTGCACAAACACATTTTATTCAAAATTTATTGCAACCTGATGAAATATTTATCATAGCCAATGCGACATATTTGTCAAAATAATTATGAGGTTCAGAAGCAGTTAGCATGTAATAACAGTCTGGTCCTCTTCTTAATCTCCTGGAGTGTTGCCATTGTTCTTAACTAGATCTACGAGTTCACTGTCTGCGAGTTCTCCACACATGAACATTGAGTTGGCTTCAACGTACTCTTCAAATAAAAGCTGCCAGCTTTCAGGCTCTTGCAGCTCAGCTCCCTATCCTCTCACGTCACTTCAGATCTTTTCCCAGGGACACTTTCCGCAAAAGCCAGCATGGAATGAAAGTGGCGCTTAATTCGTCAAAATACGCTTTGATCCAGAGGCAGTAAGGTGGGAGGAAAACAAGCTAAATTTTCCTCACCTTCAAATGGGATGGGCAATGACTGACGAACAAAACCACGTTCTGCCATTGTATGAAAAGTTCGAACCTCATCCATGCCTTTTTGTCTTACTGCCATCAATCTTGGTACATGAGAGCACTGTCAGTTGTTCCTCGCTAAGTTTTCAACTCCTCACACAGGTCACTGCAAGAGCTTTTTCTGGTAATAAATGATAAAATATACCAGATTCAAAATTTCAAAATTTTGGCCACAACAGGTTTCAATCAGTGACTTAATTGTCGCATACACTTGCTGACATGAAAAAAATTTTGTGCTGCACTATTTCTCTACGTGTCTTGAATTGTTGTAGCCAGCCTTCACTAGAGACAAAATCTTCAATTTTCATTCGTAAAGCCAGTCCTGTAGCTTTTGTCTTAATCATGGGCAACTAGTATGCAGACCTGCAGTTCATTGTTGGGAAAACCATTGAAAGAGTGTAGTTTCTAGCTCAGAGCGATCTCCACAATGTAATGTCTTACTGCATACAGGAACATTGCCTTTTGAGCATTGCATCTAATTTCTTCATTGTTATTTAAAATGGTAAACAGTATTGCCAAGCAAAGGTACTCGTACTACCATCTTTGCATGCATCAACATTCTTGATTTTTATTGCAAGGTCGATCTATTTTTTTATTTGCAATCTCCATGGCGGAAAAATTACGGTACGTAAATAACTGCTAAACTACCACATAGAAAAAGTAAAAATTCAAGTCTATTTCTATCTTCACCATCACATAGTGTATAAAGCAAGCAACAAGAATACAAAACCATTACCTGATGTAAACTCAATGTGAAGCACGACTTGTGCAGCATGTGGCCACGAGTGCGAGCACAAAGCAAAACACAAGAATACTGGGCAGTGTTGCCAGGTGCACCATTCCACAGTTACGCCTGCCTTTTTTCAGTTATAGCCAACCGGCCTTGCCATTGCTCAAGTTCCTCGTCAGTGAAATTGTGAGAAATATTTTTATACAGCAGCAAGTTTCATAGTTGCACCAAAACTCTCAAATCGCTCATATCTACAAATGTGCGTATGGAAACACCACTCATAAATACTAGAGTTGTTCTAATACCATGTTTTCCGATACCAATATCAATGCCCTTCCCACTGATTAAGTTAAGAAAATATCGCCTTAACAAATGTAAATTTTCACTTTCCAAAGTAAACACAACTACAGGTCCGGGAATAATTGCCCCCTCGAAAATACAACCCTGTTTTGGGGACCATAAAATTTTTGGTTGAAAAAAGGCAAAAATTTGAAGAAAATAGCCCAAAAAATAAGTTTGTTGCATTTATCCTTGGTCATTAATTCTATGTTAATAAGCAGTAAAATATAGGTGTTGTAACTGTTGCCTTTAGGCCTAAATGCTATGCCAAATATAAAAAACAAAAAAAGGGTACAGTTTGGTTTAAAACTGCAGCCGTGGTAGCCAAAACCCTCTCGCTCCCTCTACTATGAATAAACTTCTGGGGAATTTTGTCTCAATCCCATGCCCGGCATTTTTGTGTCAAGCAGCCCCTTGTGTCTTCTTTGCCCCCCCCCCCCCCTTTTATTCTACCCTCCACACACACTGTCTGTCACCCCTCCAATTAGCCACGCCGCCCACACTACTTCGCTTCCTTCCTCCTTCCATCCTCCAGGCATGCCGACACCACTAAACTCCTTTCCACTTGGGGGCAAATACACACTTTGAATTATATATGATTTTGAATTAATCTACTAAGAATTAACGAGGTTTTACTGTATATGCACAGAAATACTGTAATTTTTGTCTAAAGAAAGTAATAACCTGATTTAATTGTATACAACAGATACTAATGTATCAGCCCAATACCATCGGGAAAAGGCGAAGTATCGGCTGATACCAATACTTAATATCGAATTGCTGTACGAACATAAATGTTACCATACAAGTTAAAGTTTGTATTTTAAGTTCAGTTTAGTTTGTTGATATACTATTTACATTTCAATTGGCTACTATTAAGACCAAGTTCTCATGAAATTAGCTTTCCCTTAATTTTTATGTAAGTATTTTCAAGTTTGCTGCAAAATATGAGGAAACGCTAAAATAAGTAAATATGCTGATGCATTTATTTCAGCAGAATAATATCACCTCAGTGTTCCACAGAGCCACACAGAAAGAGATGTACATGGGAGGATACTAACATCCATCAATATTTAAAACATTTGGAAATGTAGAACCAAGATTAACAGCAGTCCCTCAGTACTCTTCAAACATTATAAAAATAATTCATACTTAGTGCAATACATGATAAAAATCTGCTGCAGGGAAAATGCTAATAAATATATATGTCTATACGCACTGATTTTTTTTTAAAATGTACATTATGACTAGGTTAACATTGGGATGTAATGATCAAAGAAAGATGCTTATAAAATTATGGTTATCAAAATGTCTCAAAAACTTACATATTGATGCAATCTAATGTACATTACTCAGTCTTTATCTGCGGTTGTGCCTACAAAGCATCAACAAAAAAAAAAAATGTTTTCAAAACATTTGCTTGTTATAAATAATTTTGAAACAATACCTAACTAAAGTTACGAGTGTTATAAAAACTAACAAGTTCAACCCACTTGTGATAAGTCATAGGATCATTTCTACCACTACAATTACAATAACTCAAGTACATACAAAAAAAAAAAAACTATGTATAGGCACTACCCCAGATATGATACAAAAGACACTATAAACTCCCTGAAATATTGCCATTATTTGCTCATATAAGCATCATGGACAATACCTGTGGAAAGAAACAGTAATACACAGAAAACATTCTGCAACTCACCAGCACCATAATGAATGGCAGTTAATATTAATCATAAACCAACATTAGTTAATACATTTCAAAATTTTTAAAAGTGGCTGTACGAATCATACATATGAAACAGTAATGAAATGTTTTGAATTAACAGTGGATATATAAATATATATATCCACAAATTTTTATGCATACTGATATATGTAAACTAAAATACAGCAGAACCTCACTGAAATGACCCCTCACGATTTCCAGAAATAAGGTAATTATGACAGGCCAGTTACTATTGATATTTTGCCAAATTTTGGAGCAATTTTGACACACCTCCCACCCCTACACGCCAAAATTTGCAACTTTTGGCATAAGTCCACGTTCAATCGTCTCCAGCGCAAAGATAACACATAAAAAAAATTAAATATACATTTATTATAATAGGCAGATGTCTTCTAAAAAAAATAATACCGGAGAGGTGTATACTAAGTTTCCCCTTGTCACCCAAAATGTTAAAACACTGGGTGGCACAAGGCTTTCCCAAACATAGTAAGTACATGTTCAACTGTATCTGACATAATACCAAAATGATTTTTGAAAGGAATGCTAATTTAATTCATTAGCAGATGCTTTAATAAAATTGTAAAGGTATCCGCGACCTCCCTTGTGGCCAATGAATTGGAAAAATTGTAATATTAGAGACAACTCACTTTTTGTCAAGTGAAAATTCAATTTTCAATGGCTCTATGCAAAAAGTGACATTTGAACAAATTATTAATAATATTAATACAGAGACGTCTTCAGAATATAATTATACTACAAAAAGGTATCTGCTGAGTGAGAGCACAATGAGAGGAAAACCAGTGACATGACTGTAGTTGTGTTGCTTGAAAACATTCTGCCACCTGAGTGGAGGGTGGATGGATTCAAGAGGTATTGTGTAGTCCTGGCTGCCTAAGGGGTGGTATCCATTTTCAATATGCATTTCATCCAGCACAATGCTCACCAACAGAGGCGTAACATGTACCAACCAAAAAAAGTGCAGCAATATTTTTCAGCTGATTTCCCTCAAATTTGCAACTTTTTTCACCCATATTCTTCAGGGTTCCTCAAAAACCAGTCATTACACAAAAGATGGGCACAATAAATTGGGGTCAATATAGAAAGGTAGAGTTGTGCAAATATTTGGTACACCAAAATGAAAATTTTTGATTTCTACGAATTTTTGGGTGATTAATGAATGTTAAATTAATGCACCAGCGAAGAAAATTTTTGTTTGTAAATCATTTTGTTTGTTTTCACTATTTTATAACTGAAATAACTACATAAAACGAAAATTTAAATGTAGCAAGACCCATTGTGCCAAATACTCCATAACCTACATTTTCTTAGTTTAATTTTGCAACAAATTTGTTATGAATAACTTGTTAAAACTTTATAAAATTCGGTAACATTTCATTAAGACTGAGTTCTATTGACATTATTCTTAATTTTCGTTTCAGTTTCACGAAAAATTATAAGAAATTTTTTGTTTTCGTTTTGTGAGAAAAAGTCACATTTGCACAACCCTATATAGAGGTTCTACTGTACAGATCTTTGAAACAAAATGACATGACTATTGAGTTAGAATCCTACGAAATTACTAAAAGATGCATAAAGAAACATCATGACTTAAAAACTGAAGGCTGGTGAGTCATTCAAATATATACAGTGAAACCCTTATTTTACACTTTTCAAGGGAGTGGAAAAAAATGTTGCAAATTGCAGGAAAGTGTATGCTGTAGAAAGAGAGGTAGAGACCAAAATAAGTGTCAAATCAGGGTTCCACCGTATTACAATCACAATATCCTAACATTAACATAGTTATCTCCATAGATTATATGCAACAACACTCATAGTTTTAGTCACTCAAATTAATATTTATTCCATGTGCTTTAAATTCTGTTTATTACCAGTCACTTTTGAGGCTATATTTATCATAATCCTCAAAGAGCTGGATTTTCAAATTTTGGTCCCCTGGAAATGAAAATTTCATCATATGAATTTTCCTGCATCAGTTCTAACACACGGTGTTTCTTCAAGACAAGAAGAGTGTAGAATTTCTGCGCTGCCTGAAATGCAAAGAAAATTTTTTTTATACTTACACTAAACATACAGATTGTATTGCAAGTAGGACTGTGGAAATATTCTGTACACAGAAATCCTAACAAAAACATGAAGCTTTAATTTTCAATGTGTGCCACAAAACTAGTTGCCGAAACAAAACAAAATTTTTTTTTAAGTTCAATAAATATTTGATTGCTTATAAAATGTTAGTTTAGGTGTGTTTCAATGAAGATTTTGTCCGTGAATCAATTTGTATATCTACATTATAATAAAATAAGTATAATATTGTACAACCTTTGATGATACAATGCAGGTTAGATTATTTCATATTTTAAATTTAAGTGAGTTTACTACGTGGCAGTATTAATTTTAGAATACATATTGAGCACCTGGTAACATGCTTTTAAGAATTTTGTTAAATGTTGGTTCAGGTTGAGATCTCGTGAAACTATTTTTCATTTTCGTTTCAGTTTCACCAAATTTAGCAATGTACAGTGGGCATATTTATTTTTGTTTTGAGATGGAAAGAAAAAAAGAGAGAGAGAGAGAGAGAAAGAAACAAGTCACCAAAATGTCATGATTGTGTGCATATGCATGACATAATGTACACATGTATGTGTCAAGTTTCAGCTGGGAAGCACTTCTGCATCAATTTTATTTTTCAGTTTAACTACTATCGTAATCACTACAGAGTATTGGAATCAAATCATGAATCAGTATAAGTAAAACTGTTGAATTATCCTATCACTAAAGAATACTTATAAGTTGATTAACAACAGAAATATACTAAATAATATTTTAATTTTCGCACACTTCAAAGAAATGTAGAGCTCATTCAAAATTGCAGGTTATCAGATTACTTGTTCAATGAAAGCTCTCAGTCATTATCAAAAACACAAAACTCCAGAGCAGAGTTTGAAAACAGTTATTGGTGCTGGCTGGCAACACAGAGAATAGCAAGACTTTATCATGACAACTTTCAAACTGTCTAAAATACAACTAAAATGTGAGCAACGAACTGACCTGTTTCTTGTTGTTGCGGTGCAGCATGTCGGAGAGAGAAAAGTTCTCGGCACGTTTCAACTTGCTCTTGACAATATGGTACATGTGCCCTGCACGCTTGTTCAGAACACGCTCCTCGAACTGCTCATATGTCTCATCCACCTGCTGCTCCTCCAACTGCCAAGCATGTTAAACAGTCTTGCTAGTTTCTTAGTTAAAACTGATATTGCAGGAAGGTCATAGCACTGTATTTACCCAAAAGGAAGACGACTCCTTCCTAAAAAAAATATTGAGGGAAAAATATTTAAACCCGAATTGAAGACTATCCCTGTGAAGTGCTGAAAAAATTATTTAGGTTGAAAGTATTTTTGCATGAATTTATGACAAATCCCTCGAGAAGAAATGCTATTACATGAATAATATGATATATATTTTATTTACTTTTATAATCACAATGAAATAGGCATATCTAACTTGGCTGTATGGTAGCAGCATCTTTCTTACGCTGTAAAACTTTTGTGGGAGTTATATATTCGTGACTTGAGCCATTTTGCTTCCCAGCAAAGTGCTTCCTCTTTACAGTTGGGCAACATCAGATAAGGGGACCTTTGTCAAAGTTGACAGGTAATGTCTCAACACTACAAATATATGTACAACCATAGGAGACAATATTTATGCCTGAAAATCCTCTGTCAAAAATCCTGCCAAAAAACCCATAGTAATTGTGTGCATGTAACAGAAACTTAAACACTGAACTAGCAGTGTCACACATTTATGGTATTTGTGCCCAGGTTCTGAATTGAAAACGACTCAGAATTGTAGATGACCTCTTAATTTTTTCTGATCCTTAAATATATCAAAAAACCTTGGCTTCCTTTAGGGTAAATACAATATATGCCCACAATGATGTGCAGACTGGAAACATAGACATTGAACAAAAGGAAGGAAGGAATAAAAAATAAAGGGAATATAAGGCTCAAGAGATGTCTGGCCAAGTCTCAGTAGAGGGAAGTGGGGTTAAATTGCAAGGGGGAGGGGAGGATGCACAGATGCACTTGCAGTTCTGATAGTGCTGTTACTAACTGAACACCAGATGTTTTGTAGGATGGCACATGTGCTGCTGGGCCGTTCTGTTGTCTCTTAGCTGCACTACCAACACGTTAAATTCAATTTGTTTCCTCAAGACAGTTTAGTAGTATTATATATTTTCTTGTTAAGCTCTTTCTTTCCCATTCTCCATTAGAAACAGGTCACCTACACCTGGCTAGAGTAGTAACCTTCAGCTTTCAATTGCCTGGTAGGAGGTAGCACGCATCGCATATATATTGAGACTTCAATACACATAATGTTGTTTCCTACTTCTCTGCTTTTCTTTATTAGTGTATCTGTCTGTTTACCCGCTAGATACAGGTTGCTACGTACACCTTTGATGAGGACCGGGAAAATTATAACTACCGAATTAACTTCAGCCACGGGCGCCCTTCAGGGGTCCATCATATTTTCACACACCCATTAGACAGCCATCTGTTGCTTCCCAAACTATCACAGCATTGCTTCCAGTGCCGGTGAGGAGGAACAGAGGAGCCACGACCACTAGCAACACCTTCACCCAGAGAGGGGCGACAGTCTCAAGTTATTCCCTTATCCCATAGCACTGCTTCCAGTGCCGGGATATACCATGGCTTGAGATCTGCCGTCGATTCCTGTATGGATGCACATTCAGTGGTGGTATTGGTGACCCAAACAGCTCCACGTCTTCTCTGATTAGCCCACATAACGTGGGGGATCAGTGGGCACTTTACAGAGCCTGGTTAGCAAGCCAAAACTGAACTTACACTATAACTTGTGTTTAGTATTCGAGTCAAGGTGTATCCAGTAACCTGTGAGTGGGGACTTAATGCCTTTCAGCCAAAGGCACGGCCACAGGCATAGGGAGCGACACACAGTGCTTCTTGCAGCCAGACAGCTGAGTGCACTTCCTCAGCCTACACCAGAAAGGCACGGGGAACGGAACTGCACCGCCCAAATCAGGCACAAATCAGTATCGACTGCTCCGGTTGCGGTATTATTTGTTTCTTCATGCATAAACATTCACCCGTTGTGCCATTCCGTGCTAAGAGGATTGTTGACCAGTACGGAAGTGAGGTTCAGTTGGGATAACATCCGCTTCTGGACAAACGAATTTCACCTGTGGAACCACAGCTATGGAGTGGGCCAGGCTCGTTACAACTGGACCAAGTACACCACCAACATGGCAACCAAGATGTAGCAGTAAGTGAGTACTAGCCAACACTCCTCGCCTCTCGTCGCCTAGCTAACTCAATCACTCAGCTTTTGATCCAGCGGACAGGATCCTCGACTGGTGCGACTCTTAACCTAGCCAGTCATGCGTCAACCTTAGCCCCTCCTACTAGGAAAGACAGGTGGAACGGGACTGCGGTGCCTCACTAAGGCTATGAGCAATCCCGACTGCTCCCGTGGTGCACTACATATCTTTTCCACTGCACATCCATACAAGCCAAGACTACCATCCTGTTCTGAGGGGCATCGTGTACGGAACGGAAACTAGGTACGGAATCGCCAACGCCAGGTTTTGAAGCCAAGAGTCAGCGGCCTAGAACCAACAGTACTCTGTGCGAGCCGGGGCACAGTACAACCCACCCAAAACCCGAGGAATGTAGCACCAGCTTCGCTCAGCCGCCAACCCAACTTCACCAACCGGATGAAGATCTTAATAGTAAGTCAGGTAAAACTAACACCTCCCGTCAGCTACTGATACAACAACCCTCTACAGGGAATAAGGTATCAAACCCTGACTTTCTGCAAACGCGTAATCCAAAACGACCCAGCAAACCCTATAGTCGAAAATGTTAGAACACGCACTTGGTCTAGCGTATTAAAACCATGACGATTGTGCCAAACAGTCAGTAACTAGGCATGCGTCAGCCTCGTAAAGAATACTGGGCGTGCAGAAAACCTTCATGTGGCTACCGGTAATCATTATGGATGACAACATTGCTGCATGTCGTAGCAACACCGAACACTTGAAACTGCGACGCGATGGAAATAAATAAATAATATTTAAAAGAGTTAGAAATTTAAATTTTTGCTTTTGTATGCAGTTAGTACCCATTCAATTTCTCCAGATGTGTAGCAGAAATAAGCACAGTGGCAGAGGTAAGTACAGTATATTAGGTACCTGATTTATTCGCATAAGGTCCGCATCGCTATTTTTAATGACTTAAAATACAATTTTTAAGAAACAGCACCACACTTTTACACCAGGTGACGCAATCTTGGCCACTCATGAAAGAGACGAAAACGGGATGAAAAGTTGCAGGTACTGTCAACAAGGCTTAGACCTTCAGCTGCCTATTTTCTCCAACCCTCCCTTTTTACACCTCTCAAAATACCAACAGCAATGGCTAAATTCTCATCTTGCAGCCACAGGCAAGGAATTTCCCTTCCCGTTCATACCTCTCTCCCACACACTAACTCTAAGGGCTGGTTAAACAATGTATATTTAAAATACTGGTTATCTGACCGTATAATAAATTCAAACAGTCGTTTTAATCATTGGTTAGTCTCATACTGTTTCATACGAGCTATCTCCTGGTTAAGAAAGTGTTGGTTAATTAAGTGATGGTTAAGACAAATCCGCAACATTGCAGTGACATTTTCGTTTGTAACTGGCTACTGCCAGGTTGTCGTCTGCTGTTTATGTTGTTCTGGTCAGAGTTCTGTTCAGACAAAAGTTTCTTGTGAAACACAAAAGGAACTACCAATAATAAATGGTTTTGACCAGGAAACCTTACTAATTCAGATATTATATTACTTTCATAGGTTTGAAAGTATTTGTGATACTGTAAACAACACAGTTAAATCTACTGGACCATCAACCCCCTAGTTCCAGGGCCACCGGAACACCAGCCCACCCCGGACTAACCACAGAACTGCCAGCGCACCAGATCGAGGCTCTAGCTTCAAACCACAAGCAGTCACAGCAGCTAGTTCAGCATCCACACTGGGTAATCTCCAACCACGATAAACCCACAGATGTGTGTCGCCTAGATGCCGGACAGTGACACCTGTATTTGACTTTGTAATGTTCCGAAAGGCCACCCGCCCAGTCTTACTAACTGACACAACCAAAAACCTTGCCCAAACGTGACGTGACCATCTTATAAAATTTACTTTACAGTCACTTCCATGACTTGGCAAATGCGAGACACTCACCGGACCCACAGAAGCTGGGAACTCGTAGTCTTCATGCCATGGTGTTGTGACACCTCGCTCAGAGATGGCTCCCGGCGTCTGGGCCGGAGGGTGCTGGTCGTCATAGCCCATGTTCGCCATCATAGGGTTGTTCTGCAATGTCACAAACCAACAAAATTTTACCAACAGGTAGAGCTGTGCTGATTCTGTAATGCTAATTCACAGATACGCTGCCGATGCATGAAAAAGCTTTTTGCTTATATTTAAGATGAATTTAGGTTACTATTAAACAATGGTATTGATGCAGTGCAGCACAATCAAAAGCAATTTTTAAACTTTTTTCAATTTGCAGTGTCCAAAAAGTAAATACAGTCAAACTCATTTAAGAAGTTCCTGCTTAAGATAGTTTCCTGCTTAAGAAACTGTGTTGTATAAGTCCCAAAGCAATAACCTATACATGCAATGCATATTTATACCGCACAAAATGTTCCTGCTTAAAAACCACATAATTTGTTTAAAACTTTACCCTTTTTAAGATTAGAAATTTTAAATATGTATTTTCTGGCGTAATTCTCGCCCTGGCATAATCCAAGCACCTTGACTTTATGGTGCCGAATTTCGAAAAAAGTTTTGTTTTCATAGTTCACATAGCATGTTTCTCTGACGAGGCAAAATAACATGTACATTGTAGATTCTATGCTTCTTTACCCTATTTACTCTAAAACAACTACCAATATAAACATTAGGCACGCACCAATGAACGATAGCCAGTGGCTCGTCCAACTGCATCACATTTTCCCCACTGTTTATAAACCTTTTTCAAATGTTTAAATGCATACGAGCGTGAAAAACGTAGTCGAATAACTAATAGTAATATAAGACACCAAACCCCCTTAAGACTACAGCATTTATTACCTTTCTACAGATTTTGCATCTGAAAAAATTTTTTTACTATCTGCGCCAGAAACGGCACATCAAATGAACAGCCAGAGTATTGAATCAGCTTGCAGCGCACTGTTCAGGTTTCACAAGATGGCAGTTATAATATGTGCACGGGTTAGAACAGTGTCTCTGGAACAATATGAGCACGAGCAGATGTTTGGTTGAACATTAGTGAAAAATGTGGCGTGCGGTGTAGGTTTCATCAAAACTTCCTTTGACCTTGTGAGGCGTGTTCTATGGTCAAACTTACCAAAATTGTATTTTACAGTTTCTTCGTGTAATAAACATGGTTAAAGAGGTTGTTTTTAAGTGTTGGTGTATACAGTAGACTTGGACAAGATGGAAGATAAAACATCTAAGCCTATTATTAAATGTAAAGCAGTATCAGTATCTGAAAAACTGGACATCATTAACTATGTAAGTAGTAATCCCAACCTGGCTTGTGTGACAATTGCCAAACAATTTCAGTTGCCTAATTCTACTTTAAACAGTATTGTGGCCAAATGAGACCAGTTTCTTCAGCATTCTGTAGGAGCACAACCTCGCCGAAAGATGTTAAAAACTTTAAAATATTCCAAACTTGAACAAATACTTTTGGAGTGGTTTCAGCAGAAACAAGCCTTGAACATTTCCATCCATCGTACAGTAAGATAAAAATCAGAAGAAATTGCATTGCGATTAAACATACAATTCACAGCATCAAATGGTTGGCTTGACAGTATTATAAAACGTGCAGGAATTGTATACAAAACTGTTAGAAGGGGAATTTGCAAGTGTAAGTGAAGAAAAAGTGAGTGCATGGAAAAACATAACCTTACCTCCACTGTTGGTCGAGTGTAATGTACAAGATGTCTTTAATACAGACAAATGTAGTCTCTTTTTAACGGATAAGGTTTGGGTTTGCTTACTGACAGACTCACTCATAACTAAAGTGAATATAATTAAATTGCTTCCCCTATACAAAGGTATGTAATCCCAAAAGGGAAATACAAAAATTTCTATAATAACCCCTTTGTAAATATTTTACATATACATTCCCTTTTTATAAATGCTTTACAAGCTCAACTTTTAATATACAAATGATTATAAAAAAATATATAAAAACTTACACAACTTGTAATAAATTGAAAATACATAAAAGGACAGGAATTCAAGTACTCACAGTCTAGTACTAGCCGGCACGCGCACACAAAGTAGTACGATACATTTTCCACGCGGTAATACTTGTAATACAATTGGGGCAGGCACCGCCCCATCCCCCTTAACCACGCCCATTTTAATGAAAACTTTGAACAAAGTTCCTGCTCCTTGACTGGCCCCAGTTTGTCATGCACGAGGGGGGGGGGGGGGGGGGGGGGGGGGGGGGGAGAGAAACTGACTTTATATTCAATCCTTGAAAACATCCCGAACAATTAAAAACAGTCTTAACACTCCCTTAACTCTGCCTGTAGTTTCATTGGGGCGGTAGGGTTGTGTGACTCCTGGGTGAGGCATTTCTTCAGGATTTGATATCCCTGGGATGTAGTAGACAGGAGGAAGGTCCCGGGCACAATAGGCAGTGTGGCAGTACCATCTTATAGTAAGCCGGCTTGTGGCAGGACTTGTGACCATGTGAAGCGCGCTTTTGTTATCTTTCTGCCATAACTCCACTCCATCGTCCCGCCTCCTTGTTCCCTTAAGTACAGTAAAACCCCTCCATTACGACCACCTCTCTATTACGACCCAATCCCGAGGAACAGTGAAAAGTTTGGGTCGAAAATATGAGGCACTTCTAAAAATAGATACAGTAATCCCTCGCTGCCCCTGGTATCCAACAAATGTGATTTCTGTTATGCACGGATTTGTTTTTGTAGACCTATTCTTCAATGGCATGCAAGTTTCTATTACCCATGGTTTTCAGCCATGGATAATAGACCTCTGAACTAAAGCAGTTCAGAGGCCAACATGCTACCTAAATTTAGTAGAAATTCAACACATTGACTTGAATAGCATCTATCAACATGTTTTCTCAACACCAGCAGTAACGACGGCAGTGGCGCTGGCTAGCCACTGCCCACAAGTAATACTGTAGCGATTAATAGACAGCTGCGCGAGGCAGTCAGACCTGGTAAGAGCAACAGCTGAGCCGCTTTTGGGGGACCTGACACGAGCGTGATGCTTCTGCCGGGGTCGCCTACTTCACAGCCCAGCCAGAGGCTCTAGGCCCGAGCGACAGCCACAGCAGTAATCTGCTGCGCTCGGCCGCGCTGCACAGGATCTAGGCGCTTACCCA
This sequence comes from Dryococelus australis, assembly GCA_029891345.1. Lineage (NCBI taxonomy): Eukaryota > Metazoa > Arthropoda > Insecta > Phasmatodea > Phasmatidae > Dryococelus > Dryococelus australis. The sequence goes on along the minus strand of CM057007.1, from coordinate 28,735,614 downwards.
GCTACATATACACAACATTGTATTTGCTGCTAGCCGCAGCACATGAGTGATTTAATCCAAATAAGGTATCTTCATATCTATTATCAATAAATAAAGTGTGGCGTTTTACTTCAAATGTAAGACATCTTCAACAGTGTTTTTAGTTGCTGCTTTGTGCGTAATACGTCCGATTTTCTAGCAATGAAACGGCCAGACCAAAGTGAGAGCACGGCACCCAAAGAGATATTGTGCAACGCCACCTAAACCTTTTGATTGCTACGTACCTCATAGCAATGTATGAACCACGAGACTTGCGTAATAGATCTTTAATAATAACTTTATATTTTAATAACACACAGTCTAATCTTGTCACACACTTTCAATGGCCATGTCATACTGTGTTTAGGCCTTCTTTTTTAAGACAAGGGGTGGTCCAATATGCCATTCTTGGGTATCAAATTAATCAGGAGATGCCCAGCTATTAAAATATACATATGTATTTATATTTAATTTAAGAAGTGTTTTTTATGCGCTAGAGATGATTGAACATGAACCTCGTGCAAAAAAGGGCAAGTTTGATGGCATAGGGGTTAGGGGTGGGTCAAAATCGACCCAAAATTTTCCTATTTTTTTTTAGTATGACCCCCCCCCCCCCCCCCCCTATTATGACCATATTCTTCCGCAAACCAGGCACTTTGTTCTACAAATAGAATACTGCCCTTTCTACCTTGACACCGTTTTCATGAGCCAGTTCTGCTTTTCCATAATTGTTCACGGTCATTGTGCTGTCAACTGTGTACTGCATTTTATTGCTGTGCTATAATGAACTTAATTTTAATCAATTTTTATAGTTTTCTTGAATTTTTGCTAGTTTTGAGTAAGTCTCGCACCATGCAGGTTTTGTTAGCTGAAAATATATAATTTTTCAGTGATAATTCTCGCACTGGCACAATTCACCCCAGTTTTTATGGTGCTGAAATATGGGAAAAAACTTTTCCTTTCATATTTCACGCAACATGTTTCTCTCAACAAGACATGTAACGCTAACGGGACAGCACAGCGTGCGCTTTGTTCGATCGCGCCATGTTGTTGACACTTCAAGGTCTTATGTCCCGTTATCGATTTCTGGCTGCCGCGCCCGCACTGCAAACATGTAAACAAAATTAGTCACTGAGTTTATTTGTATGCGGGTGGTTTATTTTAATGCGAAGGGAATAGTTTGCATTCAAATTATTTTTTGTTTACTACGAATGCATAATGGGTAAATATTCCAGTCAAACAGTTGCATTTAAACTTCAGGTAATTACGTACGCAGAGGAACACAGCAATAGAGAAGCAGGCCAAAAATTCATTGTTTCCGAGCTTAACATACATGTCATGTTTTCCCAACACTGGGTCGCCGCCCGCCAGAATAATTGTGTAGTGACTGACAGCTGCTCAACCCAAGGATCTAGGCCTGGCCACGCTAGAGGATCTAGGCGCTCGCCCGGCCATGCTACTGAGGATCTAGGAGCTCACCCGATCGCACTGCAGAGGATCTAGGCACTCGCCCAGCTACATGCACACTGCAATATTTTCACTGCTAACCCCAGCACACAAGTGATTTAATTTTCCATATGTATCATCACACCAGTTATCAATAAATAAAGTGCTGTGTTAAAAAAAAAAAAGTATCTCCCATGGTTGGCGTGGGTTTACTTACAGTAGAATTCATTTTAATGTTTACATGCATGTGTCTTGGTGATTCCTGGCATAATTTGCGCACCCTAAATTTTTACACCAATATCCTGTAAAATAGATGCGAGAATTATGCCAGTAAATATGGGTATTTGGTTTTAGGCAGTTGTGCAGAGCTGTGACGGGCGAGTTATCGCTTGCAGGGCACTGCTTCAGCTGCTGAGTAAACGATAGCGGGAAATGCTGCATAGGCCGGGCAACTGATTGCAGGACAATGCTGTGTAGGCCGAGCACCTGATTGCAGGCTGAGCAGCTACTACGTACGTGGCACTGTCAGATTTTCTGCTCATTTTCATGCAATTAGTTTTCATATAAAAGGATATTATTACATTATGGTGGTTTGAACACAATTTAAAAGCAATTTTAGGGCGATTTTTAAGTAGTAGACCCCACTGGGGATCAAAATCTGTAATTCGGGAACAGTGAGGACAATCTTATTGCTAGGAACGAACCTGGAACCGTGATATCTCAATAAAGGGACTATACTGTATAAAAAGTTTAATGTACTTGTGGCAATTGTTTGGCAACCTTTACGTATATAGTATTTTGAGGTTAAGTCACACATGTTAAGTCGTAATTATTGAAAGGAAACATGACGTAGTAAATATATGTTCGTAATATCTACATTACCTTCTTTATTTGTACCCTGCTGTTAAGAGCTGCCCAAATATTTCCAATGCCCACAGGAAGTTTTAATTAAAGAGAACAATGAATAACAGAGACAAGCTACAGTAATTTGATTAATTCTAAAGCTTTCCATCAATTTACACTTTTTTTTCCTTTGACCCCTTTCAATGTGTAAAATTGGATTTCACTATAGCAAGTCTATATGTAAATAACTAAAGAATCATTATGAGCCATGCATCGAGATGAGGAGGTAGTTACCATATCGTAGCCCATGTTCTCCATAGGCGGCTGCTCGGTGGTGGGGACTGCAGCTGTGGTGGCAGGAGCAGGGTCAGGGCTGGCAGCGACAGCGGTGGCAACAGTAGGGTCGGCGGGGGCCGGGGTGGGGACGGGAGGGAGTTCCTCAGAGGCAATGGAGGGTGGAGGTTGCTCCTGGGGCTGTGGCACGGACAGAGGGGGCTCCAGCTCGGCATGTGCAGGAAGCACAGGTACAGAAAGGGGTGTGGGCACCGGCAGCTCTGGTATCTGCTCCAAGGGAGTCTGTGAGGGGATGGACACTGGTGCTGGGGTCATCGCCTGCTCGTGCTGTTGCAGCAGAGACTGCACCTGCAAGCATACAAGTCCTCACCATCTCCACTAGCACAAAACTCTACTTGAAATCACAAAAACAAATACACAACTTCAATGAATTTCCCATGCACAAATTCAAAGGTGGCAATAAAACTTCACGGGGGTCCAACACAAAACAGACAGTAAACTGGTAAAACAATATTTCAGTAACATGCACTTAACAACTGTTCATTTCCATAACTTTTGAGATGGTTCACAAATTTCTTTTGACTTGTCATTAAAGTCAAATTACTGTGTTTTTAGTTTATAAACACATAATTGCACCTAACAATCATTTTCAGTATCTCAAGTAACAATAATTTTAGGTCGTTAAAACATCTAAAGTTGCGCCGGAACGAAAAACTCTACTACATGTGTTGACACACAGTTGATATTTGTGATGTTCTGTGCATACAGCTGCGATAAAACATGATGAACTATTCCGGCAATGAGATCACTTAGTGCTCATTTACAATTGTCTATGGTGGTTTGCTTAATGCTTTGTTTATATCTACAATAGAGCTTGTTAACAGACCAATAATCGGTATTACAGATTTCCCACTAAAACTGAGACAGAATTACAGATCATATTTCATTTTATTAGTTTCTCCATCGCAAATTTTTTTTCGCCCCGTGATGAAACTGAAATCGTCATCATTAAATAAAACACTACATATTTAAGGGAATTTATAATTAAAGCTGTATCCAAGTATAAAACTTCTATGAAAATTTACGTTTATTGCATACACATTTTGTTTAGGCAGTAAAGGAAGCAGACTGAATTCCTCAACAGAAGATGATATCACAAACTTATACACGTGCCACGAAGTACAACGGAAGTTAATGGACAAAGACACAATACAAAACATCAGTATACATGCGTACCGGTATCATATATACACAAAATAAACACTACCTATCTTTAAAAAAAATCAGGGTCTCGGAAGGGTGGCCACTATATCAGTGAATTAAGCCATTTTGCCTCCTGGTGAATCGCTTACTTTTGCAGTCTGTGTGGACTAACAAAAAATTTTCATACATGCGGGATTTTGGTAGTTGTAGAAGGTTCTGTCATGTACATCAATAAAATATAACTTCTGACATTTTTAGACATCATGTTGAGTATAATGAGAGCTATACATTATCCGTGAAGAAATTTGAACTAATAAACACAATAAAAATAAGAATATAAAACACTATTACAGTACAGTATTAGCATTAGAGCAAATAATAAATCATTTCACCTCAACTCCTTTCTATAAAGAATGTAACATCACAAAACACCACATCCATAGGAAGTGAGAATACCATAACAATGCATGAAATGACAATACACAGAAATATTTTTGCCATAACAATAATTTGCTATAGCAATAATTTATCTCACAACTGTCAGTTGTTATAGCGAGGTTCCACTGTAACCGAAGACACCAGCACCTTACCTGGTCCGGTTGTAGATGGGGGATGTCCACATCCATGGGGAGAGGCGTGGATGGCATGGGGAGTGGCGTGGGCGGCATGGGGGTGCCAGGAGGCAGCAGCCCTAGGCCAGGGGTGGTTGGCGCCAGCAACGGGATGTCCGGGATCACCGACTGGGGCGTGGCAGGTGGCACAAACTGCTGCGGCGTGGCAGGCGGTACAAACTGCTGCGGCGTGGCAGGCGGCAGAGTCAAGTTGGAAGGGGGCATGAACTGCTGGAGGTCCACCGGCTCTGACACACCCTCAGGATGGTGTTCCGGGACCCTCTTCTGGGGCTGCATGTGCCAACATTTACTCTCATCATTCCACACTAAGAGATGATATGCTGACATACTGAATTTTATAACAAGTGTTTACAATAACTAAACGAATATCTAAGCCTAACTAACTTCACTAGGTATGTAATACTAAATACTGCAAAATAAAATATACAAAAAAATAATTAGCTCACAATTGATGCATGATGCGTACTGACACACACATATTTCTCTGGGAGTTAGGAATTTTTGCATGGAAATAATAATAGATAGAAAACACCACTGACCAATAGGAATAACATTGCCAATTTCAGGTTTTATGAATATAGTGACATATCTCAAATTATGAATGTCATTATAAAGAGCACATTAAAAATTGGATCAATTCTCAAGCAGAAACTTGCGTTTTTGTAGCAAGAAAATAACAGCCATTTTTTTTTACAAAATTAACACCTTTTTTCCCAATAAATAACACACATTTTTTTTAACAAAATAACACCTACTTTTTCAGGTCTCTAATTATACGGCTACCCAAACTGTGGATCAGGTATGGCAAGGTACCTGGTGCGCACATATGGTAGAGCTACAACCACTAAAAACTGAACCCATAAGGTGGCCGTCAGCCAGCCACAGCCAACTCACTCCATCTACTGCGTTATTTTCGCAGGAAGGAGTGATAAGACTGGTTCTGGATGTCTGACCCCTTTGGACCAAATCCACATTGCTGTTGGACATTCAGGGTAATCCACTGCTCCAACCACCGCGTTGAACTTCCGCCAGTTGGTGTAAACAGGTAAGACTCTGGTTGGCTTGGTCACAACAGGCTTTACACTTAGCTAGGGATCTTCATCGCCTGTTGTTCCTTGGCATGGCAGACCTTAGTTCCTACCTCTATGCCATACACCCATAGGAGTGGTGCAAAGTGGAGAGCGAAGAGGGTAGTTATTGCCTCTTGAGACTAGTGTTCAATGCAACCCAGTGCCAACTGCGCTCTGCAGTCTAACCCCACGAAAAGAGTTCAAGCTACCCGATAACTGGAGAGGCCTCACCTCCCAGCTCCCTCTTCCTGCCACCCTATAAGACAGATCCTGTCATTCTTCCTGACGTGGACGTCATCCCGCCACGTCTCGCAGAATAAAAACCAGCACTGCCACCCAACTGCATAGAGAGCCAGGCAACAGGGAAGAGCATCCTTCTCCGACTCAAAGATATGGTACAGTGTTCAACTAGGTGTTGTATTGTGATGGTAGTTCCAGATTTTGTGCCCACCCGTCAGCCAAGCAGGCCGACACTGTATACTGGCCGGGCACCTCAGAAGCCTAGTTTTCTGAATGCACCCTGTGCTACTGACCACACAGTATTTGAAGTCTCACAAGGTAAACTAAACCAAGGCTTCTTAAAAGGAAAGTATCTCGATAAGTTTACTTTAAGGTTATATATATGTACTTATATGTACTTATATATATTTAAGCAATCGTAAGTAACTGCAAATTTTTTTACAGGGCTTATTGTTTCCAAAATGGCATTATCATTTTATACTTTATTCAATTTTACAATATATGGGCCTTTGTTGAAGTGTCTACAATAATATTCTGTAATTAATTTATGCTCAATATGTTAAAGTGAGCATGTTTAAGTAAAAGCAGGTGCAAACTGTTATGGCCATATAAGAGAAAGATGCTTGCCTACTTTGTGTCATACCCTGTAGGTGATTTGCAGGGCACGATGAAGTAGCAAGGGCAGTGCGGTAAGACCAGCTATCAAGGCACTTAGGTGGGTTTGCACTTAAAGAGTTGAAACACAAGATATATATATATATATATATATATATATATATATATATATATATATATATATATATATATATATATATATATAGATATATATATAGACACATCTGTACAGTTTTTTAGTTGTGAATAACACTGCTCCTACAATTAGGATTATTTAAAGGATTAAGTGGAAGATGGGAATAAAATAAAGCGTTAAAAATGCCATGAAATAAATTTTTTAGAGGCTTTTCCTCAATTTTTGGGGATTTTATAAACAGCACAAAGATGAAAATTTAATTTCTGAAACTGGGAACAGGTAGCATTTCTGGTTACCTCAGGTTTGTTAAAGCAGACCAGGAATTGAACCTTCGTTGACATAAACGTTAATCTAGTGTGGTACCACGACACCACGCTGTATAATCAAAAGGGTTAAGCTACTTCACATGATGTCAAGTCTAAAGCGAATGAGTCTCACCTGGGGTTCGTCGGGCTCTGGCAGTTTCCTCTTCCTGGTAACTCGCTTGCCTGTCGTGTCGACAGCCTCCCCCTCCACCTCCCGTACCTGTTCCAGGGGCAGCTCCTCCTCATGCTCGCCCCTATGGAGCCAAAGTCGTAGTTCTCGACTGGTCGACTCGTCAGGTGCTTCTGGTAGCTCTGACAACAACAGATCACAGCGTCGATAGAAGCGGAATCATGCATGGAAGATGTTACATTAACATGCGTGCATGGGTCCATTTATCCTTTCATCATTTCAACACAATGTACAACAGCGAACACACAGATAATGTGGCTGGAAAAAAGTATCCACATTTCTTAGCAAAAATTTTTTCATCTATACAGAAACATATGTGGGTACCTGCTCAAGACTCCTTCAACTGCCCTTTATTTTTTTAAGCTGAATGCAAGATAGTGAAACTTGATCAGAGAGAGAGCATTATGTCTGCCGAACCAAATCAGTTTATTTGCTTATGGAAAAAATATTAACTATAGATTTGCAACTGGAAGAAAATGCAGCAACAAAGTGATATTAACTTAAAATAAACTGTATGCATGGGGACACAACACAAGAAGCAAAATGGGATGAGTAACTGTTTTTTTAATCTTTCAGTTCCTGAATAAAGTCGTCTCCACCAGTCCATCTATGTAATGCTCATGAGAAATTAGCTGGCGACTACTCTCCATAAAGTTAATTAGTATGAAAATAAGGAAAATAAAAAGTAATAATTATTATAGGGGAAAAACAAAATTGATTGTAAAATCACAGTTATTACCAAGTTTAGCAACTATAAAATTAAAAGGAAGTTGTGGCGAATTTACAGAACAGAAAATTAGTGCAGCCAATTACTGTAAAGCTTTGCAACTCCCATACCTATCTCCCTGTTTCCATTGCCCTCTTTCATTAGTCAACCAACAACAGAGATTTGAATCTGACTATTCTTTCTGCATCTCATGATCAAAAGGGAAATGCCCAAACAAACCTTTCGTCATACTGTACACACGCTCAGGATGGCAGTGCACATAAAGATACAGTAATTATAAACATGTCACATTTATACATTTGTGGATACTGTTACGATTGCAACAGCAGCCACGCAGTATGCTCAGGAGAAAGGTGGTCAGTGGTAGCCTACTAAGGAGATTGGGTAAGCATGAGCAGCACTGCGAAAGCATAATCTATTAGCAAAAAAACCTGAAGTTGGGTCGTATTAATGAGGTCTGGCTGACACCGAAGGATGGTCATCGGCTAACCGCCCATGCAAAGATATTGGCAAATAGGAACGAGTGGCAATGCCCCTTCTAGCACCAGAAGCACGGTGAAAAGAGCAAACACGAAGCAGACATGCTAACCCCACGGGAGAAGAGTACCTAGTGTCTGGGCTTAATTGTTCCATACACTGTGGTGCACAGAAATGGTGGGCATTCAGGATGTGTACTCTACTTGTGTGTTTGGAAGTTGAGAAAATTTCCAAGTTACCTGCCATCCCTCTGATGGGCCTGGTGTTTACAGGGAAGAGGTACTAGATCTACGGGAAAGATACCCTAAAGAGGATTAAAACTTGTTTATTTTGGTTAAGGAAATAAACAAGGAACACCTCCTATCAATGGGAGCTTAACTACAGCAGACTACACATTGACAAATGAAGGCAACCTGTTCCTAGGTTAGTGGGGTAGGTAGACGAAGTGCTACGAAAATAAACTTGCTATGCTACGGTGTTGCCCTAAAAGGGCCAGAAGTATCCAAGTGTTAGACGATGCCTGGCAAGGACTGGTAGAAGAGAAGGAGTCTTCGGCAGCAGAAGTGCGGTGAAGACCAGGGAGCTGATGATTTTTTCAGCATCAGGCAGTGTGGTAAAGGAACAGAACAGACTGGCGTTCCAAGGGCAGGGCCCTTGATGAATGTATTCCTAGTGGTTGTGGCTTCTCTGTTCCTCCCCTCCAGCACTACCAGCGCTTGGGTGGTTGGGAAGAAACAGGCGGCCGTCTAATGGATGCGTTAATTCGGTTTAGGAAAATACTCTGTTTCTGTCTGCAGTGCACGACTTGAATTGTTCCTAGCGTGCAAAATAGCAAAATACTCTGTAAGTAAATAAGTGTAAGGATAGAGAACAAAATTATGTTTATTGAAAGATCAATAAACATGTGACTCGTGCTATCTCCTACCGAACAGTGGAGTGCAGAAGGTTACCTACGTTAGCCAGGTGTAGGCGACCTGGTTCTGTTAAAAAGGAAAAGATTGTTCTAGACGTGAAAAATACTTTACTACTAAACTGTACTAAACAAAGTGAGTGTCTAGAAGAGACAAAGTGAAGTTAACGAGTGTTAGCGAGTTCGCTGGATGACTGGTCGTCGTTGTTGGAAGTAGCCGCTGGGGGCGTACGTAAGACTTGGAAGGTCTTTGGAGGTCCCAGCACAGAGCAGTGCTTGGGATGTCGTGAGAGAAGAAACATGAATGACTTCTGGAGTCCCACTGCACACAGACTTAAATAGTGCGAAGTCTAAGCTGCCACAGCGAGGTGTGGGGAAGGCGCGTGGCATACTGCCGTGAGGTTGGTGTGGGAGGCGGGAACTCTCTTGTCAGTGTTCCTTGGTTCGAGTATCTTCAGCGGTGCTCGGTCGTGCCTGAAGCTTATGGGCACTCAGCGCAGAGGGAGGGGGGAGACGGCATGCTCGCTTGTTAGGTAACCTGTGGCCACGTGCTCTGCCACCAGGAAGATTTAAGTGACCAAGAATCTATGTGCAAAGTAGTGCGTGCACAATTCTCACGTGGGTGGTTGAAGTAGACAACTCTTATGTAGGTTGAAGTAAGGCTACACTTCACATAAGAGCAATGAGTTGTAATCGTAGGTAATTACTAGTATAAGCGGCTGGCGTCAATTTATTAACACCAAATCATTTCTTCACGCTAAGTTTGTTTGCTATAACATTCACATCTGCTTTAAAATACAGTTTAATATTTCATGTGACTACACATACAGTACGTACAGTCCCATTATAGCAAGATGCCATGGTTTCAGGTTTGATCCTCGCGGTTTGATTTCAAATTGTGTTCAAATCACCATAACGTAAAAATGTCCTGTTATATAACAACTGATTGTGTGAAAATAAGCAGAAAATAAGAACGCGCCACGTTAAGTATAGCCACTCAGCCTACAATAAGTTGCGCAGCCTAAGCAGCATTGTCCCGCAATCAGTTACCCTGCCTAAGCAGCATTTCCCGCTATCGCTTACTCAGCCGCCAAAGCACTATCCTGCAAACAATAGCTCGCCCGTCACAGCTCTGCACGACCGCCTCAAACCAAATACCCATATTTACTGGCATAATTATAGCACCTTTTTTACAGGATTATAGTGCAAAAAATTAGAGTGCCTGAATGCAAGGAATCACCAAGATACATGCATGTAAACATTAAAATGGGGTTTACTGTAAGTAATTCCTGGTCAACCGTGGGGATATGTTTTTTAAAAACGCAGCCATCTATTTATTGATACTAGATATGAAGATACATTACAGTGTGCACGAAGCTGGGCGAGAGCTTAGATCCTCTACAGCGGAGCCGGGCACTGCAGCTGTCGGCCGGCCACCTCCCGTCACTGCCGTTGTTACAGGTCTGGTTCACTCCGTAACAGCGGCCCGGTATTGGGAAAACATGACATGCACATTAAACTCTGGAACAGCGAATGCTTGGCTTACTTCTGTATTGCCGTGTTCCTCTGCATACACAATTACCTTAAGTTTAAATGCAGAAGTTTGACTAGTAAATTTACCCATTATGCATTTGTACTAAACAAAAATTAATATAAACTATTTCCTTTGCATTAACAAAATCACCCTCATACAAATAAACTCAGTGACTGATTTTGTTATTTTGTTTACATGTTTGTAGAGCGGGCGCGGCAGCCAGAAATCGATAACGGGACCAGTGACCTTGAAGTGTCAGCGACCTGGTGCGGTTGAACAAAGCTCATGCCGCACAGGCCCGTTAGCATTACATGCCTCATTCAGAAAACATGCTGTGAGAAATATGAAAGGATTCCCCCCCCCCCCCCCTAATTCGGCACCATAAAATTTGGGTGCGTGAATTGAGACAGTGCAAGAATTTTGCCAGTAAATACGGTAGTCACTGGAAAATTATACATTTTCAACTAACAAAAACTGCATGGTGCGAGACTTACTCTAAACCAGCAAAAATTCAATAAAACTTTATCATAATGGATTAAAATTACGTTCGTTATAGCACAGCGATAAAATGTAGTGGTAGTTGTGTCCCTACCTTTAATTGGTATGCCACAGTATGGAAAAAAAACCCGGTGAAAATTGGTTAATATGTAGCTGTATTCGATTCCAGCTACAGCTTGGACTGTTATGTTTAAATTAAATTTAATATTTAACAATAACGTTCAATCCACATATGCCAAGTTGTTTGAAACCAAACACAGTTGACTGCACAATGACCGTGAGTAACTATGGAAAAGCAAAACTGGTTCGTGAAAACGGGGTCGAGGTAGAAAGGGCAGGATTCTATTTATAGAACACTGTGCTTGGTTTGAGAAAGAGAGGGGTTAGGAGGCAAGGTGGAAGAATGTGAAACATGAGAGAGGCACAACGTACTTAGGGAAACGAGGAGGCGAAGCGAGGGAGTTATTGCAGACAAATAACAAAAGCGTGCTTCACATGGTCATGAGTCTCACTGTAAGCCTGCTTCATACGATCTTGCAGTACATGTTTCAATTCGTAAAATTACAAATTTTCATTAAATATTTTTGAGATTATTTGATGGTTCCTCAAAAAAATCTTGTGTTCTCGCAGTTTCCGTGCTCGCTACGATGGGATTCTACTGTATATTAAAGTTGGAATTGTAAAGATGAGTTGAGTTCAGTTATTTGGGCGGCTCTTAACGAGGTCTTGACAGTTGAGGGTGAAATGAAGTGAGAATAGAGCAGCACCAGAACACAAGGGCGAGGGAAATGGGAGATCTCAGACAAAACCTGCAGTCCAGCAGCATCATCCTGCACAATTTCCACTTGTGAAATTCCAGAGTGACCTGGCGGGGATTGAACCCGGTTGACTTTGGTGGGAGGCAAGAAGGTTAATCACTCAGCTATTACAGCCCCTGCTGCACTTGTAAATTCCCTAGACTATCCACAGATACATACATGATTTTACATTTCTGTGATTGTAAACACATAATAAATGAAATGAAAAATTAACGTGCAACAGAACTAATTTTTAAATGTATTAACATGACAAGATAAAACTGAAAAAGGAATACCCATACAAGGGTTCCATTACTCGTATGGGATGTACATCCAATGTAGACATAGTTTTTTTTTTTTTTTTTTTTTTTTTTTTAAAGAAAGCAAAGAGCACAACTACAGAATATAAATTTAATTAAATACGTGTCATTACTCTTAAAAAGCTACACCAATATTTTAAATATGATAACAATCAGATATCAGTATAGCAACTATTATTTTAAGCATTGCTAATATGTAAATTATATTCATGGTAACTCTAAAATAAAAGGATGTGCATCCCTTACACATGTAAATGTTGTGTACTCTATACCAGACAAATTAATTTTTTTTTTTCTACAATTCCGAAACCAAAGACTCTGTACAGTCTGCATGATTTATACTGGTTCCAAGAACAATCAAGTTAATAACAATGAATTTTTCAAGTCAAGAACACGTTAATAATCTCTTACAATCTTCACAAAAATACTGTATTTACTTGTGCATCCCTCGCACATATTTCCTCAGAAACAATTTTGAAAAGCAGGGATGCCAGTATTGCATATAAACCAAGTTGCTCCATAGTGCACAGCCAACCCAGCGGACCAACTATTAACATTTCAAGTTAATGTTAAAGTTGTTAATATTTTCCATAGATGAGTTAACTTTTTAAGCGGTGCATTAGAAATAATAAGTGCAAGTTTATCATACTTATGCACAAGGTGTACCATGCTAATAAATAAATTGCCTTTTTTGTTAAATATCCTGCCAGTGTTGCACTTAACCTGTATCTGTTGACTGAGAGTTTCTGATTCATGTTGATCAACCGGTCCGCCAGCATACCCAAGCAGCTCACATAAAGAGTGGCAAAACCGTCTACATCAGATAGGTAACACCACCCTGCCCATCTTCAGAAATGCTGATTTTTTTAAATTAGGGGTATTTATTTGGAATGAATATAGAATAGCACGACTTTTAGGTACCACATGTATAGCTTATGCAACACAACTGTACACTGAAACAAAAGTTTTTGTAACTAAATACGTAAAAATATTTTACTTTTATTTTACAAGGATATTCAAAATGTGTTGTAATGGTCTTACATGGCGGCAGTTGGTACACTGGTAAATACAGTCGACTCTCGTATTTATTATTATTCAAGAGAATGCCAAAAAATGTCCCTACATGCGGAATTTCAGTAGATGAGGTTTCTGACATGTACATCAATAAAATACAACTTCCAACATTATAAAACTTTATGTTGAGTATAGTAAGAGCTGTATATTATCTGTGAATAAAGTTTAGCTAATAAACACAATGAAAACGGGAATTTTAGAAAACGTAATATTGTAAATAATACATAAAACACATTTCACCTAAACTCATTTCAATAAAGAAAATACAGTCTCAAATTACTGTATATAATTCATTGTAATCCAAATGCAAGCTGATCTAAAACTTTCAAACCCTCTGAAAATAATGACACAGAATGTCCCGTACATTATCAATCGGGGAGTGTGTTCACAGCAAATGCCTGTCTTTTAAAGTAATTAATTATATTTTACTGCAAAGAAAACGTGTAACTTTGAGACAGAAATTAATAAATAAGGCAACTGTAATTGATTTCTTCACTGTCTTTAATAATAATTAATCATTCAAAATCAAGTCTTCCAATTTTCCCCGAGTTACACTGCACTCTGCTCGGTGCTTACCTAACCATTATTAGACAGCAAAACGTCAAATAGCCCCTTACATTTTACCAGTCTATTGAAATAAATCCTAAGCATAAGGCAGTACTTACAGTCCTAGACTTTGTGCCGTCGGAAGCTACACAGACAGTTTTCTACACGGGTCGGGCTCCAGTTCCACGGAAGGACTAAGGACAGATGCGCCTGCCCTCGCACATACCAAAACATTTGGGGCTGTGATGTACCTCACTTGCCACAGGACGTCAGGTGTCAATACATAAAAGTTTTGATGTATGAAAGAATTCAAGGTAGTTCTGCATCCTGCATGTCAACACTGTTAATCTAGGCCAACAAAATGGTTATACAATTATGGTTGGCACACACGGATAACTGGTGTTGTGAGTCGACAGCGCAAATAGACTGTAGCATATATGTACATTGATATACTGAACACGACTGGGCAATCTGCAAAGGTTTTTTACGTGCCGTATCTAAACAGAACCCTATTTTGGTTGGAAATTGTTAAACAACTATGTACTGACATTATTTAATCCCATTTTCAAAGACACGAGGTAAAGTAATTTTCAATATAGTGAAAGTTAACATAACTGTTTTATGTTACAGTGAAAAATTTTACTTAGTTCACATATGGTGTTTTGGCCGAGAATTGAAAATTGTCCACTATGGTGCAAGATATGTTAATTAGAGGTACACCACATCAAAATTTCATTGTAAATTGAGATTATGAAATGTTAAGAAATTATATTTTTATATTTCATCTATAATATCTCAATTTTTTAAATCAATCATTTTTATAAGATTAAATGGGCACTACTTATACAGTACTACAAAATATTAAACGAAACATTAACTGTGTATAAAAAATTAAGTCTTAGGAAAATAAATATTTTTTTTTTTTAAACTTTCATTAGCCCTGGATCTAACTTCTCAATGATTAGGAAAACATTTTTTCAAGAGCAAACAAGAAAATGCTGTGTTTAATTGAAAAACATTAAATAACTGGTCCCTTTCGGGTTTTTTTTAAAATGATATTTCATATCTGCTCAATTTCATATTGCCTGCTCGACTAACTATAAACAAATATAGACTTGTCTGGGATAGACTACACACACAATATCAAAGACTTAGCTAAGACTAGAACTAATAGCGAATTAGGAAATGTAAAGAGTATACCTTGATTACCTTCGAAATGCTTCTGGCGGGGATGCTACGACCAGGCAGGGCAAAAAGCTTCTCGACTCCCCCTGTCTCTTTCCAGTGCATCAGTCTTTTAGTCGGGGGAGCAAGGTCTAGTGTCGTCACTATGTCACTTGTGTCTGACAACTGTGCTTTCATCTCTTCGCCCGAAATGTTCTTCACTTCATCCACTATCAACTTGCGCTTCCGTTTTGTCTTTGTGAAACCTGTCGGACACAAAAAAGAAAATTAATTACTTCTTAGCTCAAGGAAATTTGTTACACCCCACCCACCACAAAAACATTCATAGCTAATAAGAAAGTTTTAGCATTTTTTTTTTTGTCAAACTAGAAATGATTATCAAACCTTAACATTTCTCTGAATGTTTTCAGTTCATGTTTACTTTTGAATATGCAGCATCTGCAGTTCTCAAGTGTAATAGATGATACAAAAATGCATTATTTCTAAATTCAGCACTGGTGGCTACTGGCATACTAACAGTATTATAAGGTAGAGCTTCACTATAACAAACCTCAAGGGACCAAAATTATGGCTAGTTTGTTATAGTGAAGTTCTTAAAAGCAAAGCGCACAAAAAAATTTCCTGAGATAAAATTAGATGCGGCTAACAGAAGTGAAGTTAGCTTCGAATCCCAGATTCAAATCTTTATTGTCAACCTCTGGTGAAGAAAGTAACTGTGACTCATGCCTAGGGACCCCTTCAATTCGTGGAAGGTTTTTTCACGATAAATTTTTGAATAAGCAAGTAGCGCATATTTCTCAACAATTGGGGTTATTTTGGTGGTGTCACTTATAGTTTTTGCTTCGCGAAATAACACAAAATTGGTAATTTTTCCTATTTTACACGAAATTGCTTGAAATTCTGCTTTTTCACGAAATATCACATTTTCACTAATTATTTTTAACAGTTGCACGAGATAACTTTCTCAGGTTCACGTCGAAACTCCACCAGAAAACCAGACAATTTTACAGAACGACACTTAGAACGAGAATATCATCACTTCCCTGTTTGGTTAATGTAAATGCCATCTGGTTTTAATGCCTGTGATATTTGAAAACGAGGTCATTATCATTAATAACTTCACTCTCATTTTTCTGTTGTGAATCCTTATGTTTACGGTGCTAATTTGATTAATCATTTCAATATTTAGTCGGGATTGTGTAGTCGACACAATTGATGTATAGAATATACACAGGTGGAGCAATATCGCAAACGTGCAATAACTCCTACAGGATATCGCTATGTTTCTGAAATAAACCGATCTTGACAACTTTCTAAAATAAAGTAATTTTGTTTGCATTTCGCCACTAATGGCCTGCCGCACGTTTCTGCAGCATAGATTCCTATAGCTATGGAATTACGAAACTGTTTTTTTTTTCCCCAGACGATTTGTAGCTGGCGCCGTTTTATTTTATTTTCTTTTTTCCAAGTAGATTCTGTTTATTTTGTTGGTGGGGCGTGAAACTTTAGTTGTCACATGTATAATCTTTCGCGAGACGAGGTTATTTTACGCCTCTTGTTACGAGAAAGTAGCAATTAGAAGTGCTCCTTATTTTGATGATGCAGTGGAAAATTTTGGTCATATGGAAACAACATTGAAATTACTATAATTCAAAAGTTGTAACATCACCGAAATAACAAAATGTGATAAATGTGATGCTATTATTCCTACCAATGCGGGAATTACACAGTAAACAATTTCAATAATGTTGAAAATCGTATGAAATTTTTATGAACTAGGCTACACTGAAGAGAGTTTTTAAATGCCTGGAAATATAATGATATGGTAATAATTAATGCCAGTGCTTGCATCTTCCTGCTACTTTATTTCTATGTAGCCAAAGTTTATTACAAAATGAAATATGTGCGAGTGCTTGCATTTTTGACCAAATATATACAATTTTATTTTGGTGCTGTTACCATACAGACAGGTTGGACACACATATTTCATTGTTATCACAATTTTTTCAAGGTTTGGAAAAGAAAATGAGGAAAAACGGATTTATGATAATAATAAGCTGAATTTATTATTTATATTTAAACAAAGATTGATTCAGTTATTTACAACACCTTTATTAACATTTTCATCAACAAACTGAAATTAGCATTTTGATGGTCAATATATGAACTCATTTATAATTTTTCTCTGTTGTCATAATTTGCCAACTTTACTGGCTAGACGAACTATAACCTTAGCCAGCTTGCTAAGAGGACAATTTATTTACTGAAGCCAATTGCCGACGAGATGATGTCAGATAGACGCAGCAGAGATGCTGCACCCACAACTGGAGTCGTATTATTCTGAGGAGAGATGACGAGTCGGTGAGATAATGATATCCCTTCCAGACGTTAATGGCAGACCTGCAGCCATCTCCATTTGCTGAATCATTGTCAAGTAAGGTCTCCATTCATTATCCCAGGTGTGTCCTGCCGCCCAGTGTCAGGAATGAAAAGTAACTTTCTTATCTTCTGCAATTTCTAAATTAAAAGCTGTACTAGTAATGGAACTGACCAAATCACGACCTGTTCTTGTGAAAGACAACAATATATCCCAGTGGCAAGTAGAAAATTTGAGTCTCAAGATTGCTCTGCCCACGAGTCAAACCCAAAGCATAAGTAAAACACAGCATTAATTGGGACGCTATTCAAACATTATCATTATGTGGTCTGGTCATACTGTATTAACTGTGGTGATCTGTTCGGTACAACCTAAATTTATGACACTGGTGGCAAAATACTAATATAAGTAAAATAATTTAATTTTTATTATGGTTTAACTGAAGTGCAGATGTTCTGCTGTGTTAAGCGTTATATTATTTTAATGTTTCCCTCGCATATTCCCAGTAAATGCTCCAAAGATATCGTTATGTTTTCCTTATCTAAAAGAATTGCTTAAATCGCTATATTTAAGTAGCAATTATAATCTTGGAGTGATGGTATTTGTGTGTTCATTTGATGTGTCCATGTCCGTGCATGATTTAGCATGCATGGATAACCTTTTGTGCACGTATCTTACCGAGGCATTATCACATAACTGCAAATTGTGGTAACATTCAAACAACACACCCACACTTACACATTTCAACAGTAGGTACTGAGTTTACAAATTTAATTGTCCTCTAAAGACTGGCGCCCAAAGACAAAAATATTGTAAAAGAACTGATCCCATCTGAACTCATACAAATATACACCTAGTTGTTATCAGTTACTACAGTACTATAATTCAAGTATTACGTTTAAAGCTAACCTGTTATTATTTATCAGTAAGAAGAGCAGTCTATCTTAAAATTTCAACCACCCATGTGAGAGTTGTTGCAAGCTATACTCTGAGCATGCGTTCTCGGCCACAGAGTCTGCTGAGCAGTCGAACATGTGGCTACAAGGTTACACAACCAGCAAGCACACTGCTTCCCCCCCTCCCCAATACGCTAAGTGCTGACAAGCTTCAGCCACTTCGGATGCGGCCAAGTGCCACAGAAGATCCACGAAGCTGACGAGAGGGTTTCCACCTCACACTCCAGCCTTCCAGCAGGATGTCACACGCCTTCCCCGCCGCATACACTTCTGACTATATAAGTTCGTGCGCGACGGGGCTCCGGAGTCACTACATTTATTGAGTCACAAAAAATACAACTTTGTATTCGCTATGGTGCTCGTTCAAGAGCAGAATCATGCCTAACATGTGTTTCATATATAAACGAACATTTCTAACCAAAAATGTCAGTGATATGACAAAAGTAAATACTATATATCGTTTATACAGATTAATATTTTTTGTTGAATAATTACGCACAAAATATTTGTAAACATTGCCAACTTTACTCATTTGCACCTTGTAATTAGGTTCTTGACAACTAGCAAATAGAGTACGTGCAAGTATTGAGAGAAGGTGGTGATTGTGCTTGGCTACTTACGTTGCAAAACCGATTAAGAATGCATGCTGCGAGCACTACGGTGTTTCGTTCCAGCTATAACCAAGTTTGCTTGTTTTGTTTACATTTTGAGCAGTGCATTCACTTTGTTGTATAAGGCTATTTTTTGCCGCATTTTTCTTATAGATATTTAGCAGGGCCCAATTTACATTTTATTGTATGGAGTATTTTGTTATATGGAATATTCATAGGATTTTCCGTAACTCAACTGAATTATCAAACTAGCACCACCTCTACTGCTCACCCCTAAGAGCAGATGCATCCACAGGAGCCAGGGCAAAACTCTCTTCTTCATTCTGCAACAAGGTGGTCTGGTCTTGTGCCACACTCGGCATCTCATCCACAGGGTCTTGGTAAGTTGGTTCAATAGGCTCAACTGGGGGCGGGGCCACTGGTTCTGGCTGCTCTGGTGGCGGAGGTTCTGGAGGCAAGCCTGGGGCAGGGGTTGCTGGTTGCGACTCCCCATCAGTGCTGCAACACCACAACAACCATACACCCTCAATAAAAAGTTCCTTTCCCCTCATGGCAAAAAGTTCCTGAAAATGTAATAAAAATTCTTTTGTTGTGTAATACTCATTGTTGGCTGCTATAAACTGTGGTGCTGTTGGTGCAAAAGTTAATAGAAAAAGGGGTAGGGAGGCAGAGCGAAGAGGAAAGGAAGGAGACAAAAAGGACAATAAAGGTGGAAAAAGGGAGGTGAAATTGAGGCGAAATGGTATGGAAAGTGCAGAAAGGAGGAGAAATGGGGGTAAAGGATGAGAAATTGTAAATGAGGAGAAATAGGGAGAGGACACAGAGAAGTAGGAAGAACAAGGAAGAATGAGGAGAAATAGGAGGGAAACAAGGAGAATGAAGGGAATGGGGAGAATAAGGAAAAAGGGGAACAAGAAAAGGGGGAATGAGGATAAGGGGTAAACGAGAAGGGAGGAAAGGAGAAAATGGGGAAAAAAAGAAAAGGGGAAAGAGAAAAAAAATGGAAAGAGGCGAAGGGGACAATGAGGATAAAGGAGTGAAATTGAGAGGAAATTAGGTATAAGGGGAAAGGAAGATGAGGGGGGAAAATGGGGAGAAAGTAAGGAAAGGAGCAGAAAGGGGGAAATGAGGTGAAAGGGCAGGATGGATAAGATAGGAGAAAAAGGAATGTGGAAGGAGAAGGGAAAAGAGAGAATCAGTGAAGAAACTGGAAAAAGGGAGTAGAAGGAGCAAGAGGGAAGAAGGGAGAAGGGGAAGAGAAAACTGAAGAGGGAAGGAACAGGAGGAAGCAAAAATGCAAAAAAAGGTGTCGGGGGATGAGAAGCAAGAGCAAAAGGAAGGTGGAAGAAGGGAAGGTGGGCAGGAGGAGCCAGGAGTGTGGTAAATATGGGGAGTGGTCGGTGAAAGGCGGGAGGGATAGGTGGAAGTGGTAGGTGAAGGGATGGAAGGTTAGATAAAAGGGGGAAGGAGTGGCATGGGGAGAGGTGGAGGGGTGCAAGGGGGAGAGAAGAAGGGGCACACTAGGGAGATATAGGGAAGCCACAAGTGAAATGGTTTAAGTGAAATGGTTGGAAGCCCAACGATGAGGGGGTGAGGAACAACGGAGAGGAGGAGGCCCGAGGGAGGCACAGGGTAGAGGTGGTGGCACAAGGGAGAGGCATGCAAGATGGAGGAGGAGGAGGAGGTGCGCAAGAGAGGTGGGGAGGTATGAAAGGAGGGGGTGGGAAGAGGCAGTGTAAGGGGTGAGAGAGGAGCGAGAGGCGGTGCATGGTGTGAGAGAGGTGCAAGAGGCAGTGCAAGGGGTGAGAGGAGGTTGTCAAGGGAGGGAGGGGTTGCGCAAGAGTGGAGAGGGCATGAGGTGCAATGGATGGAGAGGGGAAGAGGCCCAATGAGTGGAGTGGTCATGAGGCGCAATTGGTGGAGAGGGGAAGAGGTGCAATGGGTGGAGTGGTTGTGAGGCGCAATGGGTGAAGTTGTTGTGAGGTGCAAAAGGGGAGTGTAGTTCGGTAGGTAGTGCAAGGTAGGAGGAGGTGGCGCAAGGTAGAGGGAGGGAGGGAAACAGTGCAAGGTAGAGGGGGAAGGTGGTATATGGTAGAGGGGGATGGTGGTATATGGTAGAGGGGGGAGGTGGCGCAAGGTAGTGAGGGGAGGTGGCGCAAGGTAGTGAGGGAGGAGAGGGCGCAAGGAAGAGGGCTGGAGGAGGCATAAAGAAGAGTGGGGGAGGAGGTGCAATGAAGAGGGGCAGAGTGTAAGGAAGAGTTGGTAGCGTAAGGTGGCATGAAGGTGCTAGGGAGAGACAGTAGCGCAAGGAGGCATAAAGGTGTGAGAGAAAGGGGGAGGTGGTGGTGCTGCGAGGGAGAGGGGGAGGTGGTGCTACGAGGGAGAGGTGGCACTGCGAGACAAGAGGGGGAGGTAGTACTGCAAGGAGAGGGGAAGTTGGTGCTGAAAGGGAGAGGGGGAGTTGGTACTGCAAGGAGAGGGGAAGTTGGTGCTGAAAGGGAGAGGGGGAGTTGGTGCTGTTACGGAAGGGGGAGGTGATGCTGAGAGGAGAGGGTGGTTGGTGGTAATACAAGGAAGAGGGGTGGTGGTGCAGGAGTAAGGAGGGGAAGTGGTGGTGCGGTGGTCATCGGGAAGTGAAAGGGAGAGGGGGGCTGCAGGAAGAGAGGGCTACAAGGGAGCGAGGAGGTGAAAGGGAGAGGACGAGATGAATAGGAGAGGGGGAGGTGAAAAGGGGAGGGAGGAAGTAATACAGAGATGGCTGGCATCTGTTGTGTGGGTGGCTCAGTTCTATCCACCACTACCAGGGCCGCACAGAGCGACCCTGGTTACACACCCATTGTGAAGTAATTTCATATCACCCTGCACCAAATTCACAAAAGTCTATCTTTGCTAACTACCCCATTAGATTAGAAACAGGTCACCTTCACCTGTCTAAGCGCAGTCAGCTTCAGTTAAACTCTTGATAGGAGGTAGTACAAACCACCATGTTAATTTCGACACAGAAATAAACATGTTTTACCCCACTTAGAATATTATTCCCGTAGTGTTAGAACCTTAACCAGTAAATATGAAGTTTGTCAAGGGACAGTAGACTATTTCCTTACCAATTGGCCGAACTTAGCATAGGATAGTGAGTTTCCCTTCAGGAAATGCATACATCTGAAATACACACACATTAGACGGCCACTCTTTCTATACACCCCGATGTATAGGACGGTAGAGCCACAACAATTATAAACTACTCTTCTTGGGGTTGGACAATCAGTCCAGGTTGCGCACCGTCCACCACACTTCTGGTGCCGGAGGGAGCATCTTCCCAGGTCTGAGGGTCCAACCCTTTGGGGAACTCGCACACGTATTGTGATCGTTAGCCATTGTGAAACCTGATGCTCAGTATCCACCGCGTTTCTGGTACCTGATGCTGGGATAAAGGGGCAGCCTTGGTCAGTCAATTATGGTGCATGGAAGTACACCTAGATAGGAAAAAAAGTCACCTGCTCCACTTCCGCAGGACTGGTATTAAACAATATCTTCCTCATGCCCTACTCCCATCAGAGTGGTATTAGTAAGAGGGTTAATGGCCGTTACCACCTCTAAATACAGTCGACTCTGAACATATCGTTATCATATGTATCAATAAACCGCATCCACGAACAATATTTTGTGGTCCCGGCGAAAGCCCCAAGTAAATAATGTTAACATAAACCTCTTGTATCATTTATCGTATGGTGCATCAAAGTACCTATATTTCGAGTCCCTTCACCAAATATTTCCAGTAACCATCGTTTTTAAGCTGGTTGTTTATGCAAAAGTCCAGTAAGTGGATGTAAAATACGTCACATGCACACCCGTTTATAACTACCCTGCAACACTTTGTCTAGTGTCTTGCCTTCCCAATACATCTTTCGACACTGCAACGTGGTGGGGCGAGTAAGTCTGCCTTGTTACTTCCCGTTACACACAGACGAGAGGGAAAGTGGTTACCTATAGCAACAAGTGTGGCGACCTAGCGTCCTCACCCCTCTCTGTCTCTCTTGGAGAAGCACCTTCCTTTTCCCCCTCACATACCAACGAGAGAAGCTGGTGTCTAGCAGAACGAAGAAAGGAAGAAAAATAAGTCTCTTGGATGCACAGGCTTGCCTTCACATGCTGGTCTAGAGCAAATAAAGTGTACTTGGCGAACATAGATATTTTATCAAGATTTGTCCACGCAAAACAGTTGCACCTATCATCACTTGTATTTTAAAGCAAATGGTTTTGCCTGAAAATGTCATGTAAACATTTTAACGAGGAATTATTATTTGCAAAGATATTTTATTTTGTGATTAAAGGCATTTTTTACCATAAGATTGGAGTTTCATTGCATCTGGGGTAAAACTAACATGATTTTTAAACGTAAAATTATTTAACTTGATGCAAGCCACACTGCTGCGCAGTGAGACTGTGTTTCTCTATGGGCAACTTCGCCCCATCAATGTGCAAGCAAGAGCTTGGGGTAAGCCACAAACAGTGGCAGAGAACTTTTCACATGCCGATAGAATCGACTCCACGCATTGGACAGCCTCAGACTTTAAATTATTAACACGTTTAATTACTGCCCGTCCAGATTCAGACATGCGGTCGCCACCCCCTTGAGTCAGGTTAGTTTTACCCAACGAGCCACTATCCGAAAATAGCAGCGAAGGAAGTTTAAACCGACACCACAGGATCGCAGCACCACTACTGCCCTGTGTCGTCACACCCACCAAGCCTCTGGCAGAGGTGGTTACCTTGTCGCCTCAACGCAGGGAGATACCTTAATAAACCAACCCCTACGATGTAAGACTACAACCCCTCCGCACCCCCGGAAGATCGCTGATGCCGGGATTTTCAACTATATAACGAGGTACGAGCACACCTCTCACCAGTCGCCAGCCACATAGGTCAGCAAGCTCTCCCAGGGTCTCATCAAGACCTCTCTCCTCTCCTACAGCCTGCAAACGGCTACAACCTCTCCAGCAGCTTGTGAAGGCTTCTACCACTCCGACAGCTTTTGAAGGAACCAACCCTCCTACAGCTTATGAAGGCTCGTCCACTCTGCATCAGCCGAACGTAAGGGCGGCCCCTTCTCTCCAGAGGTAATCCATGACATCCATTTCTTGCACCTTTTTACCCCAGTCACTCCCTCGACTCCACGGTAACAAGTCGTTGCGACATCTCTTCTGGAAAACCACCTCTTGGAGGTTACGCTGTGAATTGCATAAAGCAAAATTAGAGAGTGTTTCTTTTTATATCTATTATTAGAGGCTGACCTTCACCTGTATAATTTTAATAATTACTATTAAGTGTAATCTAAATGATTAAGAGCCACATTCGACGACAAGAGCGGCGGGCTTGACAAAGGTTAAGTATCCTACAAATTGAGAAAAAGACCCAGCGTGAGGACACGCCGCCACCTGCTGACCCAGAATTTTAACCTCTGGCCATTTCTTTATTTATTCCGATTGATCAAGAGTTCAAACTCGATGCCTTCTTAGGTGCTTATTGGCCATGACCAGATCCAGAATGAGTAAGCTTTCGTCAGTCGGAGACACCCCTACCTCTCCTGAGCGTAGCACCCCCTAAATCGGACGATAAGATAGCGGTGCAAAATACGTGCACCATCCAGTTGGCTTCGGGAAAGATTATCTGGGTTCGACTCCCGCCAAAAGTTACTCACAAGGCCAGCGTAGCTTCTTCCCTCACAAATTGTCCCCCCAACCGCCGGCCGACAAGGCCGCTATGAATAACACCCTCCCCTCCCTCGGGATCATTCACCCTCACCCACCACTATATATTAAACTGCATTTTCATTGCACATAACGCCAGGACTACTGGCGTCCTGTATCTTGGCAGCTTTTGTAGTGAGAAATAGTGTACTCTCCGAACAGGAAACATTCACAGTTCAGCTCACTCTGGGGTTTTGAAAAGTCAATTATTAAAGACAGTAAAGAAATTGATTATAATTGCCTTATTTATTCATTTCTGCCTAAAAATCAAAAGATATATTTGCAGAAAAATATATTGAATTACTTTAAAAGACAGACATTTGCCACGGGCACAAAATGTCTGCACTCTGCTACAAGTAACAGCGTGGAGGGGTAATTCTCCCACCATTGCCTCTCCTCATTTTTCGCCAGCCGCCATGAACAACACAGCCCGATCGATAACTTCTCTGTACCCAGTTAGCTGAACGAGTGCATATAGGATATTCAAAATTAGACGCATTCAGTGTCATTATTATTGTCAGAGGGTTTGAAAGTTTTAGGTCAGCTTGCATTTGGTGTCAGATTACAATCAATTATATATGGTGTTTTGAATTGTTATTTTCTTTATTTAAATGAGTTTGGGTGAAATGTTTTTTTTATGTATTATCTACAACAATACTTTTCCTAAAATTCCCATTTTTATTGTGTTTATTAGTTAAACTTTATTCACAGATAATGTACAGCTCTTACTATACCCCCAACATAAAATTTTATATGGTTGGAAGTTACATTTTATTGATGTACATGTCAGAAATTGTATCTACTGAAATCCAGCATGCATGGACATTTTTTAGCAGTCCCCTCACTAACGTTAGATTGAGTCGACTGTACCAACAAGAGCTTAACCCCAACCCAACTGTACTTGATAACATAAGTCCCCGGGGGAGAGATCAAGTAGCCCATCATCTAGAAAGGCTGGATCCTACAGCTCCCTTACCAGCTTTGTTTGAGCCACCCACCACGACTGTTGGAGAAATACACTCCATCATTCATGCCTTTCTCTCAGGGGTGAGGTAGTCCCATACGGCATCGCCAACCCCTGGATCCATGGATACCAGCTCACTGAAACCACCATGCCGAAAAGCAGTGCCAACATCAACCTGCCCACAAGGTCCCGATACTAGCCCGAGTGTATCACCTCCAGAGCCGCAGTAGATCCAGTAGCCTCCCCAGGCCCCTAGTTGCCCAGAAGCCGAACTCACCCCAGTGTGTCTGCCCTCACACCCACCAAAACACTTACGCCATGGCATCTCTCCTTTGCCAATAGGACGCCATTCGTCATTTAATAAAAAATATTATTAAAATTTTTTTGTTACTAGAAAAGTACACATTTCAGAAATGATATATTGGAAACACATTTCACTGGAAATTCAAAAAATATTTTTTATAGGCTGTTAAGGCACAAATACAATAAACTAGTTTCTCCTCAGGGCTTTCTTCCAAACTTTTTTTACATTATGTAATAAGCGTACACAGTGAGTAACCACAAGGTCTAACTTAAGAAATATTGGCAACTAGTGATGGGAGATACAGAAAACCTGATACAGATATACCTTCCAATACACTTCATAATCTGATCCGATAAATGATACAAAACTGATTCGATACTAATGCAGGGTCAGAAGTAATTACTATACTTTGGTTATAAGTAGCCTAAATACACATGCAGCTTAAATAGGCAGTCATTTTTAATACATAATAATAATGAAAAGAAGTAAATTTAGTGTTTTACTATTAAAAAAAAATGTAATTTTTATATTTAAAATAATGATATTTTATGTCCCATAATAATAGCTAAAAGGAAAATCACAACTTTTTCGAAATGGAATGTTAAATAAGTACAGTTAACATCCTTGTATACAGTACACAACATACAAATAGCAAATAGGATAACATTTATAAAATAGATTATTAAAAAATAAACCCATTAAAATAACTTACATTTAAAGCAACAAACTATTTTATCATACTAATATGGCACTTTTTAAATATTTTTATTATTAGTGACATCAGAAATATACAATTAAAAATTACAAAAAACCGTTTATGGCTGTGCATGTACAACTTCCGTGTATTTACAACTAGCTCTAGAGTTGTGAAAATCAGTTGGACAGCCATTTTGTTCGTACTGCTATATGCACACATCATATCTATGGAGAAACTACATTTGTTTACTTTTTACGTTTTGATTATATTGCGCGTGCAAGTAACAGAAATAAACGAGTGGGCATTGAAACACAGCCTTTATTTATATGTATTTCTTATATGGAAGTCGTTTGTTGCAAAAAACAATTGTGTTTATAGAGTCAAACAAATTTAATGAATGGAGGTAAAATCGGCGTTGTACGAACAAGAGTTTGGTGTCGTTTTAAGGTTACGAAAACGTATCGGTTTATATATGTATCGGTTAAGGACAAATATATCAGAAAAGCTACAAAAGTGGAATATTGGCAGATACAGATACATCAACGAATGTATCACTATTGGCAACATTCCCAATAGACTATAATGTACATCCTTAAAGGGAGCCTCACCTGTGTCCTCCCACAGAAGGTGGACCCCCAAAGTGGTCCCCCAAGTCATCGTCACTCTCTTGGGCTGCCGGCTCATCTGCAACTTTCTCCGGCTCCTCTGGGGGTGGTACTGGCAGCTGGTTCTCTACCGCTGGTACCTCCGGTGGCATTGGTGCATCATCAAAAAGACCTCCCTCGAACAAGCCCCCTGCTGCATCCCAGACCACCCAACATTCACTCTTAGATCCCACAAGAGATCCACATGAGATGCACATATTTAAGATTCTTTACTACATATCTTTAAAACTTCAATGCTAGATTCAACATAAGCATTTTCATACAATAATAAAATGGTCATTGCATATACAATGTACAATATTTTAAGAAATGTAAGGATCACCAAGGAAAACAACAGTATAGCCACATTATTAGAAAACCTGAAAGTGGCACAAAGTTTTTTGCAACTAGTCATAATACATACACCAAAACAATAAGCTTATCATAAGTTAAATTAATATATACACAACTGTAATGTAAACAAGGCAGATGCACACACTAAGGCCAGCTCCATGGCACTTGAGATTGGATACATTTAATAACAATGTCCCATGCCATAATGTAATTAAATTTTCAGAAATTTAATTTCACTATGGCGAATTTTAAGAATTTCTGAACGTTCTTCAGTTTGAAACCTATATTCACACTTACCCTGACAAACATTATAGAAAGTATCGAGTATCATGACTTGCATATAGTTACTTATTTTCAATACATTTTATCGACACATGTATATGGCTTGCCCACCATTTTTCCTATTGTCACAAAGCGACACCGTTAATTTTCTTTCTGCAGTTTACTAATTTCGGAAACCTCATGAAGTGTTGTATTTATTTAACGATTCACCTAATTATTTTCTATTGATGGCAGAGAAACGTGTAGTAAGGATTGCAACAGAACAACATGTATTCAAGAGTTGCAAGGAATTATGAACAGTAAATAAGTGTGTACTGTAAATAACGTATCTTGATAAGGTTATTAGAATGT
Source organism: Dryococelus australis (assembly GCA_029891345.1). Lineage (NCBI taxonomy): Eukaryota > Metazoa > Arthropoda > Insecta > Phasmatodea > Phasmatidae > Dryococelus > Dryococelus australis. The sequence goes on along the minus strand of CM057007.1, from coordinate 28,707,267 downwards.
TTGAAATGTACGTTGCCTGAAATAATACCACTTACACTACAGTACATATTTACAAACAGTTTCTTATTTCTTCTTCATTTGTTTTGATTGGGTTAACTTTGTGTGCACAGTTATGTTGCATTGGCACAAATTCTCTGTTCTTTATCGTGGGAGAGGCTGTATTGCACCTCAGTGAACTCTGATGTTTGACAAGAAACCCATTGTTGTTTTTGCATTCTGCGAGGTTGGGCATCACGTGGCCAAAACCAATAAAAAAAGGGTAACATTTAGGTCCTCAATACCAGGTAAGTGATACTGATAAGGAACAGTCTGAGTCGCACATATTCAATGTGGTAATGCTGGTACATTATTTATATTTCCATGTATTCAAGATGGTAACTGCACTTGACACGCCAAGTTGTGATGCCTTTGCCATCCGACCAAATTCACAGTCTCGTTAACACAATTATTTCATTTTGTGTGCAGCAATCATGTGAGGCATGTTCATTAATGGCACAAAAACAAGTTCAGATTTAATTGTGCCTAGTAAAGTGCAAAATAAACAAACTTCTTACGCTCACCGGCCAAATTAAAACAGATTTTAGTAGTGCAGTTTAATTTTAGGCTCACTGCCGAGATTTGCAAAACTAAAAAGTGAATTTCAAGATAATCTTCAACTTGCGACACAGTATCTGAAATTGATTTGGTTGCAGAATCAGACTCTAGTGATCAGGAATTGAAAAAATTTGACATGGCATATTACAGTATATATAGTCCATTCCCCATTGGAGGCAACTTTCTCAGAGCCCTGCTAAATATCTACTTGCAGGCCCGTTTTGTATCCTTCCGCCAAATGTAAACAAACATTGCCAAGTGACTGCCATGTGTTCGTATACTTTCGCTACACCTAAAAATAAACATTGAAATGTGACTTCTACCTGTCAAATGTGTTTTATACCTGTCAAATGTGTTGTTTAATGTTTACAGCTTTTCAAAGAATTGTCTTAGGTCTATTTCAAAAACCATTTTGTACGAATATTCACAGTTTAAACCTATAACAATATTTAGGTTAACTTTATGACGTTTTAAAATGCCTAAATTAATGATAGTTCTTACGGTTACATTACATCAACATATTTGTTGTCCATGACATAGCACATTACATGTAACGCAAGTTAATATTTTGCTGCGACTGTGTTAAACACTGTTACAATTGCCTAGTAATGAATTGTAGTATTTAACTTTTTGTTATTGACAGTCCAACAGAAAAGCAACATTAAAATCAAGCGCACAACTCGTGTCGTTCATTTTTTGGTATAGAAACTTAAAATATAGCGGTGAAAAATTAGCCTACCGTAACGTTTATTCCCCTCATATTTATATGTATTGCTACTTATTCTGTATTAGGTTTATTACAATTTATTGGGGCTGGGCTTAGTTATTTTGTTGGGATTGGTGGCAAATCACATTACACGACTGTGTTTCAAACACCCAGGGCAAAGGTACAAAGTTGTGATAAATAAACATACGTGGATAAATAAATAACTTTGTAATAAAAACAGTTCACATTTACAATGTATAAATAGTTCTCATCAAATATTTGAAATCATGCGCACACATCCAGCGTAACTATCACCAAATAGCCATGCCCCGCTATTTCATGCAGCAGTTAACAAAACACGCTGTAACAGTATATTTATTACTGCCGCGGAAACACAGATTTATCACAACATCGTAACTTGCTTAGGTAGGTTAAAAAAAACACAACGTCTACAAACGTGATGTGGTAATTTGAAGTATTTTTTGTAGTAAGTATAATTTACGCTTCGTTTGGTAAAACAGCAACATGCCATGACATCATGGCTCACCATGGCTGCCAACTTCACTTTATTTCTGCCCCGCCATCATATCTAAATATATTAAAATAAGTATTCTAACATTAAAATCTCTTTTCAGTTGTAAATTACAAATTCAAAAATTATTATTTTGCTGTAATAAGTATGAAATATGATACAATTAAAAACATGTATAATGTTCCTGCTAACTGCGAAGTGAAATTTCCAGAGCGTGAAAGAGACTAAGAGAAAGAGGGCGACAAGCCTCGCCAGCAGACAGTATTTCAATTGCTTTCTCGCTCGATAAAACAATACCGTACCATTACGGCCTACTGACAGTATTTTCCGTTGTTATTTTAAACTGTAAAAATTAGATATGTTGTCATTGGGGCTACCTAAATATTTCAATAGGCACCGTTTAATTTACAAATAGTGTACTAAAAAAATAGGTTAAAATAATAATTTAACTGTAAACTATTTCTTACCGGGTGTTGCGAACACGTCGCTGCTCTCGCTGTTGTTAATTCATATTTAAAAATAAATAAATATTACAAGTTATCGACAATATTAAGGTAAATTTTAATTTACTCAATAACACAGTACTCTATAAAGTTAACCATACTGTTATATATTTGTGGAATACAGGTTATTGAGAAAACAGGTAGACATGTTATGCCTAGAGTGTTTTTTCAAAGGTTGATTTTCATAAGTAGCTTCCAATCAGGAATGGAGTATTGGTTCTAAGCTCTCTGTAAGCTGAACAGAGCAACGTGATATAGATCACAGGTCCAACCACGAAAAACCTATAAATTTTAAGCTTCCAGAATTTCAGCTCCCAACATTTAAGGGCACAGTCACAGAGAGGACGAATTTCTATGACCAGTGAGATGAGAAGAGAATATGAGGGTTTCAATCTAGCTGATCCTACTTTTGACATTCCTGGGGCAGTTGATGTTGGAAGCAGATGTTCACCCACTTAATGGTGGGTGGCATTGAGACTGGCAGGGATTTCTTACCTCCATGAAAACTGTGTTTGACTGGGTTGATATGGGGAGGATTGAGCAAGTAAGAGTTCCTGCCACCAAGAGTGTTGTCTATTCACCACAGCACAGCCATCTCACAGACACCCTACAAAGGTTTTGGGTGAGTGAGGGACTGACTGCAATAAAGCATGTTAATCCAGAGTATGGTAAGTGTGAAAACCATATCGTTCAGACTCACAGCTGTTCTAATGAAAGACAATATATCGTTAGACTCCCTTCAAGCATTCTGATGACCTTGGTGATGCTCATCTTTAGGCAATAACCAGACTACACCATAATGCGTGCCGCTTATACCACTAATAAACTACAATTACGACTCATCGTTTTTTATGTGACGTTTACCCGTACTTCAACATATGTAAGCGTTGTCTACTTCAACCACCCACATGAGAATTGTTACATGCAAAAAATTGCACATATGTTCTCGGACGTTGAGAATCTGCTGGGTGGCAGAACACGTGGCTACGTTATGCAATCAGTGAGCATGCTGCATTCCCCTCCCTTCGCGCTGAGTGCCTACCAGCTGTCAGCACTTCGGGCATGGCCGAGCGCCATCGAAGATCCACGAACCCAGAATGCTGAGGAGAGGGTTCCCACCTCCCACACCAGCCTTCATGGCAGGACGTCACGTGCCTTTCCCTGCACCGCAGTCTAGATTTCTGACTACATAAGCCAGTGAGCAGCCGAGCTCCAGCAGTCATTCGTAAGTCTTCTCTTCAGAAACCTCGAGCACTCCTTAGTGCTGGGGCCTCCAGCTAAACCCAGAGTGTTCAGTAGCCATTGCGGCTACCACTGTGACAATAACAGTTTTCATCACCCATCGAACACGTAGATACCTTGCTACTTTAACTTCTTTTTTCTCGTACAGAAACCTGCATTAGACAACTTTAGTTGAGTAGTTAAATATTCAGTTTTCTAGTTCACTTTCCCTGCAGCTTAGAATCAGGAATCAAAATACGGTATTTAAATATTTAGGTAGCCCAGATGAAAACATATTTCATTGTTACAGTTTAAAATAACAGCACAAATATGGTGCATAAGCCCTAGTGACACTGTGTTAGTATTTTCGACTGAGGAAGAAACTGTCAGCTGAGCAGAGCATATATATATATATATGTGTGTGTGTGTGTCTGTGTGTGTGTGTGTGTGTGTGTGTGTCTCTCTCTCTCTCTCTCTCTCTCTCTCTCTCTCTCTCTCTCTCTCTCTCTCTCTCTCTCTCTCTCTCTAGTAGTAGCAGGGAAAATTATAAATTTTCCCAATTTTAGCATATTTCAAACTTATTAAAACCAATCTGAAGTTTGCGAAAGTGGGAGAGGTGCAAGGCATGATGATATGGCATATTTCTGTTGCTAAACGAAACTTTTATTTTTCATGCTGCAAATAATACTTCAAATTACCATGTCAAGTTTGCACACCTTGTTTTTTTTAAACCTACCTAGACAAATTAAGTTGTTTTGATAAATCTGTGTTTCCATGGCAGTAATAAATACACTGTTGTGTGTGTCATTAACCGCTGTGTGTGAAAGTGTGTGACTGCTTCGTGGTCGTTATGCTGGCCCGGTGTGCGTGTGTGATTACAAATATTGGATGTGCAAAATTTATATGTTTTAACAGTGTACTGTTTTTATGACAAAGATAATTACACGTCTGTTTATTTATCACAACCTAACTTTACCCTAGGTGTTTGAAACACTTTTATATAAAGTACTTATGTATTTGTGATCTAGATGTTTGTCACAATCCCAAAAATATACTAAGCGTAGCCAGATAAATTAAAATAAATAATGAAATAAACATAGAAACAGGAGTACCAATGCATAGAAATATGAGCGGAATATAAATTATGTTAGGCCTATTTGTGTGCATGTTCACCACTATCTTTTAAGTTTGCAGTTGCTACGTACAAAAAATAAGCAACAAGCTGCGTGCTTGAATTTACTGTCTCTTTTCGTTGGACTGGTTGTTCCTTTGTTTTAATTTTTATTCCAAATGAGGGCACACTTTTAATGGAATAACCCAACTCGTATCAGTAACAAGGGGTTAAATGATACAGTTATTTTGCTGCACTCATAACAGTGTTAAACACAACAGTGGCAAAATATCAATGTGTATGATGCCTACAGCGTTCCTCCCTCCCTAGACATTTTGCCCACTGCACAGAGTTTCTCAGTACAACTATCACCCGCACTCTACCAGCGTGCAACAGTGCACCAGTGCGATGTACGATGTGTGTGCAACGAGTGCCAACAAGTGTAGTGCAGGCTAGAGTAGCAAAATGCCACACTACATTCAGTGATACACAACTGCATAAATAGGGCATGTTTTATTCAAAAGGGCTTTATGGCAAATGCCGGACTACACCCTGAAAGAGGGACACTAAACATGCCCTGGGAAGAGCCCATTATTATTTGTTATTGCTTTAGTGTGTTTTGGTTCTATGCAAGTGTAAAGTGTTTGTTTTATGTTTAAAATAATCCCAATCATTTTATAGCATTTTGAAAGTTGCAAATGACAATGTTTAGCATTATTCATGCAAAAGTGGGTCAGGAAGTAGATCCACGTGGCTCGCCTGCTGTCAAGACAGCCGGCGCACCAGGTGGAGTGAGTGAGTGAAGAGATTTGGATGGCTCTTAACATCGAGGTCTTCAGAGCCGATGAGGGTGATTGAGTATAGAGCAGCACCAAAATGAAAGGGTGGGGGAAACGGGAGATCCTAGATAAAACCAGCTTACCAACGGCATCATCCGGCTTGATTCCCAAATGCAAAAATCCGGAGTGGCCCGGCCGGGGATTGAACCCGGATCGCCTTGGTGGGAGGCGAGCAGGCTAACCGCTCAGCCACCATGGCCCCCACACCAGGTAGGAGAAGTTAATCGGTTAGTACCATATATACAGAATCTAAGATTACCTCGAATTTAAGACGGCCCTCTAAGTAAGCAGACAAGATTTAGTAAAATATTTTTTCAATACTTTACACATTAGCAACTAAATTAAGACAACTAAAAGGTTGAATTAAGAAAAAGTCAAAGAAGTTTTAAATTTAAGATCAACACATTTGAACTTACAATAGCTTACTTGCCATTAATATACAGAAAAAACAGTGGTTTAAGAATTTCGCTTCTTAATCCATAAGTCCATATGTTAAGTCTCTAGAACAGAAAATAAATCTCCAAATTATTCAGTCAGTTTCTTCAGTACCCTCCCCACTTTCACTACCATCACTGTCTGTTTTGTCATCTCCTTTGTTTAATTTAATTAATTGTGAACTACTTTTCTCCACGTGATCACCCATTTTTCCACAAAAAAAAAAAAAAAAAAAAAAAAAAAGAGAGAGAGAGAGAGCAAACTAATTGCAACGAGCAGTACTATAGTAAAACTTGTCTTCACAATGAAGCACTCATCGCATCAGTTGATGCTACTACACAGTACAAAAAACATTGCCCCACAGATGTAATACAATAGCTCATAACACCAGTACTAAAAACATTTCCCATCAACATTACATAATTAAAAATTAAGTATGCGAATTTAAGACAACCCCCTACTTTTCAGAAGTACTAATTTGGAAAAAAATATAGTCTTAGTTTAGGGTATATACAGTATATTCAAAAGTTTTTAGGGAGGAAAAACAGTGTGCACACCCACAGATAGACAGGAAATGGATCAGATGAAGTAATTTACTCTGGGAATTTCTATACTACATTGTGATATTTTTAAAAATCTGACATGGTACTATAATTACCAACATAAGACAGCACACTGGGCTGCACACCCCTGACCCATAGCAGTGAAGGTAACTTACCTATAATGTCTTGGCCAAGATTTCCCCCGAAGCCATCGTCTCTGATAGGAGCATCTATCTCCATGGCAGAGCGAGAAGACTGGCCTCCAGACGTCGAAGGTTGCGGCTCCTTCTCCTTCTCTAGAACTGCCATGTGCTCCACTGGTGGGCCATCACTGAACAGCAAGCTGGTCTGCACCACAATACACCATGAATTCACATGCTTGTGGCACATAAAAAGTATTAAGTCCACTTGCCATAATCCCAGTCATTTGTAGATTTGGAAATTATTCTAAAATAAAATTAATAGTAATAATACCAGAACTCCATTCATTAACTAAATATAGCAGAAGTGTTGCAACAAAAAATGTTGTCATATTTTGTACTTTATAAGCTAATCAAGTCTTTATATAACGTAAGATTTCAGTAAACAAAGGGCTTTGCTATACACAATGCATTATGTTGAAATTCTTGTTGCACACGCAACAAAACCTTATCACAGAATTTAAGAAAACACTAAAACAAGACTTGCCACAAATACTGTTTGTCCTTATTATAGTAGACTCCCTATCTATCATTTTTCAGCGGACTGTCAAATAATTTCCATACATGCAGGATTTCAGTAGATCAGAGTTCTGACATGTGCATAAATAAAATACAACTTCTGACCTCATTAAACTTAAATTTAGAATATAATGAGAGTTGTACATTATCTGTGAATAAAGTTTAGCTAGTAAACACAATAAAAATGGGAATTTTAGATAAAATATTACTGTAAATAATACATTAAAAACATCTCACCTAAACTTGTTCACACAAAGAAACTAACGTCTCAAAATACGGTATATAATAGTTTGTAATCCGACACCAAATGCAAGCTGACCTAAAACTTTCAAACCTTCAGAAAATGAAAATAATATGACACAAAATGAAAGTATAATTTTGAATGTCCCGCATGCCCTTGATCAGGCGAGAGTGTGCAGGAGGATTACCCCTCCATGCCTCTACATGTTACTGACACCTTGTAAGCGAGGTAAATGTCTGTCTTGTAAGTAATTAGTTATATTTCTCTGCAAAAAAAAAACTTTTAATTTTAAGACAGAAATGAATAAATAAGGTGATTAAAATTTATTTCTCCACTGTCTTTAATAATTAATCATTTAAAACCATGTCCTCTGATTTTCCCTGTCGCGAGTTGTTACACTGCACTCGAGCTTGGTGCTTACCCGTTATTAGACGACCAAAGGTGTTGCATAGATCCTTACATTTTAATAGTTTATTTAAAAGATGCGTGTCTACTGAGATAAATTAATATAAATCTTCCCATTTCCCTGCAAGAAGTTACTGAAAAAGAACTTTACGTGTGGTAATACAGGAACTTAATATGGAAAGTTGAAGGCTATATACTACCTGCAGATGTCACTCTTGCTTAAAACTGCCTTCATAATCATACAATGCTTACGAATGCTTCTTTATCATTCCCTCCTCTAGTAGCCACCCATTTATCAACACTTCCTCTAGTTCTTTTAACTATATAGCCAACCAAAGACCGCGAGGGAGAGAGAAGAGGCAAAAGAGGATACATAAAACATTGAAATCCCTTAACGTGTACAAGGGGCTAAGAAAAAAACTAGGAACTATTGACACTAATTACTATACACAAGTGTTTCAATTTACACAGTCAAAGTTATTCTAGCATTACAGTAAACAAGAACAAAAAAAAACAAAATCTTCCTCATTTATAATTAAAGAGTAATTGGGTACAGTGTACCCAATTACAGTTTGAAGCAAGACTGCATTTAAAAATTTCCACATACGGCAATGTGCCATAACCACATCAAGCCCACACTTGTGGCACAGTTCACTGTACTATGAAATTATACTGATGTGACAAGCATACCGTATACTGCACCCCAGATATCTGTGAGCTGGAGCAATGTCACAAGAAAGCATGTACACATATCTCAGTAAATTAATGATGTTTTAATTCAGAAATGAGGGGGGGGGGGGGGGCACAACTATCTACAGCTGCTCCTTTTTGCTTTTATCATATAAAATATATTCAAGAAGACTAATAACGAAAATGTCTTAAAGTAGCATTTTCAGAGCGTCATTGAGCAGGAGAAAAAAACCAAGCGGCATTTGAAGTTTAATCAATTGGCTTACATCATGTGTAATGATATTTTATTGTTACAAATTTAACTTTTAAGGAATCCACTTCAAAGTCTTGGGAAGATCCATCACAATGCTTCCTTATACAGAGACATAACACATAACCTTGAGATGTTAAAAATATTTTCCCAAGAGATTTCCTTTTAACTCATTTCAGGCAATTGCAAGATTAATTATTAGTGACAATTTGGCAAAACAAAAAACATTTTCATGGTTTATTTTCAAAAGAGAATCTCTTTAATTTGCATTCCTAGAAAATCATCCCGACTTTACCTGATCCAGAGATGGCTCCAAATTAGAGACGTTTCGTATTAATTCTGGTGGTTCAGTATCGAATCCCATATCTCCAAATCCTTCATCATTTGTGACCAAAGATATATTCCCATAATCTTCACGCATTGTTATTTCTTCGGCACGAGACTGGTTCAAACTGAACTGTGCTTCAATGTCAACATCACTAAAACATTACAGAAAGAATTAAATAAAATGTCAATACAATTTTTTTTTTTATAAAATGGAAATGTATTACACATCTACATTTTCAGATAGGCATCAATTAAAATAATAACATTAATGACATAAAAGTAACACTGAAAACATTGCCGAAATATAAGAATATCACATCACATGTAATACACGTAGTCGTACTACTTAACCATAAGACCACTTACTTCAGCTCAGGAATGGCATCAAAGTCATGAAACACCTCTGGCAAGGTGATAGCATTCACAGCTGCTTCACGATTTTCTTCTGGCAGATCCACCATACCAGGCCTGAAGGCCATCTTAATTTTGACAAATGCCTCATTACAATCTGCCAGCAGATACTTTGCCTTTCTTGAATATATCCTTACCACACCGAGTAGCAAGTGGCCTGATGTACGTAAAGCCATCTTCACCTGCAAACATTTTCAAAACAGATTTTTATACAGGAACGACAGGTTCTGGTTACCCACATAGGTTTTCCATATTTTTTTGGAACACTTTTCTAACAACTAACATGCAATTAAGAAATAAGGATTAAGAAATCCTCAAAAAATTAACCCAACATTGCACAAGAAAAATCAGTCATGTTACATCTCAAACCAACTAGAAAATTATGTCTAGACCACTTTCTTACTTTTTTTTTGGGGAGGGGGATAAATAAAAATAAAAAATTTACCTTTGGCTGTAAAATACCATCAACAGACTTCTCAATGTTGGTTTCAAAAACATGAGCTTTTGTAAGCTTCTTGTCCCAATGGGCTGCCAACCAAATTCTGGCCAGTGGCCCCTTCTTCGCCAACACAAAATGTGCGTAAAACATGGTTGTTAATTACTGGTCCCAGAATCTGAAAAATAAAATTAAAAAAATTGCTTCCGAAACATTAAAACAAACAAAACTGAGCAATAACACACACAAAATAACTGTTGTTATTGAAAAACATTTTTCTTATAACTGATGGTCAAGAACTACTATATTCAAGAAATTTCAATTGATACTATGGCGACATTGAGTAACAGTATATATTTGGATTGTTATCAGGGGCATATTCTCCATGAATGCAATGCACGCAGTGCATGCTTGATAAAATTCAAACGCGAATATATTTTATAACCATATACTTTCCTTTTTTCTTTAAATAAAACTAAAATTTAATTGGCACACAGGACTGGAATGCACACATCTTTTTTCATAATAGTTACTAGAAACGTTGGGGCAAGGTGCTGCGGGGTGGTACGCGCAGTGCGAGTTTCGATAATTGATTGTAATAATTTCCCTGGAATGTCGAGGCATAGTGTTGTGGTATTCTCAACACTCGTTAAGCTGGTGTAACATCGCAGCAAGCTCACGCAAAATTTGGGTGAATGCATGCACAAGGACACATTGCATTCAGCGTGCTAGCGAGTGTGTTTATATATCTTTATTCAATTTTTAGTTACTGATGGGTTGCGTGCCCTACTGCTACAATTGAATTCGTATTTTAAACAGTATTTTCACAATATGAATAGTGACTGTAAAAGATGACATTGTAATATGTGTATTTAATAAATCTTTCCAGTTGTGTGTGTTTAGTGAGAAGTTAGAACTTGTTAATAATGGGAGACCTATGACCACTCTCAACAATTTTAAAACAGTCAGAAACTTTGTACAAATATTTAAATCAGATCTTTAAAAAAAAGTTTGATTGTGCGGTAGCGAAACATTGTGTAAACTCTTCTGTTATTCATGTCCGTTATTTGAATGATTGCTTATAAAACAAATGGTAACTGTTACAATGGAAATAAACCTTGAAAACTTAAAATTTAAAAGTAAATTATATTTTGTAAACTTTCAGAAGTAATTTTACTTCTTTATCACGTGTTTAGAGAGGCAAATATTAACATTTTCAACAGATTTCACATTACTCTTGTTAACAAGCATATACATTTGCCTTTGCCATAATTCAAGCGACATACTACTAGCGAATTTATGTGTTTTGTGATTTTTGGGTGCTTAAATGAATTTTTAACTTTTCAACTTTAAATTTATTTGATTTGACCAGTTAATCTCACTATTTGACAACTGAATTAAGAGTGAGAGGAAAGAGGATAACAAAGCACATAAAGACATTTCCAACAACCTTTTATTTAAAATTTTGGTATTATAAATATTTATTTCCTTTGTGCAAAGTTAAATGCCAAAGTAAGTTTCATGTTACATACCTTGTCAAAACTTTCAGGATACGCCCCTGATTGTTATGTTCAAAATGAACTTCATGTATGTCACAAAATTAAATTTTGGTGATGGCCACACAAATTTGTAAGGGTGAAATTAAATGTAGTATTGACGCATTTCAAGTGACTTATGAAAACGAATCCTGTATTTAGTATGCACAATGAAATTACAGGGAGTAATTAAGATGAAGTCATAAACTGGGCACACCATTTTTTTGTTAAGGATATAAATTGAAGAGATCACGGATTGTGAGAATTATTCAAAAGGATTAGGGTGAAAGATAATGAATTACCACATTAACAGTGATCAAATAAATTATAGTATAGTAAACAAATTTCTCAACTTTGCCCAAGGTACAATAATAAATCACAATTTCAATATGTCACCTGTTGAACATTATGACTATGATCACCAAAACGGTTATGACGACAATCACAGAGATGAATATGATGATCAGAGACGATTTTGATGATGATCACCGAGATGATTGTGTTAATGATAACAGAGATGATAATGATCATGTTCACAAAGATGATTATCACCACGATCACCAAGACAATTATGATGATGATTACAGAGACAATTATGATGATGATTACCGAGACAATTATGATGAGGATTACTGAGACAATTATGATGAAAATCACCGAGAATATTATGATGCACCAAGATAAGATCATTATGATGATCACCAAGATGATTGATCAGAAGTGATTATGAAGATAATACCTGAATTACAAACTGTAGAAAAAAAGTAATGACAGTGACATCTTGGTGTGAAGTTATTTTTTGCATGCTTGCTTATTTGTATACTGCATTTCATATACGTACACTAAAGTTTGACAGACAATCTGACCAACCTACACTCTATGTAAACAGTAAATTCTCTCATTTGCAAAGTATTGTATCAGCTGATTTTTTGTTGCGGGATGTATGTTGTTAGGTTGGCGATATTTATAACGATCATTGAAGAAAATAGTACTTAAAACAGAAGGCTGTAAATCAAAACCTACATTATATGGCTTGGTTCACCATTTTTGGTAAGGCTGTGTTATGAGGCACCAACGTTTTCATTCCACAGTTTATTACTTTGGGAAATCAGTGAAGTAGTATATATACTGAACTAGGGGCCCAGCCCGTGTTTTCAGTACTGTCACAACCCAGAACAGTTAGTGTTAAAAAATTTGGTAAACAAACAAAGGTTGAAGGGGGATATATACACCTATATCTCTATCCACTAAGCCACTGTGGCCCCACTTGGAATCACTCCATTCACTGAACCACTAAGGCCCCACTTGGTAAATTAACTCAACATTTAGAGTAGCTAAACAAAAATGATATTCCATTAGCTTCATATCTCTATGCAATAATCTCTATGCATTAATACAAAACTTTCATAGGAAAAATGTAATTAAAAAATTAGTTTTTAAGAGTCAAAAGTCATTATTGCATAATCTGATCTTACTGAAATTCGAACTTGACCTGTATTTTACCCCGCGGATTCGTTCTGCAAAATTTGAAGAACTTCTGTTGAGTTTCAAGGGACTTAGACGTATTAAAGAGGGGCAGACAGATGGACAGAGATCGTCCTATTATATAATAGGATGATCCTGCAAATAATTTTGTAATCATTGACAGAAAACGTGTCCCAAGTATTGCCACAGAACAGTGTGTCCAGGAGTTGCAAATTTGAATTCAGAACCATAAGTCTAAGTGTTTTGTAAATAATGTGTTTTGAAACAGTTATTAGAATGTTTGAAATTAACGTGGCCTATAAAACCACCATTTCAGTGTTGTTTTGTAGTGCAAAAATAACATGTTTATTATATGGGAAATCCAACAAGTGTAAGGTTAACTTTGCCAAAAATATTTACGTACATACGGAATGTGTTTATTATTCGCAAAGGTACAAACAACATTATATGTATCACATTTTCTTCTATCAACGAGGTTAAAAACTTACAAGTTATAATAATCTGAATGTTACTTCCGCACAAACAAAATTGTCTACTGGTTGGTTAAAACAATGTAGTCTCATGAAAGACGTTATACTAAAGTTTCTCCCAACCAAATCCACCTGCAATAAAATAAACAGAGCCAGAGCAGTATAACTTGGCCATAACAAAAAATAAAGTAAGCTGGAATGGTAACCTACATTGATCGTAACATTTGTGGTCCCCGGACTACATTTCTAGAACTGTCAAAATTTAGTGAACTTACATGAAATGGAGTATATAAAGCAGTCTATTGAATTTTTCCCTTAGCATAATTGATACAACTGTACAAGATGAACAAAAAACATCTCTACACAAAATTATTCTTCAAAAATAGTAATAAATTTGTAACTAAAACTTTTAATGTGATACTGGAAAGACGTAAAATCCTTCACATCATACAGATTCAAGGTTTTCCTAAATGCATTCACAACACTGTATCTTGTCAAGCATATTATTTTCTCTCCAATGGGTGTCGCACAAAATGTAAGCAGTAGAAAATGGGAGAGCTTCAGTGGCAATTATTGCTAAAGTGGAAAGGAACAAAACATAATAGTTCCGAGATCCAGAAGAGTCATGTATCCCAAGAGGCTTGGAAGCAAAAGGTAGCCGCGGTGGTCGTGTCGCCAACACAGCGGCCTCCTGCCTGTCAAGGTGATTTGAATTTGAATTCCGGCAGTGTTACAGCCAATTTTTGCATGTGAGGGATCTGGTGCATATTGCCACTGACTGGAGGATATTCTTGAGGTAGGTACTCTCATTTCCCCACAATAGACCTAGTTGTTTTGTGCATTACTAATCTCTAAAACTTGAAAACCACAAGAAACTAGTGGTCCCATACATTTTCAGCTTTTATTGTGAATTTTCTGGTGCACTATTTTATAGGTAATAAAATATACATAATTTAATTATGTGTATGTGTGTGTGTATGTGTGTGTGTATATATATATTAATATATATATATATATATATATATATATATATATATATATATATATATATATATATATATATATATATATATATATATATATATATATATATATATATATATATATATATATATATATATATATATATATATATATATATATATATATATATATATATATATATATATATATATATATATATATATATATATATTCAAGCGTAGCTCCCACACATTAAAAAATACTGTTCAAACGTAGTCAAACATTATGCACCAAGCCAGAGTCCTAAGCGCCGGCAGGGGAGTAAATCCCCAAAACTATGATTCAACCTTACCAGCTTTCTTCAGGCAGTGACCATGAAGTGGTCCCGCATTAGTGAAGTTTCGAGTTTCCCAGAAATGAATTTCAAGCGTAGTCCGCTCGCACTGAAAAATAATGTGTGTGTTGGTAATATTTGTGTTCTCTGTAATTAGTAGTGGAATTATACCACTTTGTGATTTTTTTTCTTCCAGAAACGCCCTATCCTGAACATTTACCGTATAAGTTGTAATACAACATACAAAGATGGGCAGATACGTATTCAGCCTATATTTAAAACTGTAACTATTGCTGCTCACCTGTAAGGAATTATGTCAGCAAGCAAAGTTGGTGAGTAGTGACAGTGTTTTCAGTATAATACGCGTAGGCTGTTGTTTCTTCAAGATTTTATACTATCTTTTGTGATTTATCAACCCCACCACCCTGTTAAGGCACTGACTAATTCACCAAAAAGTCTTTTTTCTCAATCAGGAAGTCTGGGTTTGAGCGGCATCAAGGATTCCTTCACCAACATTTCAGCAGTCGTTGCAACTGCCATCATCAGGGAACAATACCTGACCTTTGCAATAAGTTTATTTTGTGCTCCAAGAAGCAGAGCAGCTCAGGTTTGCATCTCATAAGTTTCACGGAGTTTGTGGTTAGCATTTTTTTGCTGTATGTAATCATAAATATTATAAACACTGTGCAAGACTTTTAGAAATTTTAATGGTTGCGTGTGTTTGTTAAAGTGTACATATCGGGATTAGTGTACAACAAGATACCATGTGTTTACACACATGTTATGACGTCACCATCATGGTACCGATGATGTCATGTGTTTTTTTACTGTTGCCCATATTTCTTTCACAATCAAACAGAACTGGAGTCAAATTAGATTTGTATCTGAGATTCATTCCCAAGTACAATTGAAGACCAAGTGTATATTACCTTGAATCTCAGATTCATTTCCCAAGTACACGTGAAAATGTAGTGATCCACAAGTACACTTTAAAACCAAGTGTATACTACCTTAACTAGTAAAGCATGCATTCATCCTGAATTTCTTTTGGAAACCTACATAGTGATCCATAAGTACACTTAAAAACGTAGTGTATACTTCCTTCACTAGTCAAGTATGCATAATACCCAAATTTTTTTGAAAACGTAGTGATCGACAAGTACACTTAAAAACCTACTGTATACTACCTTGACTAGTCAAGTATGCATACATGGCGAATTTTTTTGAAAATGTTGTGATTCACCAGTACACTTAAAAACCTAATGTATACTACCTTTACTAGTCAAGTATGCATTGTTCCCGACTTTATAAAAAAAAAATTAAAATTTAATTTTTAATTTTGCGCATGTACACTTTAAAACATAGTGATCCACACGTACACTTAAAAACCTAGTGTAAACTACCTTGACTAAAGTCAAGTATGCATACTTCTCAAATTATTTTCCTAATTTTGCATACTTGTGCTACGACTATCTTACACTTTCACAGGTACACTTGAAAATCCTAGAATATACCAACTTTTTAAAATTATCAATTTTATTTAATATTTTGCACACACATGCTGAGATTTTATGTTGAACTTCCATAAGTAAACTTCAAAGTGTATAATGTGAGTATGCATACTTTTGTTATTTTTTTATTTGATTATTGTATTAAGCTTTTCTGTTACAGTTAAACAAGTACAATTAAAAACCTAGTGTATAACATGACTAAAGTCGAGTATGCACACTTCTCTATAAAATTTTTACATTTAACATGCTTGTGCTAAGACCTCGTTACACAGAAGTTCCCTGAACTTGTAGTGGTGCCGAAGATCAGCGACACTGGACAGAAAAATTATTTTTCCTTGAAAATTTTTAATTGTACTGCATACTTCAATAGAGACACTTTGTTAACTATTGAGTGCTCTTTGCAGAGGTATATCAGATTCAGGGAGACGTAATTTACAAATAAACCTTAGAAAAAAGTCACTGCCCCTGCATGCATATATTTTAATGGGCGCACTGAGTGACAGTCACCCTTTAAAGTTGGCAACGATCAGTGTTGTTAAGTAACGAATTAGAAGTAATCGGATTACTTATAAAAATTACTATTCAAGTAATTTCTACTTGTAATGAATTACATTTCAAAACAAGTAATTCATACTTGTAATCGGATTACAAAACATTAAATGTAATTGTTACATTTCGGTAACCGTTAAATTGCATTTATTTACCGTTCCTTCTTATACTTCCGATGTGTTTCAGATAGAATTACTAACAAGAAGGAGTACCACAATGTAGAATTGTAGCGCTACGATCGTATATACATCTATAGACAAAAAACCGAAGAAACTTGTCAGTTTCTAGCAATCTTTGCCGTCTTGCTTCCACTCTCTGCGCGTTTGTTCCATCACTGCCTTCTAGTGCTCCCGTTGGGCGTATTTTTTTGTGCCAATAAAGACTTTTTGCTATCAAAAGAGAAAATCTATCCAATGAGAATTTTAAAACGCAATTTTTTGTAAGGTTAATTCAAAAATATAAAGTTTTTTATTACAATGTGTAATTGGTATGAAATCTTTTTTGACAGTGTTAAATAAGTTAACCTTTTAAGACGAATTGACATTACTGTGGCATGATTTGGAAAAGATATTATTTATTTTATATGCATATATTTTATGTTAGTCAAAGAAGCTTGTCCACAAAAACATTCAATTATTTCAAAATAATAAACACTATAACCATTAGCTGCAAATACTTTTTAAAAACCAAATATGTATGTAGGTTTTTTAATGCATGTAAAAACATGCACTGTAACTCAGTTTTAAAATGGTAGCGGAAAGTAATTGTAATTATACGTTTACTGATTACTTTTATCAAAAGTAATTTTATCTTGTAATTAGCTACATCGTCACCAAAGTAATTGTAATTGAGCCCAATTACATTTTTCCAATACTTTTAACAACATTGGTGTAATAGTACAGATCCTTGTTCATTTTGATACAAGTATTTTCTGTTTATGTTATGATACTTGTATTGCAGAAACATAATGTTTACTTATTTTAATTTAATTTCTTTTACACCCTCCAGATACTAAAATAATAACAAATGGTTGTTTACATTTTTTGTTGACATTGTCAGGTTTTTTTCAATTCACAAGCAATAGATTAACTCAGATATAGAGGACAATATGAGCAAACCCTGATGAAGACTTGATTTTCATAGTGGTTGTAAATTGCAGGTAATTAAAATTAAATTCCTGTTTAATATATTTTCTCTGTGCTAAGAGTAACAGTTTCAGCATAAAGTTTTCTCTTTAATGATTTTGCCTAAAGAGTTTTTAAAGTACCAATCAGAATGTGACAACACTACGATTGCTACAATATAAGACAAAAAGATCATAAGTTTAAATACTTCTTCATCATGTCATGGCAGGAAATGGACGTATGTAAAAGAAGCTATGTTTCAACGCGAGTTTGGCTGGTGCTAGACACGACTGCAACTGAGAGATGACAGACTGGTGATGTCCAGCTTCCCAGGAGATGTGGGCGTATTATTTCCCACTCGTAACCCGGATTGTGGTATCCTAAAGGATGAGAATGGTGGAAATACGTCATCACGTCGATCTGTCATGTAAGCTCTGTCCATGGTAGATTCATAATATCATTGCTGTTCGCCAAACTATTGCAATTTTAATCCTCATATACCACAAGAACTATCTAGTGCAAATCCACTGAAAGTATAAAACTTTAAAGAATTTAATTTAAAGAAGCTTAAATGATTCCATAACGAGAAGTTAAGATTACATGTTTGAATGATTTTCCACAGGTTCCCTACCAAGTGTACAATCAGGAGTCTCGAGCCTGTTTATTGCTAGCCTGGGAAACTCTTTAAATTAAGTAAATCTACATCAGTCATTGAATAAGCAATTGACTATTTGGAAGTTGTGCCTATCTGTAATCATACACGTATGAGGGTAAAATGAATTCAGTAATGACTTCTTACACATCACACTCAAGTATTGAACACGTTGGCTGACAGCAATTATCTTCTAGTTGCATATGATGTGTTGTAATTTTACAATGATTTATTTTCCTTCGTTAAAATATAGTTGTCTGAATTTTTGTGTGTGAAATTATCTGAATAATGTTGAAAGTTGTGAACTAATCACATTGAGTGTCTCAATTCTACTACGCAAATATTTGGTTGTCACACGTCACTCCACTGTGATGATCTAAATACCTAAATACTATGTAAGGTCAATGAATATTCCATCAAGGTAAGAAAGTGCCATTATATTACATGCAAATTTCAATTTCATTCAAATATATCTGCATGCATGGCTAAGAGAATTTTAGTTCATCCTATGTGGAATGTCTTGCCGAGATAATATAATTCTCGTTGTATGCTCCCACAGCAGTATATGAATAATTCAATTTGTGTAAAAGGCCTAATCTTCCCGTGAAATTGCAATACTCTATGTTTTGTAGTTGTTGATTGAATGATAAAAGGATATTGAATATTACGCAGTATAGGCTGAGCTTCACATTTTTCTTTCCTCTATTCAATACACACACACTATATATATATATATATAAACTTATTTACATTTAATATGTTCTGTACCCGGTGCTTTCACCCATTAATAAAGATGTATGGTGTTTTATAACCTTTAAAAAAAAAAAATCCAGTACATTAGTAACTTTTTAAACGATTTTAATAGATATTCATAAACATATTTTAGAAACCAATTTGCATTTTTTATGGAGCACCGAAAAATTAATTAAATCACATTAAAGGCCCTGCTACAACGAGCTGGTGGATTGCTGGTATGGTACTGGTCCGGTGCTGGTCAATGCCATTCTGATTTGCTTACCTGCTATGTCAGTGCTGGTGCCACATAGTTGGCCAACTTTTAACGTTCATCAGCAACTGACCAGCACTTTGCACGTGATTGGCCGTTATCCGTGCCACGACAATCGTACACCAATAAAATCAATGTTATTGTACAGATGCAATGAAATTCAGAACTTTACTGATGAAATACAATAAAATAAATATATTTGTAACAGAAGATACTTACTGTCCCTAAATTACAAGACAATTTGTTATGAAAGATTTGTAGATATTATTTTGTACGCAATAATAACTTCAGAATCAGATTGAAAGTAGTGTTGTTGAGTCAAAAAAAATAAACAAACATTCTTTCAGAAATTTGGCATCGGGAAAACCACGCCAGTGTAAATAGTCAAAATAAGTAACTTACAATGAGTAAATTAAGTTAAATATAGAAAGCTGACTTAATTTCCAATTGTGCACGCTATACACAAATGCAAACAAACAAACAAAAAACATAGCGAACGCTGCACTACCTATCGTGAGTTGTACAAACTATACTTCACCAGCAAAGCACTGACATTTCATTGTAACAGCCGGATTGACAATCCGATGGCACGTGGCCCGCATCAGCACGGTACCAGCAATCCACTAGTTCATTGTAGCAGTGTCTTTAGAATAAGAGAATGTCCTTTTGCAAGTTAAGGATTTACAGATGTCAAAATTGCAATCGTGAAATACATTCGGGGTCAAGCGTACATGTTGATTCTCAAAATTCCTTTATAAATGTGACACATTTAATGATGCCAAGGCATCACCCGTATAGTTGAATAGGGTGGCGGTAGTTGCAACGAATAAAGAAATAAGTTAGAATAGCGGAGAAATTTAGTTTTCGTAAGTTGTACGTCCACATGTTTACTCATATTGAAAAATAGGAAAAAAAAAATTGGAATAGTTTTAGTTGTTCTTGTGCGGCTGTGTAGTTTAACTTATGTGTTCAGAGTCTGTTTTATTACGCAAAAGTGTGTCATAAAATGGATATGTACCATATACAGTGATAAAGTACTGTGCTTTATATAAGGTGAAGTGGTATACAATAGTGTACAGAGCTAATAACCAAATATGTTGTGAATAACGCTGTTATGTATGGTGGATATTTATATACGTACCATAGCGTAAACAATGTGTCGTGGAATAATGAGCATGAGTGTGGCATAACGAGATGGCAGAAAATGGATGTTTTTTTAAAGGTAAATGTTAAATTAGAAGCGTGTGTAAAGGGTTTAATTAACAGTGTTTTAGAAAGGTATTGTTAGGTTCGGATTCTGTAGCATGTACCTAGTCTTAAGTACTTGCAATTAATAATTGGCTATGTTTGATGGTTGTAGTGCCATGCAGAATAAGTTTGTAGTAGGTAGGTCCTGTTAGGATAGGGGTATGTTCAGGCTGTATTTTATATAGTGAAGCGTATAATACAGCAGAAATGGTATTCGACTAAACAGGAACTGTAATTGCTTGTGGGAATAATCCTTTTCAAGTGGAAGAAATATGACACCATTACAGTTATTAATCCACATGCGACCCCTGATAAACAAGGTGTGGCTGAACTGCCAAAAATTATGATTAGTAGTTCACAGATATAAATGCAAATTTCAGCGGCAAATCAATTATTTACTGTCTATATTTGCTTGAAATATTCACCCAATACATTCATTCACCCACACACGACCGTGAAAAACATGGAGTCGCTGAAATACCAAAAATAGTTAATATTCGTTTACAAATCTAATAAGTTAGTTTTGGCGGCAAAAAAAAAAATTTTGTCTCGTGTAGTACACTTGGGAGGATGGGCTCTAGTGTATTGCACGATTCCTTATATGGAATCAGGTAGTAGGCTACACCACAGCAGATGGGCTCTAGTATACTTCCAGATTCAGTCTATATAAATACTGAAATCGTCCCCGCCAAAAAACCCCACATTCCTGTGGTATATTGTCATAGTTAACGGATATGGCAATAGTAAAACACGAGTCATGAAGCCATATTGGTGGCGTCATAAAATGTATGTAAACATTGTGGAATCGGGTTGTACCAAAATCCTTATACTCGTCACAACCTCCAAATTGGAATTATATAGGCCTACCATTTCCATTCCAAAATCTCTAACGCAAGTTTCCAATACATTTTCCTTATACCCGAAGCAAATGGGTAGAAAACACGACACTGAAGACATCATAAAAATATTTATTCTCCCTACAAACATTACCCATTAATAAAGTCACTCTACTTTATATACATGAAAGTAAAGTAAAACGTAGAACCCACGTAAAAGATCCGAAAGTTTCACAACAAATATTAAGAAACTCATAGGCTAGACGATATTTTGGCGCCTCAAACATATCCCGAATAAAAGTACACAATTACAGCGAACTCACCTAGTGTTACGAGCCGTCTCCTCTGTATGATCTTGACTCTCACGTAATAACAGTTAAAATTATTTACAAATTACTACTAGCACAATTCTCAATAATCCGTGTTTCCATTTCGCTAAAGGCGAGTCGACGAACGAGCTGTATATAAACAAAAACAGCCAAGAAGACCAACCCAAAATGGCGATGACACGTATTAGCGGCTAGCGCTGATTTTGAAATAATTACTTTTCCTGCGATAGTAAAAACCCAAGATATTGGGCTTTTTTTCCTGACTGCAGAAAATAAAAATGATTTCTACATTATTTACTAATACTTTATATTGTTTAAAATTATCTCGTAACATTATTGTTACATTTTGGTTATATACATATAAAGATAATATACATTTATATTATTATTTATAAAAAAATATAACTTACACGGGGAAAAAAAAATTTAATTAATACAAAACTTGAGTTTTAGGTGGTTTCACCCAGTTTTGGCGGGAAAATAGATTGTTTTTAAACTTTTCAAGTCTTGACAAGTGACCAACCAACCAACCAATTCTTCTGCTAGTGCTAAACTGCTGTCAGCCCATGTGTTTATTGTGAGTGAGGAGAGATGGAAGTTGCGGTGGAAGCAGTTCGCAATTATCTTCGTGATCAGAATCGCCCGTACAACGCCATAGACGTAGCTACTAACCTGCACAATGAGTTTGGAAAAGCCGTTATCCAAAAGTCTTTGGATAAACTTGTTGAACTGGATGAAGTTATTGTGAAGGTGTATGGTAAGCAGAAAATTTACGGAATAAAACAATGCAGTGGCACTTCTCTAGACGAATTAAATAAAAAATTGAGTGATATCGATGCAGAGGAACAGAGGATCGCAGCAGAGGTGCAACTTGTGGAAAAAGATTTAAATCAGTGTCAAAAGACTTTGAAAGAGCTCAGGTCTGAGCCAATAACTGAAGAACTTCGTAAAGAAATTACTTTGTTGGACACAAAAGTTGAAGCGTTAAATACTAAGTGGGAAAAAATAACTCTTAATCCTGTTCAGATATCGGCGAAAGAAAAAGAAGCCATCGTCAAGGAATACGACAAATATGTTAAAGAATGGCGAAAAAGGAAATCAAAATGTATGGCAATGGTAGATGCTATTTTGGAAAATTACCCGCAAACTAAAGCTGAATTCCTCGAAGAAGTGGGCATAGAAACTGACGAAGCAGCTGAAGTATTTCTTCCCAAATGAAAGTTGGCCCACCGTAACCCATTTTTGGGTCATGTTTTCATCACAGTGTGCCTCACCAACACTTTAATAAAGAAAAATACTAGCGTTGGCAGTTTTAAGACTTACAAGAATTCAGTATGTCTCCACTGTGTTTGGCTTCATTTTGATGCAATCTTCGTTGCCTTACACGCAAATAATTGATCGCAGCTCGCTGTTTTGAATTGTGTTCAACGGTAGCCAATTTACTCCTCTAGTCTACTTTATTCTGGTGTTTGAAACACATTGAAAGAAGATGAGAAATGTTTATAAATATGTGTGGGTGGGTTCTTACAGATTAAACTGTGAGAAACACTGAAGCTGTCTGTAGTTTATAAACAATGATTGTGAAGCAGATGAAGTGATTGACACTTTTAGACATGCATTTTTGCAGCCAAACTATGAAATGAAATGTTCTGTATTTACAATAATGTAAATTGTTGTGCTGTGTTCTGAGAATTGTTTTCTGTAAAGCTCAAAGTTAATATGTAATTGGTACAGTTTTGTTGGTGGATAATTTTTAAATAAGTAAACTGTTACGCACCCCTTTCTGATTTGGAAGTAGCGTGACTGCTAATCAGTTTACATTCCAATGTTTCAGTTTTTTTTTTAGGTTACTGCCAGACTCGTCATTTGGTGGGAATTGGGTTTGACATTATTGTAGTAGCAAGTACCTACAGCGCAGAGTGAACCAAAATCACAAGCCTTACATATTCATTTATCTCACTGGTGCCAATTAAAGCAATTCAATGTAAGTAAAATGTTAAAATTTGTTACAGTTTTATTAACTAAATACAAGTATGCTACAAAATAGCTTACATATAGAAGCCAATAATGATTAAGTAAGCGTGAGTAGATTTCCTTTAGTGCAGGAGAATGGCAGTGATCAGAAAATTGGTTTGAATATTATTCATTGCTAATCAGTTTGTGATTTTTTCAAGGGGCATGTACAAAAGGTTGTATAAATAACACATCTTTTTACTTCGTTGAATTGTTTAGGAATAATGGTTTGTGTAAGGAAAGGGCTAAAAGGGGCGGTAGAATGGGTTAGTGAGGCTGTCGAGGTAATGGAATTTTAATTGAGTGGTAGTAGTAATATGAGTATTCCTTTGCTGGCAGCATATAAACCACTAGGACAGGGATGGCAGGCAATTGAGATGATCAAGGAGAGGGTCGGTAGACTAAAGGACAGGCAGTGGGTTCTTGTAGCAGGGGATTTGAATATGCCAGGGGTGAAATGGGTAGAGGGTGCAGAAGAAATGGGTAGCATGAATGGCAGCACAGTTAGTCAACAGAGGATTAGTCCAGGTAAGTAGAAACACCTACAAGATGGAATGAGGAGGGTGTTGGGTCAGTGCTAGATGTGATGTTGGTCAGCCCTGGGAATGCTGTACTTGGTGCAATAGTATTGGATGATATACCCGGTTGTGGAAATTGGGATTGGCAGGATGAGGGAAGAGCAAACGGTAGAAAGGTTGGTGTGGCAGTATGGGAGAGGAGACAAGGAGGGGGCAGAAATATTCCTGAGAGAGAGGTTTAAAAAATGGTCTATGGAGGAGGGTGTAGAGTGGTTGTGGAGGGAGTTTAGAGGATTAGTGAAGGTTATGTTGGAGAAATTTGTGCCAATGAAAAGGTTACGGATTGGGGGAGATCCGCCATATTATGGTCAGGAGATTTTGAAAATGAAGAGGAAGTGCAGAAAATTACATGATGATAAGATCTAAAGAAATGATGAAACAAATGGGTAAGTAGCTTGAAAGGAAGATCAAACAGGCAAAGAATGTATTTCTGGGGAACATGGTGGAATAAGGAAAAGGCAAGGAATGGAGGAAACTGTTTAGGTATGTTAGGAGGTTAAGAGGAGAGGAAGGGATCCCTCTGCTAACAGGAAGGGATGGTAGGCATGCGACAAATGACCAAGAAAAATCGGAGATGCTGCAAGGACAGTACTTGTCAGTGTTTGAGGCAAAGGAGGGTTAGAATAGGGGGGCAAACAGGGTTCGGGGGGGGTGTTTAGTAATTTTAAGATGAGGGAGTGGGAGATAGAAAAGGTAATTAGGGGTTTGGAGAGCAGTAAGGCAGGTGAACCAGATGGGATAGGAAACTCAGCACTAAAGTTTGGTGGCAGGGAGTTGGTGAAATATTTAGAAGTGCTGTTTAACAAGTCCTTAGGAGAGGGTAAGTTACCACAAGATTGGAAGGATGCTATGGTTGTACCTATACACAAGCAGGGGGAGGATAGGGGAAGGCCTGGCAGCTACAGACCAGTGAGTCTCACATCAAGTACAGGAAAAGTAATGGAGAGGCTGGTGGTGCAGTATGTGGTTAGGGTTATCAACAATAGGAATTGGTTAGAGGAGTCCCAGCATGGTTTCAGGAGGGGTTACTCATGTGAGACTCAGCTCGCTAGGTTGTAGTTGATGAGGGGAAGCAGGTGGATGCCTGCTTCATAGATTTTGAGAAGGCATTTGATAAGGTGCCCCATGGGACATTGAGGAAGAAAGTGGAGGCGCTGATACCGGACAGGAGGGTAGTGAAATGGATAGGGGACTTTGTCAGGGGGCAAAGGCAGAGGGTGAAAGTGAGGGAGGCAATATCGGAGGAAGAGGAGGTTACATCAGGGGTACCACAGGGAAGCGTGCTGGGTCCTTTGTTATTTACCATAATGGAAAATGACATGGGTTTGGGGATTAGCGGAAAATAAGATTGTTTACAGATGATTGTGTTGGTATGCTGAGGTGGGAGAGGGCGGTGGAAATTTCCAGGCTGACATTGATAAGATATGGTTGTGGACCAGGAAAAATAAAATGAAGATAAATGTAAGAGAAACAAAGGTACTGAGGTTCACAAGGAAGAAGATGATAAGCAGGGACATGTACAGATGGGAGGGACAAGAGATAGAAGAAGCAGCAGAATATAAGTATCTAGGGATTGTACTGCAGGGAGACCTCAGGTGGAAAAAACAGGTAGAGAGGGTGGTAGCAAAGGGAAGAAGGGCTCTGGGTATGCTGGGAAGGGTGCTGAATGGAGTCAGCTGTGAGGTGAAGGAGAAGGCGTATGGCACAATGGTACGGCCAATGTTAGAATATGGTGCGGCAGTATGGGACCCGTACGTGGAGGTGGAGGTGCGAGAACTGGAAAAGGTGCAGAGAAAGGCAGCAAGATGGGTGGAGGGTATGTGGAGAAGGCAAGGGCAGGATGATGAGGAAGAAGGGAACTATAGGCCATCAGTGATGATGAAAGAAATGGGGTGGAGCTCTTTGAAGGACAGGAGGAAAGTTGAACGGTTAGTCAAGATGTCCAAGGTGGTGAATGAATAGGGAGGATGGAGAGGGCTACACTGCAAGCTAAGTAAGGGGGTGTTTAGAGGAAGAGGAAACAACAGCGAGAAGCTTCAGAAGGTGTGGAGGAGAACGGAGCGGGTAGGCAGTCATGCTTGTAAGGTCTGTGAGGGAGTGGAATGTGTTGAGGGAGGAATTGGTATCTGTGAGAGGGGTTGGTAAATTCAGGAAGGGATTGGAAAAGGAGTTAGTTGGGTGAAGGAGAGATGAGAGAGTTCGCCACCGGGCGGTAGCCTAATTGCGAGTGTACGTATGTAAATGAGTGTGTTTGTGTTAGCCCTAATTATTCATCGAGCATCCCCAGAGTACACTTATATTAGTAAAAATCTTGAAAGTGAAGGCCTACTTCATTGTGTACTCAGGATTGGGATTTATCAAAACCAATTTTCTCATTTTGTAATAATATATTTCTTGAGCTAGTGACGTGAGCCATCAAATTTGGTGATAACATATTTACTCACAAAAGGGTTTACCCTCGCTTATGGATTGCAGCTGTATTTTCCAGCCAAAAAAAAATCCTACATTTTTCATTGTAAGGGTCACGCCCGCATATTGGTTGCTCCGTATCTTTGCCTTAAATAATTTCTATTCTCATGTGAATAGGGAATATTTGATAGAATAATACAAAAAAATATCATTTAAAACACTGAGTCTTGGCATTTAAGTAAACAATATGGAACCTTGCATCAGCATATGTTCCTTGTTTCCTGTTCTCCACACTCCAAAGGTACCAGCGTTAAATAGATACTAATGCGGTATCATTTTCAATCCAGAAGACATCTGCCTATTAAATAAAAAATAAATTAACTTATAAATTTTGTTGATTTTATGCTACGGACAATTAAACATAGACTTCACTGGGAAAAAACACTAAGACGTAAAATCAAATTTTAGAATTCAAACGGTTGAAATTGGTCAGTTTATAATTTACGATGATAGCGATTTTATGAAATTATTCTTGGGAACACAGAATCTCATAACAATGAGTGGTGTACTCTTATAAGGTGTGATTATGATGCAAGAGCTATTCAGAAATTACTGCATATTATGGTTAGGAGGAGAGTCTCAAATTTGGTCCAAAATAGAACAAAAACCTCTTCAAACCTAGGAACCTTAAACGGTTTTAAAATTAAAATGTACTCTAATTTACTTTAATTTTTACACGCTCAAGTTAAAAACTCACGTGTCACTCTCTGTTTTTTTTTTACTTTCAGAATTGGGATCAAATGTGTGACCCATACGAGAGTAAACATGGTATTTTTCCATTGCAGAAATGTAAAACAAGTAATGAAGGATCAGCATCCACAGTATGTGTGAGAAGGGTGTGAGAGATATATGGGATGTTTTATTTCTCAGTGCATAGCGTCCAGTGTGCACCAACTTAAAATTAATAAATCACAGTAGGAATATACTGAAGTGAAGTTAGCTTCGAATCCTATCTCCATGTGATGACTCACCACTGGAACGTAGTAACATGTGACGCTGTTGGGTGAGACACAAGACGAACAATGACACAAATTACTTACTGATGATATGGGCACCAGCGGTGCTTGCCAATCACCGCACTATTGAGACTCAGGGTTCTCGGGGATGCTGTGGGTTCTGTGTGTCCGTCTCACCCAAGCGTACTTACGATACACTTTGCGATACTAAACTTTTACTAAACATTTAACACTTGAAAAACACATGTGGCTAGGACACTGTCACTACAAATAAAAGAGTGGAACACTGTGATACTTGCTTTTATTGATACTGTTCGTACAAATAATGTGCCAAGCAATTTAATGATGAAACTCTGTCATGTCTAGCTAACTCCATTTGGGTGCTCCCCAGCCCACAATTACTCTAGCGCATTCCTGTATGAATGACTTCACCATGGTCCTTGAAAACAATCTTCACAAGGGAAGGGAGTCGACAGCTGCTAGGGTGGACTGACGATTTGTCCCTGAAGATAGGACACCACAGAAAATTACAAGATGAATCAACAGATGATACATAAACACGTGTGATTATTTGGCATCACTAGCTCAGACTCGTCTGGGCTCGCCCTCCAATTACGTGGTTAGTGTGGTGACGGCCTTTAAACAAAAGTCAGCTAGGACGGAACACGATGGGGCACGAGATGAGTAGTCACAATAAACACGCACATGCATGAAAGCAAGTTTAGGTGGCGTGGGTGCCGTTGGATAACGTTTGTAGTGGACCACGTGGTGCAGGTGAAATTGCAATATTCTTCGTAGAGACTGCAAATTAAATTCTAAAAATTGTTATTTATGTTGGGAAAATTATTCTATTTACGACTAACGCAGTTACAAGCTTGTAGCATGCCCGATGGCGGAAAAAGCAAATATGAAAGTGACTGCGTAGTCATACACAAAAAGCATCAATTTATGTGAAAATTACATGGAACCCTGAATAAAATTATGGCACACATCATTTTATACAAATAAGCCTTTAAAACGCATTGATGACGCAGATATATACTTGGCGATATCTGACAGAGTGGTCACATGTGATGTGGCCGTAAAATGATCAAACATGGAAAAATACCCATAAGTACATACATGGAATTAAAGCCCTTAAAATTGCATGCAGCAATAATACAGAAATTACAATGGAATGCCTTTAGCAGTAGCAGATGGTGCCTGATTCAAGTTTGGCGGGTCGCATGACCTCTCCGACACCTTTCTCCTCCTCGATTAAGTTTTGAAAAAGCTGCAAGGGCACAAATTATTTAAGCAGAATCATAATGCTGTGGGAATGTCTGGCAAAACGTACGCAAATCAAAGGTTAACCGGTATACTAACAGGCCTATGGAAATCTACCTCAGTGCTCAAAAGTTGTAGTGCATACATGACAGTGTCTTACCTCACCAGCTCTCCTAGACAGACTGCCCAGAGGCAAGCGTCACACGGACCTACCATGGCTGCCTACTGCGTTCACATCAGTGGAAGTGCTATGCACGCCGAGTAAAATATTTTATTATTAAAATATAAAAGACACTTTAGAAGTTAAAATATGAATTGACATTATACATATTAATTTGTAATTTCTCATCTCCTTTGAATGTCTCTTACTACGGCATTCTGGCCAGAGTATAACTGTTCTTAATCTCCGTGCAGCATGCTGTTTGAATTTATATCCAAAAGTTTTCCAATATGGACAAACATAAATTTTAAAACACTTTTAAGACATTTTAAACCCTGAAAAATAAAGAAGGCACATTTTACACTGCAAATAATATTCTGTTAGAGGAAAGTTCAAATTGGAGCCTCTTTGCGCACGTGCATGTGTCATGTGCATGGTGAGCGCCGGCATGGGCTTTAGCGCCAATGGCTGTTAACCGGCATCACACCCATTATAAAAACCACTGCGTGCAAGGAAAACTAAGCGCTCAGTGTAAGAACCACTTATCTACAACCCCCCCCAAATCTTTCTGCACACAAAGTGGACTGGCGAGCGCGCACAAGAAGCCAGAGACTTGGTGTAGCAACCGCTTAAGCAACAAAAGGCAGCGCGTCTGGTAAATACCTTTGATTAGGTGCAGAACAAAAATACGAGAGCCAAGTAATAATACCTTGTATTAGATACGGCATTCAGACAGTGGTAAGAAAAACAGATGCCAAACTGGTTAATCAAGCTTGTGTAAACAAACAAACTCTGATGATTATGAACTTGTAATCTTCACATTTACACTTTAAATTTAAGCTTTTTTATTTAATAGTTTAGAACATCACAAAACAAAAATATTATAAAGAAATTCCCTTGCAGTACATTAACTCTTACTCAAAAGTTGCAGTAAATGGCTAGCATCCTCTAAATTCCGGTTCTAAAAATATCACTTAACGCAGTTTGTTTACATTGATGCCGTCAGGTGAGACACGGAGACAATTACGATACACTATTACCTGCTTAGATGGGCGCCAGCGGTGTTTCCAACACACCGCACTTTGAGACTCGGGGCTGCTGTGTGTTTGTCTCACCCATGCGTATGAACAAAATAACTTTTTATATACCAAAACACTGGAAACAAAAAATTTGGTAGGAGCTAGGTACTGACACTACAAAGACTTACGACTTTTACACTGTGAGGTACATTTATTAAGCCAAAGTTACGCGGTGCCAGAAAATGAATTAAGGTGTTTACACTTGGACGTGACCAGCCAATTCTGGTGGGTGATTCCCCCAGCACGTTACTCAACTTGCGCACTCTGCACGAATGATGCTCCGTGGTGTCTGATAACACAGCCTCCACAATGCAAGGGGTCAACAGCCACTAGGATGGACTATATGTTTTGCCCAGAGACAGGACACGGAGTATGAGGTGAACACGTTCAATCATATATGCCACTAACGCCAACTCGTCGGATCTCGTCCCTGAACCACATGATGTGTGTCCCACTACACATAGTGGGTTAGCGCAGAAAATAATGCCATACAAAATTACACAAATAACACTTGGTGATCATGGGGCACAATATGGACAGGCAGAATAAACACACACGTGTTATAATCATAGATGGCACAGATGCCGCTGGATGAAGTTCGTAGCGGACCACGTATGCAGGTGTAAAAACGCATTATTTTTCATGAATTTGGTCAAGAATTGTTGGACAAAAGGATGTCTGCATTTAGCAAAAATGTTCCCTTCAATGAATGAACATACAGAAGCTCTTAGCACACCGGATGGCGGAGAAATACAAGTACAGGAAATGACAGCGTAGTCATGAACAAAAAGCATCAAACACAAAGAATACAAGAACCTTGACTGAAAATAATACATATAACCCTCACATAAATTAAGGCGCACAAGCTGGAACATGAATTAGCCCTCTTAATGCGATGATGGCGCAGATACGGACTTGGTGGTAACTAACCACGTGGCCATGAGCGATGTGGTTGTAAAACAATTAAACTTGACAAAAACCCTCAAACAATAGCACAAACACATTACCCTTAATAATGTGTACCACAATTAAACAGAAATTACATATAAAAGCGGATGGCATCTGATATACTAAGAGCGTGGGCCGCATAGCCTCTCCGACATCTCCTTCTCTCATCTTGTTTTAAATTAAAAAAGCTGCGAGGGCTGTAAATAACTAAGGTACGCGGATAGCATTACGCTGGGGATGTCTGGCAAAACGTACACATGGCAAATTTAACCGGTAAACTAAAAATGAACTATGGAAACCTACATCAGTGCAAAAGTATGAAGTGTGTACGTGGCAGCGTCTTACCTCACCAGCTCTCCTAGGACGACTGCCCAGAGGCAGGGGTTTCGCGGACCTACCATGGCTGCCTACGGGGTTCACACAAATGGAAGTGCTATGCACGTTGAGTAAAAATTTTTACCTTTTATATTGAAATGGCGCCAAAAGAATTATCAAACAATTTTTTAGACAAAATGCAAAGATATGTTTTCTGATGAATATTAAATTGACCTTTGCAGGCGTTTTCGTCTGAATATCAATGTCTCTGTCTTTGCCGCCACGCGTACTTCAAACTTCAACCATTACACAAACCCTGAAATAAAACATGTTAGACTTAACCAACATTTTAACCCTGAAAAAGAAATGTATAGTACACTGAAATCAATTATCCCATTTTAGGAAAGTCCGTGTAGCAGCTCTGTACACATGTTTACCACCAAGTGTTAGGTTAGCGGCGAGTTCTGTCATGGACTGACAGTGGCTGGCTCTTAGCTGGCGTCAAACAACCCCTCCCTCGAAGACCATGATGGTGCTAGCAGCTCCACCCTGCTCCACTTTGCTTTGTCTGGGTCTGACCCAAGACCATCGGTCGGGGGCAAAAGCGACATGGTCTCGGAGGTACTCGTACTCTGCAGCTTTTGTAGGGGGGGGGGGGGGAGGGGTTGAGTGTTGGCTGGAACGACGTGACTTGGGCTAGGTGGAGATTCACTCCTTTTCCAGCTGACTTGATGCATTGTGTTTACATCACACTTTACACTTGTCGTCGCACATGCTTCCCTACTTGTTTGTCAAACCCCCTAAAGATAGCCTGCTCCTCAAAATTGATGTGTGCCACATATACAACTAATCCACTACGATTATGACTCATCGCCAAGATACCTACTTCCACTGCTACAGACGTGAGTGACATGTTGCCTACCCTACAGGCAACAGGAACTTATAAGCAAATTCTGTTCACCTGAAGGTTTACAGAACCCGGCAGGCACGCCCCGCCCCCCTACTTTAAGCCTAAAAACTGCCCAGATCTCAGGCAAGGCTGAGCGCTACCGAAGAGGCACAAAGCAGAAACGTTGACAAGAGTATTCCCACGCCAACCAGGGCAGAAGGACGTCACGCCCTCCCCACAGCTTGCACCAGCAGCCTACAAGCTTCACGTATATAAGTTAGGATGCTGCTGGGCTCGGGAGTCATTCTTGTTCCATCTCTCGCGACATCCCACAGCTCTACTCAGTGCTGGGACCTCCAGAAAACTTCGAAGCTTTGAGTACGCCCCCTGCAGCTACTTCACTTTTGACGATCAGTCAACCTGACAACCAGTGAACAAGCTTACCAACTTTAGCACTCAACTGCCTGGTAGGAAGTAGCATGCGTTTCATGTTTATTGAGTATCTGTCTGTTTTCCTGCTAGATACAGGTTGCTATGTACACCCTTGGAAAGAACCGGGTAATTTGTAATAACGAATTAACTTGGGTCCGTCATATTTTCTTACACACCCATTAGACGGCCATCTGTCACTTTCCAACTGCCACAGCACTATACCAGTGCCAGCGGAGAAGAACAGAGGAGCCACAACCACTAGTAATACCATAACCTAGGGAGGAGCAACAGTCTCGAGTTATTGCCTTATCCCACAGCACTGCTAGTGCTGGGATATTTCATAGCTTGAGACCTGCCGCCCATTCCCCGTCTGTGATCAGCTCGCATAGCGTGGGGATCAGTGGAGACTTTACAGAGCCTGGTCAGCAAGCCAAAACCAGACTAACACTGTAAATTGTGTTTAGTTTGTTCGCGTCAGGGTGTACCCAGTATACTGCGAGCAGAGACTCGATGCCTTACGGCCATAGGCATGGCCGAAAATGTAGGGAACGAAACGCAGCGTTCCTTGCCGCTAGACAGTTGTGTGCACTCCCACCTAGCATGAAGGAAAGGCCGGCTGAATGGGACCATGCTGCCAAACTCCGTTACCAAGCAGTTGCACCTGCTTCGGTTGTAATCCCGAACAGTATCTCCAGCACCAACCAGGATGACGGTGCACATCAATCACCAACACCCCTTGCCTAATACCGTCTATCTAAACTAAACGACCCCGCTTTTGGTGTAGCGGACAAAATCTTTGACCATCGTGCCTCAGTCTAACCGGGCACATGTCAGTACTTGGCCCTCCTAACACAGAAAAATTTCTAAATGGTGCACTACTTTCATTAATTCCAGTGTTATTTAAATTCTCACTTCAATTCCCCTCCCTGTTTGGTGTGGAGTGTTCTGGTGGTGCGAAACCCCTGAATGGTTTATCATTAAGCAGGCTGTTGTTAACATTGGTTTGGCACAGAGCTACGGGACTGGTGTTGTTTACATTTAGACTTGTGTTATTTTCGTCACTGCGCATGTCTTCCGGTATGCTGTGCCATGACCCCTGAGGTGCTTGGTTTAGCGCCGTCACACGTCTTTGTTCCAGTTTTACTAGGCCTGATGCATCTGGCCTAGTAAAACTGTTTCACATTAGTAAAACTGTTTCACAAAAGTTTCACATTACTGGCCTGATGCATCTGGGTGCCAGCCCTGCACTATAACTTTTTGTTCCTGCGGACAATGGGTTTTCCCTGACATAAACGTACAACCCTGGGGTTAGTTCTGGCAGTGGTTTTCTGTATTCCGGTACCTTTCTTGATTTTCTCAGGCCTGTTCGTGCACTTGCTGCTGAAGTGTTGCAATTTCATCAGGTTGTACCAGCACGTTTTCGCGGGGTTCTCCGGACGCACATAGTTTGCTGCTTGTACCATTTTTGCAGGTGTTTTACCTGTTCCAGCGTTGACCCTGTTGCGTATGCAAAACATGATTTCCAGAATGAGTAACACCCATCTTATGTGATCTGCTCCCAAACGGACTCGTAGCTGTATTTTTTCATCCTGGTTCTGGCACTCAGTTTGGGTTTGCCCTCGGGTGGTAGGCTGGGGTGGTGCGGTGTTCGGTTCCTCATGTGGTACAGTTCTCACGCCATTTCTTTCATACAAACTGGGTGCCGTTCGAAGGTATTTCGAATATCCCCACTTCGGGAAAAATTCACTTTGCATTATGTGTGCCAAGGTATGCGCTCTTACTGACGGGAAATGCCTCCATCCATCTTGTAAACAAACCTGTGGCAACAACTAAGAAATGTTTTCCACTTTTGGTTTGGGGGTATGGGCCCATGATATCGAGATTGACTGTTTTGAACGGCTCATTGATTGGCGCGGTTGTTGTGGAGCGGCGCTGCCTACTCTCCACGGCTTCCACATGTTACAGGTGACGCAATCCTGAACGGTATTGATGCACGTCTCTCTATATGTGAGGCCAATGGAAGTACTTCTGCACATTTCTGGCGTCTGCTCCGAACCCGGATGTCTGTGTTCTAAACTGTCATGCCCGTACTTCTAAACTAGCTCTCATGTCTCTTTCGGAACGTACGTTCTCCATTTCCCGCAATTCACTGGCGGGCGCACCTGAATTGCCCTGTTCACAACCCTCGAGTGTTCTGAAAACTTATCTGCGCAATGTTGGCGGTGCTGTGTGGCATCTGGGGAATTTTCCTGCGCAGTATGTACCCTTAGCAATACATCTCGGACATTTAATGATACACGTTCACTCTGACATCTAGCAACAACGTTTTGCAGGATGAGGTGTGGTGATCCCATTACCGGCTCGGTGTGGCAGGGTGGTAGTGACTCCTTCCATTTGGTGTCCGTTAACCATTATCTGCGGGCAGGGATTCCTAGACATCGCATCTGCTAGCTCGTTCACCTCTCCGGCCATGTGCTCTACTTGAAAATCAAACTCTTGCAGCAACAAAGCCCAGCGAGCAAGTTTACCCCTCCTGTTATGCGTTTCCTCCAGCCAAACTAGACAAGGGTTATCAGTTTTCTGGGAAAATTCACGGTCCTGCGAGTATGGCCTGTATTTACGAAAGGCATGCACGATCACCAAACACTCCTGTTCGCTGACATGGTACTTTCTTTCCGCGTTGCCAAACTTTGCACTGTGGTAGTTTATGACCTGTTTCCGCCCTTGTTCGTCCACCTGGTAGAGCAACGCTCCAATACCCTCCTGACTAGCATCTGATTGTACGGTAACCGGGAGTTTCAGGTTGAATCTGGCTAACGGTTTACAGTTTTGAACTGCAAGTTTTATTTCCTGAAATGCTTTGTCTGCTTGTGGGGTCCATACAAATTTCTGCTTTTCTGACAGCAGTTCTGAATGGTGCGCTAATAACAGAAATATTAGGAATAAATTCCACAACCAATTAATTAATCCAAAAAAATTTAGCACTTGTTTGCGTGACCTGAGATATAATGTCCTATGAACTCCATCTTACTCATGCCCACCTTACACTTGTCAACTCTACATATCAGTTTGTTATGCTCTAACCTCTCAAACACAAGGCCCAGATGGTGTACGTGTTCCTCCCAATTACTTGACACCACTAACACGTCAAG
The DNA here is from genome assembly GCA_029891345.1 of Dryococelus australis. Classification (NCBI taxonomy): domain Eukaryota; kingdom Metazoa; phylum Arthropoda; class Insecta; order Phasmatodea; family Phasmatidae; genus Dryococelus; species Dryococelus australis. Next base: position 28,671,006 of record CM057007.1, on the reverse strand, counting down.
GTATGCCATCGCAAAGACTCTAATGTACCCGTCCAAAACATTTACCATGAGCTTTTGAAAAGTGGCAGGTGCACATTTTAGCCCTAACGGCATTGAAACAAACTGAAATCTCCCATCAGGTGTAGTGAATGCGGTATTTTTACGGTCTTGTGGACGGATAGGCACTTGCCAATATCTGGACTTTAGATCTAGGGATGTAAACACTGTGGCAGGCCCTCATGTTGACAGTGTGTCCTTAATGTTTATGACAGGTGGTGGTATATTTACCGTGATGTTATTAAGGAGGCAAAAGTTAACACAAAATCTCTACTCGCCATCTTTTTTAGGGGCGAGGGTAATGCCTGAATTGTAAAGACTTTGTGTAGGTTCAATTACATGGTCACTCGACATTTCACATATCTGCTGGTTTATCACATTCCTGAAGTAAATACCTGGGTCCTCTTGTCTAGTGATGATGGCGTATTCCATAACGTCGGTGTGTTGCAGCCTCCCTTTGTACTGCTCAGGTACCTCAAGCGCAAACTGCTCCAGCAGCACGGAAGTTGTTACCAGCGACTTGACTCCCACGGTGTACAGCATCCACCTCCAACGTGTCCCCACGTGAAGGCAGTCGAGATGTAACTCAATGGCAGCTTGGTTGTCGATTACCACGGTAAACCGAGGATCACATCTTTGCACAAGTCCGGCACAATGTACATGTCACACTTAGTACGCAAGTCTCGTATCCCTACAATCACGTGCATTACGCTTGTGGCCTCACCTTGTTGATGTGTGGTGGCAAACTGCAAGCGACATGGTGGCACTCGGGTGGTAATGGCCTTAATCAATCCCTCACGCACAAAACTGACTCGCAGCATTGTCTACAACGGCAATTACATTCTTCCCCTCCAACTCGATGTTTACATGTAACAATCGTACAGTACTGTCGCTCACTTGGTTCACTTTTGCACCCACAGTTGGCGGACTTCTCCACTCTGGCGGTGAGATTGGTGCAGGTGCTGTTTCGCCAACCTCCCTAATCAGTTTCTTGTCCTGTTCCCTTGATAATGACTATTGGATGTGTTGCAATAGTTTGGCTGTTGTCCATGTGATGTCCACAATGGCATGAACAGTGGTGGCGGTCGCGTGACATCTACAAGGGCGGGGGATCTTCCGTTTCCCCCACCCTTGCATTCCAGCGCTGCTCCATACTCACCTCCTCTTGCTTCACCCTAATCGGCTCTCAAGACCCCTATGTTAAGATACACCCAGATCTCTCCACTCCATGCTTACCCAAGCTTTTGACTCGCGCCTTGCCACTCACTGCTTGTATGACAAAGAAAACTTGAGATACATGTGCATCAGTTACAAAATTATTCCTCTCTTTTTCAATAGAATGTGACATGGTGCTCCACACAACATAAACTGTAATCCAAGATAATGAAAATGACACTGAATGATAAAGAACATCTTTGTAAACAGCAAATAATATTTTTCATCTACTATTGGGCATTTCACAACATTTTCAGCCTCAATGATTTTATGTAGGTGGACACATGTTCTTTGCAGTTTTCATCTCTAGTTTGACTGTGACAAAATCAAACACTGTTCTATCTTGAGAATACTGTAGTAGTTATTCAATTAAATTAAAAAGTACTTTATGATTTTATTCTCCATTCCACAAGAAGCACTGAAACCCAGGAACAACTTTAACCCGCAGATGAGAGTACTAAAATAAAAATCAGTGAAAGGTCTTCATGAGAATCAAAAGCTAGCCCTTGTATAGTAAAATTCAAATGAGAACATATTCTTTACACAGCTTTGAGGAGGGAACAGAGGGGAGGGCTCTTCCAGACACATGCTGCTGGAGAGAGGAAAACCACGCGACACTTCTGGCACTGTACATACCAAACTGATTACATTGCTCTCTACTACTGCGTTATTAAATACCGGAGATGCAACTTACGGTTTTTGACAGGTAACGTGCACATGTGAAGCAGCTCTTAACTAGCATTTCTCAGCCGCTGTCACTTCTGAACCACCTCACCCCTTTGTGCAGTAGAAATGGACTCTCCCGAAATTTTGGACTACTGTGCATTATTTTATCATTTGGATTTCACTCTACAGCATGCACAATTCTTGTTATTTTTACTCCTAGAGCAATATGACTGTTAAGTTGTCTCACACTTAATGTTTTATTGAGTTGTTTAAAATTTGCACTGGTTTTAGTAAATGCAATTTTGCTATTAATGCTGTGTTTGTAATACACTTTCTAAACTGGTAAAGTTTTTTGTACCGTTCTTCAGAGTGAAATCATGTATTCAAAACTAGGCTTGTTTAAATAGTTGGGCTGAATTGAGGTTCACTAGTTTCGAAATCATGTTTTGCAGAAGAATGGAAGAAATAAAATGTATGGCTTGAGTGATTAATGAAATAAGTTTTGGGCAGCATCAGCAGCTAGCAAAGAAATATTTCACAGACAACGCTGTGAGGGGTTGGATTATTGGCATTGCCATCAAAGGTCAGCTCAAATGAAAGCCAAGTCTGGGAAAAATATGAATATAGCCGAATGACTATACATGAAAAGAAAGTCAGGGAGAAATTCTCGCTGCCTACCAGCATGCAGCCACACAGTTTTGGTTGATGCCAGCTAACAGCCAGCGGCGTTAGAGCCCAAGACGGCGCTCACCACACTAGTGTCACGTGTCCCTCATGTGCGCAAAGAGGCCAATCATTTTGAACTTTCGTTAAAATGTTATTTTCAGTGTAAAATGTGTTGTATTATCTTTGCAGTGTTTAATATATCTTAAAATGTTTGGTTATAAAATTCAAAGTGTCTGCGACACCGAGATTAAGAACACTTAATATTCCGGCATGAACGTCTTCATAAAGAGACACTAAAATAATATTGAAATTCATAAGAAAATTATAGAAATGTAAAACAGTATTTAATTTGTGCCATTTTATTTTCAATAATAAAATATTTTGCTCCGCGTGCATAGCACTTCCGCTTACGTGAACCCCATAAGCAGCCATGGTAAGTCCGTGTGACGCTTGTATCTGGACAGTCTGTTGAGGAGAGCTGGCGAAGTAAGAGACTGTCACGTACACACTACAACTTTTGATCACTGATTTATGTATCTATTTGAGGGTATTTTTCTTGTTTGAATATTTTACTGCAATATCACGTATAATCATGTGGCTGACCAACGCCAAGTCTTTGTATACGCCATCATTGCGTTTGATAGCTTATTCTCAGAGTTCTATGTATTTTTCATGTAAATTGATGCTTTTGTACTAGACCACGCTGTCACATTAATGTTTGGTTTTACTAGCCATCAGGCATGTTACACACCTGTAACCACTGCAGTCGTAAAGAGAATAATTTTCTCAGCAAGAATAACTTTTTGTTTGAATTTAGTTTGCAGTTCCCACGCAGAAATATTGCAATCTCACCTGCGCCACGTGGTCCTCTAAGAACTTCATCCAGTGGCATCTGCGCCATCTAAGCTTGCTTTCAGTTTATTGTGAATATTCAGCTCGTGTCCCATCTTGTTTGATGTATCATTCAAGGGTTTATGTAATTTTACAATTAGTGTACGGTGCAATTATTCCCGTCCTAGCCGGCTGTGTATAGGCCGTCACCACACAACCCACGTGCTGGAGAGCGAGCCCCGACGTGTTTGTGTTAGTGATGCCGAGTAATCACATGTGTTAATATGTATTAAGGGTTTCATTTGTAATTCACAGTGTCCTATCTTCAGGGAAAAAACTGTCAGTCCACCCTAGCGGCTGTCAGCCCTCTTCCCTTGTGAAGGCTGTGCTTTCATACGCCTTTGCTGAGAGATCATCCATCTAGGCATGCGCTAGAGTAATTGCGGGCTGGGGAGCATCCAAACGGAATTGGCTAGTCATGACCGAGATAATAATTTCATTGTTACATGTGTATGCATAACAACAATCAAAGCAAGTCTACAGTGAACTTAATTCTTTTATTCAGTAGTGACAGTGTCCTAGCTACATACATATTATTCAGTGTTTATTCCAGTGATGTTTATTAAAAATTTAGTATTCCCTACGTGTTTGTAAGTACGCATGGGTGAGACGGACACACAGAACCCACTGCATCCCTGAGAACCCTGAGTCTCAATAGTGCGGTGATTGGGAAGCACCGCTGATGCCCAAATCACCAGTAAGTATTTGTGTCATCGTTCATCTCATGTCTTACTCGACGGTGTCACAGTGGTGAATAAATGTTGAAGGAATTCCTTCCTTCAATGCATCAATTTTAAAGATAACTGTTTCAGACAAAAAAAGTGTTTTAGGTGAAATTTCTGAATAACTACTAGCAAGTTACAAAAATTTGGCAATTTTTGTGTTTATATATTTTTTTCAAAGTTAACATTCATTTTGTTTTGTAAAATGTAAATTGTAAAGTTTTTTGAAAATTTACTAACCTGTCTGAATTCTACGGGAAAGTTGTGTTGAATATAGTTTTGTTTGAAACTTTAAAACTGATGTAACAAGAAGAAATTAATTTTAGGTGGCGCCTGGGTAGGCTGACAAACGGTTTGCAGAGCTCCAGCAGAAAATGTTTTTATCTATAAAAAACTGTCCTACGTGTGAGTGAAGTCTGCTTACGAATAGCATTTAAGAAACATTCTGTGTCTGTATATGTTTTCCAGTTCCTCCATTTCTTTCTAAAGCATGTTTTTGTGATAGTGGGAATTACTCAAACAAGTGGTAATTTTTCAGTATGAACACGCCAGTAAAAAACTGTCTCCGCTGTAAGTCTCATAGAGGTGCGTTATTGACGGCAAGCCTGCACGCCAGTTCAGTGCTTTGCACATAGAGGCGATGAAAGAGTTGATGCGCATGTCTCGGTTGCCCCTACCACTCCCGTGCTTTTAGGCTTCAAATGTGCAAAATTCCTTCAACCAGGCGGCCACCGCTGACACTGATTCACCATTTAAACACTGTAACTGCAGGCTTGGCAGGCAGAACCATTAAGTTTCAGGAGCTTAAGCAAAATGCTGCAAAAAAATGGTGAACTAATATTCAACAGAACATATTCACTTTCACTAATTTCACCACATAGAGGTTTCACACCAAATGTGGGGAAAGAAATTCCCTGACTGTCCCAGGTGTTCAATAAATGACTAATGCAAGGTCAAAACATTAAAACAATAGTAGTTACTTAACACAGAAGATTAATTTTGCTAACTATCACCTCTTAAGAATAAACCATAAAATGACACACATTCATAAACATTTTTAAACTACTTTGAGACTGTACTTAGGAAAACATTGAAACAAGACCACATATGAAAATTTTTTTGCTTAACTTCTCTTTTGCCTGCTGCATTTCCTCTCGTAGCCAAACCTTGCCTCACACTTTTGCCAGAATGGTTTTACAAAATACAAACATAATATTACCAAGAAATCAAAGAAAAGGAATGAAATATAATATAATTATCACAGTACAGTCTAGTAATCTCGGAGCTCTTATTTTTTGTACTAACTGCTTTGATTCTTCTTCCACCTTTAGTTGTTTTTCCTGAACCTGAATTTGTCCTTATTGGACATTTTTTTCTTTTAATCTTATCTGCCATTAAACTATCTTTGTATATCCTGCTTGCACTTTTCACACTCTGAATCATTCCCTTCATCACCTTAAAACTATCTACTCCACCAGTAACTCTAACCGCATCATAGCAACTAGCAACAGCTGATTAAAAAAAAAAAAAAAAACACACACACACTTTCCACTTAGGCATTCCCATGTGAAAGGTTCAAACCTAGTTTTATCCCATACCATAGTTTGATGCACTGATCTTCCAAAGGAAAGATCGGTTGAAAACTCCTCGACACATTTCTTTAGCTCACCAATTTTCTGTATGGATTGTGAAAATTTGACTGCTTTTTCTCCAAATTTAGTTTGGATCCGTTTCTTTTTCTTGAGCTCTAATCAAATTTTCAAAGCGTTAAACACTAGACTTAGTGATGAAACAATCAATTTTGACTGAACAAATTTGTAGTTAAGAGGAGACCACTCCAAAAGTTTCTCCACTGTAGCCTGTAAAAATTCCCTGCATCTGTTGAGAAAAAAACAGCTTGAACTTCTCTATTGGCTCAACTCTCTACAGAGCATTGTTTGCTCATATTCTAATGTTGCCCCTTGGAAGAAACAACAATATTCTTGCCATCTTACATATCAATTTGCATAAGTCTGTACCCACCCTTGGTTTGAATTAACACATCTTGTGTAACAATCTTCTCCATAAATTCTCGTATTAGTTTTTCTAGTTGTCTGTGGAGGAATGAAAACGTAGGTTTGGCAGTTTTTAAAAAAATGGTCAAAAATGTCTTCTCACAAGAGGAAACCAGAGTCCTGAATAAATGCATCTATTGCTCTTTAATAAACTGCTGCATTTTCCAGCCACCAAGTCATTGTAAACGTCATGGCGAGATCAGTTTCTCTAATACAGTGCTTAAAATTTGGATTAAATCTTGTAGATTTGTTGGCCTTTATGTGTTAAGAAATACTTTATATTTATTGCCAAAAAATAATGAAAACTCCAATCAATCCTAATTGAACCAATGATCATTTGAAATCAATAGCATTACTGTCAGCCCATCATTATATCAGTCATCAGATATATACACTGGTTCTGTAGAAACAAAAATGAGTAAAAACAATTAGTGCGAAAAAGCTCATGAAAAACAATGAGAATATCCACAATGTTTGTGACAAAAAAGTTATTTTTCTAATTATTTCCTTATGCAAAATAAATAAACACTTTAGCAACACCTTGCCATTTGTACATTCCTAGGTGTTTCATCCACCCAAACAGCTCACTTCTCCACTGATCTCCAACCAGAACGGATCTCTGACACCCCCTCCTGCCCCTTACCCACCATCACAGCTAATTCAGTCCTCCAACTTCGGAGACGATGGACGTGTACCCGTTCGCCCTCCCCTCACCCACCATCTCATACTTTGAAGAGGCAACATGCATTGCTTATGCCACTCTTGACCCAAGGTCAATACACACACATATATGCTGCCGCTCCCACCCCTCAAAGCTCAGGCTGCCAGACTTCGAAGAGGTACCATCTACCCTTTGGACACTCAATCCTTTAAACACATTAAACCCTTTCAATCAAGCAATTAACACTTTTTTACAATTGTTAACCCTTTGAACACCAAATGGTAACAGTGCCACTCTTACACGTGGTGATCTGAAACCTGTGCGCTCCCACTACTGTGTGGGGTGGTGGTGGTGGGATAGGCATCCGGAGTAGATAACCATAGAAGAAGGGAACGGAGGGCCTGTAGCCTCACTTCCGGGACCCTTTCACGCGCTACACAACTGCACCATTCTCCCCATTCCTATATCATTCTAGAAATGCACAATAACTCTGCCTCTCCCCTTCTTCCCCCACGCTTGCATTCTGGCCCTGCTCCATACTCACCTTGCTTCACCCTATCAGCTCTCACGAGCTCAATGTTAAGAGCTGCCAAAATCTCTTCACACTTACTATTTGTCAGTCATATTTGCATTCAAACAACTGCAATGGCTTTGAAGTGAGCATGCACTTCATCAGTCATGTACGTTGGATCTAGAACATGTGGCAATCAGTAAGTGTGCAAGAAGTGCAGTGCAGTAATAGAAATTCACCACTGATCAAATATAACTAGACTATCTTGTAAATATGGAGTAGCTTACATTTAATTATATATACAATTTGATCTTGTTTCCACCTCTTTCCATCCCTCAAACTCTTCCATCTGCCAGTGTTCACACATTGCATGATAATCTTATTCAAGTATACTTAAAAATATGTACAATCCCAATGTTCTGCATCTAATGCTGATAATAAAATAAACTACGTTATTTGGTTGGCTAATAATTTTTATTACAATGTTTTGCACTCTTGTTACAATACAAAAAAATTAATTGATTAGATACACTTGAATAATAAGGACTAGCTGAAACATTTGTTCTATTCTGTAGAAGTGACAATAAAAATTTGCATATAAAACATGCAACCTTCATTTTGCACCGGAACTTTTAAAACTTGACATTAACATGATAACATTCTTTATGAAAATGCAACGAGAATATACACAGACTTAATAAAATATCACAAATATTATTAACATTACAATATTATCAAGGTGAACATCACAACACAAAATTACAACAAATTAAAATATTTTACATTACTATATTCATGTTCAGACTACTGCAGGTAATTTAAATATACATATATTTACCATGTCAATGATAGTTTGAGGATCTGAACTGGTGCACTCCTACAAAATAACGCAATACTAATTACCATACAACATTCACGTATGATAACATTTTTTGAGAAACTCCAATTGTGCACAGATAATGGCATCTCAAAAAGCGTTGAGACTGTTATTACCAGTATAAAATAGATATGGGAGGGGAAAAAAACCTATGAAGAACATAAACATTCAAAGAGATAAATAATAGGGCTAGCGGGAGTAATACTTTGTGTACGTGCATCAAACAATACGAGTAAAAATCACTAGGTAAAATAAAAAGCTTCACACTGAGGAATAAAATGTAAGAGTACTAACATTGCACAAATTGACAGTGACAGTTCGGCAGTTGCATTTCTTGCACAAGTTCCATGTTATCCAGACATGTCCGACATTAAAACTAATCAGAGTATGAAAGTTGCAAACGTTACCATCATGAAACAATTGGCTGGGGAAATATTATAACTGCACTGCTGCAAATTTTACACTGAAAATTATTTTGTGTTATACCTTTTGAAAATACCAAAACTTTAATCTAACATACATGCACACGCAAGTGCAAATGCCATTGCAGCCATATTTTTTTTAGAAAGACAAATATATTTTTATATGTACTTGTTGCAATGACCAGAAGGTTGTGCTCCTTAGTCGAGAAGCACATTTATTTTGGTTTGATTAAGGAAAAATACAATTCTTTTGGATAATAAATACATGATGGTAATGTTTCAACATGACTGTATAGAACATTGGAGACTAGAAAATATCAATAAATTAAATAAAAAAGAACAATGATACTTCAGTTAAAGGAATAAAAATATGTAATTTGGGCAGGAGACATTTGTTATTTCTATGTTAACATCACTTACTCATTGAGTCTGCTTCCCGCATCCCAGGGCAAGATGCAGCTTATTATCCACTGTATTTTTGACCAAAACTTCACAGGAGGCATTATTATATTTCTGTTTATTTTTGACACACGAAATATAAATAACATTCATACAAAATGATTTTAGTGATAAAAGCCTTCAACAATTTTTGAGATATAAAAGTGCTTAGAGGTAACCTGAAGAGGACAAAATTCTCATAATGGGTGGTACCATCTCCTGGTTTTACATGCCAACTGCTTTTAAGGGAGATTCATACCCATCATTTGAAATGTTGAATTTTTTCACGACAACATGACAGTAGGTACTGATTTGGTACCTAAGAGGACATTGCTTGGTTAAATTTTCAACGTCAGTATGGTCCGATTGCTGTTGTATTATCCCCAGTGTAATCACCCAAACAAAGTAGTAATTAATTTCTTCTTCACTGTTACACCTCAAAAGTAACCACAGCAATAAATGTGTAAAAGTTAAAAAACATTTCAGAAAGTTATTAAGTATGTTCTGCCAAGCTAATTTTGGTAAGCGGTCTAAAATACAAGTTTTAGCAAGGAAAAAATCACAAAACTAAAATGTGAGACATATCCCCTCTAATATGCAGTGTGGTGGAGGCTCAGCACAAGATATATTGAGAATGCTCCCTTCGAGTACATTGGGAAGGGGTTATGTTTTACTGTAGTGTAATTAAACTTGCAAATAAAATAGAAAACACATCAAGTCTCATTATATTCATCACGTGCTTGGGAATCTGTCGTCTATAGGGAGATAATACAGTGGATTCTCTATACATCACTTCAAAAGGGACTGACAAAAAATTTCAATACATGTTGACTTTCGATGAATGTGGTCTTGAAATGCGGATAAATCGAAAATGGGGCCACAGAATGTGTTTCAAGGATGTGGACTTTCAATCCATCTGGGTTCAATAGATCGAAGTTACACTGTAGTGTCTTTATAAACATCTGCATAAAAGTTTATCCTGATCATATCAGTACCATAACAATTAACTCTCATGCTGAAGATCTACCAATCGAAGAAATGAAAATACATTTAACACTGCCCCAATCACATAAACACAATTATAACTCACCTGCAATACTTTAAAGATACAAAAAACACTTTAGTTTTATGGTATCAGCTGTAATTGAAGTGCAGGCAGCACAAAAATCTCAAGTAGTTTACATATTTCTTGCCAAAGCAACTCACTTTATTGATTCCCACCCTTTCTCCATGCTGAAAAGTGGAGAAAGCACGTTTTAAGGGCCCCTGGAAGGGTCTATAAGAAAAAGCTAAACATCAGCATTGAGCTATGAGCCCGAATTAGTACAGAGTCCACAGTGATACATAAGCAGCGCACAAAAATTTTATTAATTCTGGTCACGGCACAACAGTGCACGAGTACCTAGAGTATCAAAGTGCGAAAACATACAGATATCAGCCCAAAGAACAGAGGTGAAGAGCATAATAATAATTTAATGCTATGCAAAGTAAGTGGGAAACAACAAATCTGACAATTTCTGTTAATGAGACAAAAGGTGATTATTGCAACAGCAGTATATGCAGGTACATAGCTTGACTGCACTATATTAAGTGATTAGTAGAGTTTGTTCGTCTCCATATAAGCCCCAGGAAATTTAAAAGCTATACGCAATTAAGAACCATGGTACAAACAAGCTTATAAAACATTAGTGATGGTAAATTAGCTTCAATATTTAATTTAACATTATTTACTTTCATCTGCAAAAGACTCTTTTCACTTTTCAGAACAGTACTTTCCACACCTTATTTGTACAGCACTAACGGAATGACTACCACCTCCGAATTTCCACATGCCCTTTGAAGCAACCATCAACAGTCTTGGTTTTAATATGAATAGGAAAGTGTTTGATTTTTGTTTGTGCCATGCTCTTTTTTTTCTTTCGTATAAATGCACAACATTTATACTTGTTTATGAAGATTTATATAATTTATATCTCAGCTCCTGCATTTCAAGAATTGTCATTTACATTAGCAATAAGGTAAGTTTGAAAATTACTGATTACTGTTTGACCAAGTTCAGTTACTATCAAAAACAATTACTCTCAAGTAGTCTCCCAGCATGGTTGTATCACAAGGTCATTACAAACACACTAAACGAAGGGAATGGAAAATTTTTCAATTGTGAATTTCATGATACTTGGAGAAAACATGCAAAAAAAAAGTACTTCTGCAGAATTCTGGCACAAAATAGTTCTCCTGCAAACCATTTTTTGGAGACTAAAAATTTGCAAGAAGCAACACATGTAATTTTTTTAATACAAATTTATGCTATTACTGTTATTGTACATTTAGTATACAACTTCAAAAACTCTTTGTATAACATTCATATTTTTACCCGCACATAGAGTAACAACAAAAGTAGTGATTACTGAAAAATAAGACTACGAAAAAGTAGGAATACCAGAAAATAGGACTGCCACAAAAGTAAGATTACTCGAAAATACGACTGCCACAAAAGTAATTTTACTCAAAAATAAGATGAGCATACGGTAGGATTACTAAAAAATTTTGCAGCAAAAATTAATTAATTACCAGAAAATTAGACATATTTTTACAGCTATTTTGCTATTTCATCTGGACACGTAAATAAAATCTAACTTGTTTGTTGAATGATGCCAAAACCAAAATTTAATTTAAATGAATTTTTAGTCTACTGGATGGGATGGAATTTGACTGGCAAACTTCGCAAGGAGATTCCTTATGTAAAAAACAAATGGGAAATGTACATGACACTTTCGACCTAAGCTGTATATATGGGAGATATGAGCCCTTGAAAAAAGATATTTTGAAAACCTAATTAACAAAAATGGTTCTCCAGTTGCAACTGTCATGGACCCACTGTTTTTATGTAAAACACACACAAAACTTCAGCTTGTAGCGGACATGCTAGTGGGTTCATGAAGACACCTTAATAAGCATCCAGTTCTGAACCCGGTGCTACTAACCCAAATATGACACAACTTGCAGCTCGAGCAAGCATGCAGATTAATGAGGTCAGTTTACACAAACTTTCAAGATGGGCTGCGCGTGGCACGGCCCAGGGTCTTTTCTACATCGGCCACCGAATGGGAAGAACGCAGCATGAGGGGTGTGTGCTCGTGCGCCATTTACCGTACTGCTAGATGCACCCTCTGGACTCAAGAACAGGTGGGAATGTTCTAATTAGGAACCAACCAGGATGGTATAACAAATAACTATGTAGCTTAATTAATATAATCATCTGTAGGCTGCCCGATTGAATAGCTACCTAGAGTCATGTAAATTGTATTGAATATGTTTTATTAACTTCATTAAACCCCAGCTGTGATAGTACAATGTTTAACATTATTCTCTAGCTAGTAATTCAACCTCCGTAACATCTAACATTTAGTACTATCATCTCTACCTCTAACTATTGCCACTCACGTAGCATCATGTACAAGCACAGGATGTCCGAGGCATATGTCCGTCACACGGACGTAAGACCCTAGCAACAAGTTTGCTACATGCTGCAATGACACAGCGCATAGTACTTTAAAAAAAAATTACCTACATGCATCTACGGTATCCTGCTGTGTCCACGGCACAGATGATGGTGTAGGACAATTTTACAACTTACTGCAAATAGCATGTACCATACTTTTAAGCTTACAGTGTCGAAGTTGCAAGTTTGTTTCTGGCAAGAATCAATATGTGATTCCCTGCAGGAAGTGTTGGTATTGCATACGCACCTAGAACTGCATTGTTGCTGCCAAAAGTTTTGTGTGCATTTTACATGAAAATAGAAGCCTAGATAGTAGCAACAAGGGGGTGATTTTTGTTGATTAGGTCATACTACTCAATAAACCAGTATCAAACATACATATTTCCTGATGGTAAGAGAGTTTTCTGCAAAAAGAGGGTGGCTGCCCCTGTTATCTTCATTACAGAAGAGTTGAGCAGATAGGTTTGGACGGCTCTCAGCATTCAGGATCTTGAGCGCCAATGAGTGTGGAGCAGCGCCGGAAGACAAGGGCTTTCCATTTGAATTTACATAAGGAATTACCTCACGAAGTTTCTACGTATGTTGAATTCTGATCCATCCTGTATTTCATTCCATTATCTCTAACCTAAGTACATGTGTTAGACACTACTTTTAAGAATGCAATACAAAGAAAGCTATAGGTTGATACATTGGGTGCACTAGAAAGTTGGAAATATTTTTAAAAATTATGCATTTTGTCCCAGAGAGTAACTCATCATATTAAAAAGTAAGACACTTCATCAAAGAACAACTGAATATTCTGCTAATTCCCCAAGAATGATGATTATAGTCTGGGATTACTTCCAATTTTTCCAAAGCCCAGCTTAAGTTCTACTTTCGGGCTTTTTATAACATATCCTTCTGCCACATGAAAAAAAAAGGTCTTAAAAAGAAAACAATGCACTGTGTATTTTGCACTTGATAAAAAGTTAAAAATTAATTTTTTATACATAACAAGGAAATATTTTTCCAACGGTGTTACCTGAAAGCCTAAACATGCCAGTGAAAAAATTTTACTTTACAAATAACACAGCCAATCTCATTGTATCAACATTTTACAAGAGAACTATTTATTACTAGCCATTACCAACACACCTCTTTTGTCACTGCTTTTAATTAAATTATTTTTTGGGAAATAAATATTACTGTATATTTTATAAACAAAAATTAAATGAATGTTTTATTAAAGATTGAAATAATGTTACCAAATTTTAAAATGCTGGAGATGGCTAATTTATTTAAGAAACAACCAACCAAGTCTCACAAAGGGTGGTTTTTTTTAAAGGTTTGATTCAAAGTGTGTGAAGATACTGCGAACAGACTGTCTTGTAAAGGCTGTTCACAATAAAGTGAGCACTTTCAAAATTAACCTTAGAAAAAAATCACTGCCCCTGCCTGCACATATTTTAATGGGTGCATCTACTGACATTCACCCAGTAAAGTTGGTAACGATGGATGGAAAGTAGTTCCATATATTAATATTGAATAAAAAGTGTTAGTCAACCATTTGTGATAACTTAAATTATTTCTTTTGCTTTCTGTGTTCTTTTTTGTAAGCAGTGAAGTGTAAAAATTAGCAGATTTGTGAAATATTTACTTTCCTAATAATTCCACATGTTTTACTTGACCGGCGTTTGAACAAAGTGATGAGGCCCATGGCAATGTTAATTCTGCATACGGTAGAAAATACACAATGTGCAAACAAGTAGATAGTAAGCCAGACTTTCGAAAGTGCTCATTTCACCGTGAACAGCTTTTAAAAAGTTTTCAACATGATGTTAAATGTTTTCAAACATTCACTGTTCCATTTTCATAACAGTAAAGGTTTGTATAAACTATTACCTTCCTTTATCTTATAGAATTTTTGTTTTATGGTATCCTTAATAAATATATATAGGTAAGAATACTTGACTTTTTTCATATATTTTTAAGGTTTGAAAATGCAAATTTTCTGTTTTCAAATCACCACTTTTTGCCACTTCAAAACAGTCACAATTTCCTTTCCCTATGAATAACACATATTTTATCAAACACACAGTAGGTAGAATAATTTGATAAAGACCTTACAAAGTTGGCTATTTTGAATTCCTTGAGCAATACTAATGTAGGCCTTTAGACCAGACTTGCTACCTATGCTACTTGGGTTGGATTATCCTTGATTAGACAGTAGTAATAACTGCATTGCTTTGGGAAATACCAAACAGCAAATTAATCAACAGCTGTTGAAGCCACAAAAACCAGATATACATGAGAATAATATCCTCAGTTAACATGTAAAAAAAAAAAAAAAAAAAAAAAAAAAGAGCGAAAAAGAGATTGTTGCACAAATTTTGATCTAGTTTACATCACAAAAACTAAACTTCACAGAATCACAGTTTAGTCTACAAAATCACACTTTGTGTGAAAGGTTTAAAGATACATTTTTTAATATCTGGAAAGTTAAAGGTCATACATATGTTTTAGTGCAAGTATTTGAACAACACACAAACACTACTGTTTTGCACTTTGAAAACCAAATTTTCGGGGGGGAGGGCCCCCGAACCCCCCTCCCCCTTTATTGGGGAGATCAACTGCCCCATGCACACAGTAGCTTGGCCATGAAATTATAGCACGCATCGCCACTGCCATGTATATGGTGTTAAGTTATTTCCTAAATGTACTGCCATGTATCACAAGCATTTTATACCTCTGTTAACATGAAAGCATTTCATTTTTCAGGGGCCACGGTGGCTGAGCGATTAGCATGCTCCCCTTCAACCAAGACGAACCAGGTTCAATCCCCGGCCGGGTCACCGGATTTTCACAATGGAGAATTGTGCCGGACAATGCCGTTGGCCGACAGGTTTTCTCAGGGATCTCCCATTTCCCCCGCCCCTTCATTCCGGCACCGCTCTATATTCACTTCTATCACCCTCATCAGCTCTCAAGACCTCGCTGTTAAGAGCCACCCAAATCTCTTCACTCACACATTTCATTTTTTGTTAAACTACAGTTTAATCTATATTTTATTTACAAATTATAATATTTGATTTATAATAAATATGAATAAAAAGTGCAAGAAAACATGTGTGTTGGTAGTGCTTAGTAAGAAACAGTTCTCATGTAATTCATCATGCCTACTGAGTGAGCACAAATTCTGTGCGTTGTCCTTTGGTGTAGTTTCCTACACTTAGTTAAGCTAAGTTTGTACATGGTGGAGGAATATCCTGGAAGTAGAACTTTAGCAGGGCTTCAGAAAAGCGTTAAGTAACCGTAAATGGATTATACTTTTGTTCCATATACTGACCTCCCTAGCCATCTACCCTTTCTATGGCCAAAAGAATAAAAGGGGCCAGATGATCAAAGATGGTACAGCAGCAGCCATGCAACCCAGACGAAATCCTGCAAATTCCTCAGACAACTCTAGGACTGATACACATCACACCTCACCTAACACCTACGCACACCAAGACACTGAGATATCATGTGGCCTAGCAAACAACACCCAATGCAATATCGCAGTCACCTCCCAATCAAGAGTCGAGGAACATTTGGCCTTGACAAGTTTCCTTTGCAATGTGATTCAAGCAAGGCCAAACATGTTTCCTCCTGGGATTACACTAGTACAAACTAAGTTAGCCAAGGGATTAATTTAAAACATGTATCTTTAAATCATTTGGTCTAGCGCAAAATGTTACAAATTTTTCCATTACATTACTTTGAACAAATATAATTTTTACAATTTTTTACCCATGATTTTATCTGGTACTATGAACCCTTGATCAAAACCAGTTATTGCCATGTGAAACTAGGACGAATAAATATGTCCCAGATGAACTCAATTACAGTTGAAGTGTGTGATAAAATCAACATCATGAATAGCAACAGAATGTTGTACAAATTACATGTCATACTGTTTGCGATAACCTTCGCTTCAAACAAACAAAGCTTAACCTAGTAAAGAAAATTACACCAACGGGACAGCGCACTGCATTCATGCACACTCAATGTAATATTGCTTTGTATAAGAACAATATCTTACTAGGCATTACCAACACATCAATTTCATATTAATTATAAATGAGATATTATAATTTATAGATAGAATATAAGTAAAAGTTCAATTTAACTAAAAATAAGGTACTTTAATGTTAAAACATGAATAAAACTGTTCTAATATGAGACATATTTAGGAAACAACTAAACATGTTACACATGGAGTGATTTCTCAACAGCTTGATTCAAAAAGTATGAAATAACAGCGAAGAGAACATAACAAAAAACTGACGCCGGCTAAGAGCCAGCGCCAGTCAGACCACGACTGCCCTCACAGCTCACATGACACGTGGGTAAGCATGTGTGCGCAGACGCCACAACCACTGACTTTTCCAAAATGGGATAAGTGATTTTCAGTGCCATGTATGTTTATTTTCAAGTCAAAATTAGTTCTAAAAGTGTAAAATGTCTTTCCTTAAAATGTTGTGCAATATGTATTTCAAATAAAAAATGTGTGCTGCGCCGAAGAAACAGACATTAATATTCCGGCGTAAACGCCTGAAAAGAACAGTCATCTAACACAAAGATTTCACAATTTAAATTGTTTTTGTTATTATGTATTTCAATCTCTTACGTGCCTTTTCATCTTAAAGATAATAATTTTCCTCACATGCATAGCACTTCAGCTTGTATGAACCCCGTAGGCAGCCATGGTAGGTCCGTGAGACGCTAGTCTCTGGGCAGTCGTTCGAGGAGAGCTGACGAGTTAAAACGCTATCACGTATGTACTTCATATTTTTGCACTGAGTTGAAGTTCCATAGTTCACTTTAGTTTACTGGTTAACCTTTGTTTTGCGTACGTTTTGCCAGACATCCCCATCATTATGCTTCTGCTTAAATTATTATTTTGCAGTCCTTGTGGCTTTTTCAACTTAAATCAAGGGAAGGAGGAAAGATGTCGGAGAGGCCATGCGGCCCGCGCAACTTATGAATCAGGTGCCATCCGCCTATGTTAAAGGCTTTTGATTGTAACTTCTGGTTAATTACTGCGAGCAATATTGAGGGTAATCATTCTATGTATGTATTTTAAGGGTTTTCTTATTTTTAATTGTGTTGCGGCCACACGGTCAGCTCACCGCCAAGTCCGGATCTGCACCATCCATGCACATAGAGGGTATATTCTTATATCTTGTGCGCCTTAAGTAATCTCAGGGATCCGTGTAATTTTGAGGGTTGATACTTTTTATGTATGACCACGTGGTCTTTTTACATGTTTGATTTTTTCCGCCACCAAGGGCGTTATAAGCTTTTGTATGATTGATTATTAAAGGGAATAATTTTCCCAACACCGCTACCACTTTGTCTGGTAATGATTTACTGTTTTACACTGCAAAACTATTACAATTTCATCTGCTCCACGTGATCCACTACGAAATTTTATCCAGCGGCGTCCACCATTTAAGAATGCTTTCACGCATCTGCATGTTTATCGTGTCTGTTCATATTGTGCCCCATGTTTTTGTAACTGATATTTGTGAAATCTGTACGGCGGTATTATTTTCCGTCCTAACCTGCTAAGTCGATAGACCGTCACCACACATCACGTGGTTAGGAGACATGTCCCGACGAGTATGCGTTAGTGACGTGGGCAACCGTACGTTTTAGTGTTCATTTTCATTCTCCGTGTCCCATCTCCTCCAGGAAAAATCTACAGTCCACCCTGGCGACTGGAGACCCCTTTCCTTGTGGAGACTATGTTCTCAAACACCACGGGGGAAATCATCTATCTAGGAGTGCACTAGTGAAATTATGAGCTGGGGGAATCACCCACCGGAGTTAGCTACTCACGCCCAAGATTAGCCATAATTCATTCTGGCACGATGTGTTATCAATGGTAAATAAAAGCAATTCTCTCAGTGTAATCATATGTTTCCTTGTTAGCATTGCCGCCCAAGCTTAAATCCTGAGTACAGTGTTTTTCATAAATTTCTAGTATTGCAACGTGCTTTGTAGAGACACTCGGGTGAACGACGCACAGAATCTACAGCATACCTGAGAACCCTGAGTCTCAAAGCGCTGTGTCTGGGAAACATCGCTGGCACCCACCTACCAGTATGTAACTAGTGTCTTCGTTCGTCTCGTGTCGCACCCGATGGCGTCAAAACCAACACTCATTTCAGAATTGACCATAAATTATTTGTACTTTTTTTTATTAATCATTATCATGACAGTAGTAAAACTAGTACCAACAGTTTATTTTCTTGCATGAAAAATGTACTTACACATATTCTGTCCAGGTACTTTAAAATGTTTTAGAAATAGAATTTCAGAATGATATTTCATAGGCTTGAAGAAAGTTATGACTTAATCTTGAAGAAAAATTACACCAATTTTATTCTTTTTTTTTTTTTTTTGCTAGAATTCACTCCTGAATAATTGACAGCAAACCTCCAAAGCTGTTTTTCCATTTCCGTAACGTTCATAACTTTTAACTGATATTATCAAATTCAGTGTTGTATGTAAAGCATACCTCTAGTATGTAATTTAATAATCATGACGAACGCATTGGTCTGACCTCGATTACCCTGAATCTTTTTAATTCTTCTGGGGAAGAGGGGGGCTTTGAAGTCACAATTGCTAAACTGCACAATTATTTTATTGGAAACTTATTGGTTTAGAGCCAATTAAATTCAGGAGACCCATTCCTTTTTGCCCTTCTGTACATAACCATGACACATACGATCCAATACTGGGAAATAAAACTTTTAACCCCATTTTATGAAGTTTTATACGCTATTTATTTTGTCTAAAAGAGTACATTAAAGTTGTTTGAATGTGTATGTATACACAAAACATTTAGTCTTGCCTCCCAGCTCTAGTGAGACCACTAGATCGCTGTATAGTAACTTGAAAAAAATCTCAATACGAACAACTAACAAAATCAACCCACACAATTGAATGTCAAGTTTTTCCTGGATACCAATGACTAGATTTTCACCAGTACACATTTAGCATTCAGGCCATAAACATACAATTTGTGTATAATTTTTCTAAATAATTGAAAAACATATTGTAGCAACTAAATTCAATGTGGAGGCATTTTTGTACGTTTACCAAAACAAATCACCAATATTTCATCAGCATTTCTCAACAGTATGGGAATAGTAATTAGTAACCAGCAGATATTTCTAAATTTTGAAATACTCAGCAAAACAATTTACTCAAGAAAAAAGTAATCAATTCTGAATTTCACTTTATCTTTTCTGAATCCTGAGACATTTTGCCTATTAAAAACACTGCTGAACTGCAAGACTATATTTTCATCATAACATAAATTTAATTTTCTGATTATTCTGTTACAATTTTTCCACACAATTGCCACCAGGACTATCTTCATGCTCAAATCTACAACCATCCAACATCAGCAAAAATCTTTTAAGGGCTGGTTTCACCAACGAAGATTAACTTTACGGAATATTGAGATAATTTTATCCATATGAGAGGTTTAATTTTAATCTCAATAATGTTGAGTATGTTTCACTAAATATTATCCGTTGGTAAGAATATCTTGTTAAAATTATATCGATATTCTGACTTAATCGCGATGTTCTACTTCGCTGGCTCAGTCAATAGAAAATATTCTGTATTTTTTTGTAGTTGAGATAGTATTTTCATGACAAAAAGCAACAAAACAAATATATATTACATAGAAAAAACTGTTTGTAAGAGGTAGTAATGTAAAGTATCAGCATAATCTGAAATACGTAGAAAATTGCATTTTTCGAAATGTTTTAACAACACAATATGTACTATTATTGATAGTTTAAATGTTATTTTTCTTAGAACATACTTTTCTACAGGATGAACAGTACCTATTTAAAGAAATATACTTATTCAGGAAAACACGCTGGAATGAATGCAGTACGGTGAAAATTAAACCTATGAAAATACAGGCTTCAATATGTTTCATAAGTTACTGTTATTTTTGCTGCCAAATTGTACTTTGTTGCGTAGCTCATAAATTTTATTATTTTTGGAAGTTTTGAACGTTTACGTGTTTTACATCCAGGCCTGAATTAATAACCTCAAATTGAATGCATTATTGTTTATCTAATCATATGCAGCGAATAAACAAACTGCAAGAATCTGGCAATATTAAATATATATTAGAATTTATTTAAAGTGTTTTATATAGAAAACAGATAACACTACAATTACTGTTTCCCAAACTAGTTTTTATACAACAACATGTTCCTGAATATTCTAGCATTAATTTTGCTACCATTTTCAGATTGTGCGTTTATTACTGTTTAATGTTATGCTAATCATCTACAAATAATAATTCTCTATCACTTTCCAAATTTTTTGTGACTAGTCTAACGTATTTGGTCATCTTTTATAGTTTAATCCCGATAATGAGACTTTATCCACCAAAATCGATAAACTATCATTATCTCACGTGGTGAAACCAACCCTAAAGAACATTTCTTGAATCACCTACCAATTCCTGATCTTACTGGAGATGCAAGTTTCTATGAATTCCAGTACGTTGTGTGTTATCAATAACCAATGTGGTCTCACACATAGGATGCTATCAAGCAGTTCATAAAATGAGTGTCCGCAAATAATTCTCCTAAGCTATATCAGAGTCAGGCACTGGTGTGAAGATGTAATGGAACATGAAAGTCATGGGAAACAGTTTGATGCTACAACAAAATTTACACCAACAATTGTTAACTATGAAATTTTGGTAACAAGTACATAATCCTAAAAAATGTTGACATTCTGTCAAAATTTTTATATAAAAGGACACATCACTAAACAGAAGTATACGAAATAGAACCCTACAACGAAGTTCCATTCTAAAAAGTTTTTTCCTGTTTGATACACTTACATAAATTTTCACGTGCCCAACGAACATGAAGTAATTTTACCCCCTCACGAAGTTTCCCGGGTTAATAAGCCTAAATTTTTCAGTCCAATCATAAAACACCTAGCAACTTTTATTAAGTGTGCTACAGAAAAACATTATCCAATTAATCTATTTCCATCAGCATACAATTTCATTATACAGTAAAACCTCTGTATAACAAAACTGAAGAAACCAAAGTTTTGTGTGTTTGTTATAGAGGGGTTCTTTATAGAGAGGTGATTTACAATGCATTTCTTTTTTCTTTTTTTATAATGTAGTCAATTTTGAATCTAATTGCCGCTGGAATTGAGTAGCATTGGTTCTTTACTTCTTTGTATTGATACATTTATGTAAAGAATTAAAAGGATTTTCTTTTGAACACTTATACAGTAAAACATTACGGCTACTATTAATAAATTACCACTGTCATATAAAAAAAAAACATGCTACTAATTTTGTTTGGAGCAACATTATGTAAACAAAAAATCTGCAAAATTCTTAAATTTTAAATAAGTAATGAAAACTCTTATGATAAAAAAATACTTGGCACACACAAAGTGAGACAATACAGCTTCTACAGCAGTTAACAAACATTAGGACTTATGTTAAATTTATTTTTTAACTGAAATGTATGATAAATGGTTTTTTTTTTATAGTTCTAAGTAAAGTTTTGTAAAACAAAAAGGAGAAATATAAAAGTAAAGGACTTAAATATAATCTTCGTTACAAAGAGGTTGTGTGCTGCAGAGAGAAAAATTATTTGTTATAAAGAGTAGAAAATGCATTGAGTCATATACAGTTTTG